>LOEQ01001294.1:169993-182676 GCA_001685075.1 Bramus lutescens
GTTTAAATGAATACAGTTTCTGTGTTATTATTTCTGGGGCTAAGCTAACCATGCAGGAGCCAGGAAGGATGAAAAGCAGGCCTGCTCGCCTCATCACTACAAGAAGCAGACATGTCTGTTGAGAAAAGTCTACGTTGTCCAAACATTTTAAATACCATGTTCTGTAGGTTTCTAAAAGGGTTGATGAATACTTATCCATCTGAAATATATCTCTGTACATCTAGAAAACCTAACTAACATCACTACAGTTTGCCTATTATAGATGGCTATTAATCCATAATTTTTAATTATATATTACATTTTTAAATGAGCTGAACAAACACAATAACTTAACCAAGAGCAGAAATATACAAATAACAAAATTGACCTGGAATTTGTATCAATAAACCAAGATCCATACCAATGCAAAGTATTTATCTCTATAGCATATCCCCCTTTAAATGTAAACAAACATTTATAAACAGTCATTTAGGGAATTTGGGCATTGTTCCTAGACTACTTCCTGCTGACTGGGGGTGCTGTTAATTAGGTGTTTCATGGGGTATCCTGTGTGGCAGGCCCATGTCAGCCAGCAGTTCTGAAGCTGTCATGGATGTTGGACCATCTGGACCGTTGCTCCATGGGGGTCTTGTTTCATCAAACCATATTAGCTGGTAAGGAATCTACAGCTTTCTGTGCTCTGTGGAAACAAAAGCAGAACCTTTTTTCCAAAACAACATAACCTTAGACCCAAATTTGGAAGTCAAGAAACCTTTATGTTGGTTTAACTTAGCAGCCCCCAGAATCAAATATCTCTCTGCAGTCAAAAAACTTAGAGAAAACACAAAATATACATAATCCAGACTCTCTGTGTATATTCCATCTTTACGTGGCTTATTTTNTGTTGGTTTAACTTAGCAGCCCCCAGAATCAAATATCTCTCTGCAGTCAAAAAACTTAGAGAAAACACAAAATATACATAATCCAGACTCTCTGTGTATATTCCATCTTTACGTGGCTTATTTTTCTTTACTCCTTTAATCTATGTCTGTCTGTACTCTTTTATATTACTGTTATTATCTCTTTAAAGACTTTATTTTTAAAACCTATTTCTTTTTATAACTGTCTATACTCTTTTTCTTCTTTCTCTCAAGCCTACATACATTTATCCAACACTATGACACATCAGAGGTCTTTTTCATCTGAATCTGTCTTTATTGCATATCTGTAATCATTTTCTGATCAGGACTGCTTCTAAAAATGCTAGGCAGCATGGCTAGGACTAAGGCTGCTTTGTCTTTTGGGCCTGCCCAGTCCAGCATGGCAGAGGTATGTTCACTGCCAGCTCTGTGCCAGCTCTGTGAGCCATGCTCACTGCCCCAGCTCCAGGGACACAACAGGTATATGTTGTCATCTAGCAGTTTGTAACATGCTGCTCACAGACCCCATTTAACTGCTCCATAGCTGGACCTCCCAACAGAGCCAGAGCCATTTGTTTCACCAGCACAAGCCAGGAAGTCAGTTCTTAAAGAAGCCATGCCTCTGTATGCCACCAGAAAACAGCCTATCTGAAAATATGTGACTACCAAGAAGCTCCAATTGGCTCCCATTTTTGTGGGTCTAGAAGTCCATTTTTTAAAAGCTTTCTTAGGCTTTATGTGGAAATTCTTTCCCCATGTTGGCGCCATTTTGTAAACAGAAACTGTTCGTTCATTTCCCAGCCACCCAGACCCGAATAATCACACAAAACTATATTAATTATAATACTGTTTGGCCAATAGCTTAGGCATATTTCTAGTTAGCTCTTACATCTTAAAGCAACTTATTTCTATTCATTTATATATTGCCACAAGGATGTGGCCTACTGGTAATATTCTGGCATCTGTCTCCTTTAGAAGCTACATGGTGTCTCTCTTTCCATCCCTCTTCTGAAGTAACTAAAGCCTCCCTCTCTCCCCCCTCTATCTCTTTCTTTCTCTCTATCCTCTCCCCCATCTCTCTCCTTCTCTTTCTCTCCCTCTCTTTCTTTCTCTCTCTCCCTGCACCAACTTCCTCAGGCCTGTGCATGTGTCTATCTCTCTCTTAATAAACTATTAAAGTGAGTTTTGTTGTGTTTCATGATCTGTTCTCATTCATGCCTGGTAATTTCATTGGTGCCGAGACTCCTGCTCCCTCCTCCTGGGGACAGGACCCTGGAGTGGGTTTCTCCACAACAGCGTGCATTCCATCTGCCTAGCTGCCAACTCCTATGTACACCAGCAGCTTCAGTTGGTGAGTTTTTCCCTTCTGGTCAGCTTAACCATTTCTCTGAACCTGAGGATCTGACTGTTGAGTTCCTGGCAACCCTCTGGTATTCCTAGAAATGGGGGGAATGCCCCCAACCATGGTCTTCAAAGCTACCATTGAGCCCTTCACTGACATTCACCTCTGATTGTTCCCCATAGCTGAAAACTGAGATTTGGCACTGCCATCACCACTGTTCTGACTTTTTGTCCTTTTATGGACCACTCAGAACTCATCCCATTGCCACTGTTTGGACTTTTTGCCCTCTTGGACCACTTGGAGTGGTCCTTTCTGGCCCTCAATTCCTGTACCAATGGGTCTTGAATTGGCTTGGCCTAGCTCTCAACCTTTGCACTATTCTGGAGACATTAGATTAGTTGCCTTTGGGTTTTCATCTTTCTCACATTTTTAGCCATGGGAAAAAAAACCCCAAACTATCGGTCCAACATCCCGCTGGGATGTCTTTTAGAGACCCTAAAATCTCAAACCTTAATGCTTTACTTACAGATTCCCACACTTGTCCGCCTTTGTTCTAAAAAAAAAATGGCCTAAGTACTCTTTAAATAATAACGTTGCCACCTAGCGATACCTTAGATCCCAATATTCTGCGGGAGCTTTCTAACTATTGTCAGCGCATAGGCATATGGAAAGAGTGTCCTTATATCCAAGCCTTTTTCTAATTAAGTTCTAAGCCCTATCCTTACAAGCCATTACCTGCTCACATGTTCCTGACTGTGCCATCTCAGCTGGAGGAACACCCCACTTCTGCTCTGGACCCTGCTAATGAACCTCCATCTGCCCAACCTCAGCAGACAGCTACTTCTGCCTCTCCAGTTCTCTCTCTCCTGCCACCAGNATGGCAGCCCCTCCAGGTCCCTCTTTCTCTCCAGTGCCATGCTGCAGCAGTTACCTGACTCTAGCACCCACTTTTACCCCTCCTTTCATGTGCTCATGTGCTGTTAAGGTACCCAACCCTGACCAAACCAAGCTGGCTGCAGTTTTCCCATTGTGAGAGGTAGCCAAGTGTGGATGGGCTGGTCAAGGCACACGTTCCTTTCTTGATCTCAGAACTCTCTCACATAGAACAAAAACTGGGTTCTTATACATCTAATTCTACCTCTTTCATAAAGCAATTCCAATACATTACCCAATCTTACAGTCTTCCCTTTCATGATATTTTTATGATCCTATCTAATAACCTACTTCCTGTGAAGCGCAGGAGAGTTTGGGAGCCGGCCAGAGTACATGTAGATGAGGTTTAACAGACTAATGCAGCACCCCCCACCAGGGGCAGAGGTGGTCCCCATGCAGGATCCACACTGGGATTGTAACACGCCAAGTGGTATTTTAGCTAGAGACCGGTTTATGACTTGTCTTCTGGTGGGTCTCTGTAAGGATTCCCTCAAGCCAGTAAACTATGATAAACTCTTAGAGGTTCTTCAGGTTACAAAGGAAAATCATCTGCATTTTTAGAACACCTCATTAAAGCTCTGTTACAATATACTAACCTTGATTTAGAGACTCCAGAGGGCAGACCATTCCTTATGACACACTTTTTTTCCCCTCAGAGTTTCGTGACATTAGGGCTAAATTAAGCACCTGGAGAAGGGCCCTTTGACCCCACAGGTCTTAGAGTTGGCTTTTAAGGTATACCATGTAAGAAATGATAAAACTCATAATCAAAAGTGTCAAATGCTAGCCATGGCCACTCCACTGGCCGAGGTAACTGATCGTACTGTCCATGATGTCTGTGTCACTCTCCCACTCCCTGAGGCTCTGAGAGGCCGGTGTTTCAAATGTGGTAAAACTGGGCATTGGGCCTGGGCATGTCCTAATCCTCATGGCCATGAGATCATGTCCGAGGTGCCATAGGAAAGGGCATTGGGTCACTTGTCCTTGTGCACATTGTGGCACAGAGACATCAAACCCAGACAATTCCCAAACTGACCTTCTAAGTCAGGTCATGAATGATTGAGGCTTCCCAGGCTCCTTTGACCCAACCACAATGGTCATCTGTAATAGGAGCCATGGGTAAATATCATGCTATCAGGATGGCCCATTTCCTTTCTTTGGACACTGGAGCCACATACTCGGTACTGAGGGAGTTTTGGGGACCTACCTCTCCTTCTAGTTTCCCTATTGTTGGGGTATGGAGACAGCCTTATCTACCTCAGCAGACCCCACCACCTACTTGTATTTTTAGGGGTATTTATCTCACTCACTTATTTTTAGTCATACCCACTTGCCCTGTACCTCTTATAGGAAGAGATTTTTTAGCTAAAGTGGGAGCTCCCATTTCATTTGCTCCTTCCATTTGCCTCACCCCAGACTCGCCAATAGCTCCTCTCTTCCTCCTCCTAGTCTCCCAACCTCCCAGTTCCAATGTGTCATTTCCTTTGCCAGCCTCTCAGGTGGACCCCAAGTCTGGGACACTTCAAACCTCTCTGTTGTTAAACACCATTTCCCCATTGTTATCCAATTACAGGATTCTACCAGGTATATTACCCAAGCTCAGTACCCTCTCTCACTCCAGAGCCTTAGGGGACTAAAGCCTATCATTTCTGACCTTCTAAGAAAAAAGCTACTTTGCCCCACCTCTTCTCCTTTTAACACCCCTATACTTGCTGTTAAAAAAAAAAAAACCTAAGGGAACCTATTGCCTGGTTCAAGACCTCCGGCTCATTAACTCCACAAGGGTCCCTCTTCATCCTGCAGTTCCTAACCCTTACACATTTCTTTCCACTATCCCTCTAGGAACCTCCCCCTTCCCAGTTCTAGATCAAGGATCTATTTTCTCTATTCCTTTCTGCTCTCAATCTCAAGATATTTTTTCTTTCACCTGGACTGATCCTGACACTCACCTCTCCACACAGCTCATCTGGGCTGTCCTACCCCAGGGATTCTGGGACAGCCCACACTTATTTGGTCAGGCTTTTGCTTCTGATCTATTCTCATTGACTTTCTCCAAGTTTAAACTCATACGGTATGTAGACGATATTTTACTTTGCAGTACATCCTTAGAGATAAGCCAAAATAATACCTCTGCTCTTTTAAATTTCTTGTCCGAAAAGGCCATAATGTCTCACCGTCGTAGTCTATATGCTCTCCTTCCCGATTCTCCCTTTTTTTCTCTTTCTCCTATCTGCTTTACCAATTTCTCTGTATCTCCAATGTCATACTTAAATTTCTAGTTAACCATTCAGCTGTTGTTTCAGGGACCATCATTAGGCACAAGGTGTGAGGGGCAAAGACTGTCAGATGCCCAGGTGGTAAGAAGCAGTAACAGTTAGGGACATTCACACTCCCAGTCTCCACAAGGAGACTCACGACAAGATTTTAATAGTATGGGTTTATCATTGACTACAGCAGTGCCTCCTGGATGTTAAGGTAAAACCATGATGCTAAAGGAAACAAGTGCCTTAAGGTTTGCTTCAGGTAAAACATTAAAAGGTCTAATAATTTCCCTTTCTTCCTCTCCCTTTCTCATAAGATTTTAATGTGTCTAAATTTATCTCTTTTTATAAATTTAAACATTCTTATAAGCTCCAGAGAGCCAAATTGAACCCACCTGAACAGACCAGACTTGCCCAGCATAAGTATCATTAAATTCTTCCCTGGTCTCAGGACCGATGGGAAACTCCCTCCTCTATCTCGGGAACCCTGGGAACGCCCCCATCCACCTTCCATCTTGGGACCCTCCTCCCTTAATCACCAGGATCTAAAATTTTTCTAAATATAATCTTCCCCAGTGCTGACTCTGTTGCATGTATGTTTTGTGCAGTGGCATGCCTTTGATAGGGCTCACCAAAGCAACCACTTTGCCCAGTTCCTGTTCACTGTGTGTGTGTGTGCATACATGTAACTTAAATACACCTATGATTAGTGTTTAATGTTATAATTGTCTGTTCATTGTATCTCATTCCAGACTGCAAAGTAGTAAGTCTCATGTTTTAAACTGGTATGTACTTTAAAGTCTCTTACAAAAATACTTTATGTTTAATCCAACCCTACTTTACCTGTTAAGTTGAGAGCCAGAACAGTCAAGCTCAGACTCAGCTCTCCAGGCAGATTCTATACTGTAGTTGTAACTCACCTATACCTGGTAAACAGCCCTCAACTGCTCAGAGATCTGGGGTATATGGCATTTAAATGCTTAATTATTAAAGAACTTTTCATAACAAAAAATGACAGGTTGGCTCCTAGCAGCCACACTCTATTTCCTCCAAAGAAGACAGAAGACAAATGGGCACAGAACAACGTCCATCTGGAATTCATTTCAACTACCAAATGCTGACCACTAGGCAAAACTGCCTTTCATCTTAACTGAAGATCTCCAGACATGGACAGAATCGCTGGAATCAACAGCCTAGATGCTCAGGTCAAGGCAGGCTTGTCTTCCTACAGATTTCTTAGCCCACAGGATCTTCTGGAGCCTGGCAGGCCCTGTGCTAAACAGCAAAAGGCAAATATGACCCTCAGCAACCATAGAGGACCCTGAGGAGTAGCTCTAGGTGTCAACCAAATAAGTTATCTGTCATTTTTAATCAATAATTCAAGTAAAATTTTATTCTTCTCAGAGATCTCTGATGCAGTTTGACACCTGAGAGGTTTTGTTAGTTTAAAAGGACAGCCTCACCAAACAAATTTTAGCAAAATAAATACAAGTTATTAACACATGTATCTGCAAGTTATAAAGGTGTAAGGACAAGTGCATGCTATCAAATTTTTCTGTCATGCTGCCTTTAATAGTCTTAAAAATACTGTCATTATGCAAAAATATCTGTCACAGTCATTCTGACATAAATATGCTACTGTTTATAAATGTATATGTTTAAAACTTATATTTTCATAAAGCCAAAAATTCTTGTGAGTTCCAGGGAGCTGAATTGAAGGATCCACCTTAAAAAGGTCAGATACACCCCTCTCAATTCTCTGATCCTAAATTTTTTTCCCTGAACTCAACTTTATTCTCTGTTCTGCCAATACCTTAAACAGGTGTAAGAGACAGCAGACATTTCTATACCACAAACACTGGGCAGGAATAAAGAGTCCAGCTACCCCAGGGTGTGACCAGTACCCAGCCTTCTCAGGTTCCCCCCTCAGATGATGCCTACAAATAAGCAGGAAGCAGTCTTGAGAATCGGCTGCTCCAATTCCTTTAACCTGTTGTGTCTTTTTTATTATAAAAAAGAGATGGGAATGTAATGGTCTGTCCTTGGTGTAGGAGGTTCTTCTGTCTATGTGTTGCTTTCATTGGTTAAATAAAGTAACTGCCTTGGCCTTTTGATAGGGCAGAACTTAGATAGGCAGAGTAGACAGATCAGAATGCTGGGAAGAAGGGCAGAGTGGCAGACGCCATGGTTCTCCTGCTCGAGACAGACACTGGCTAGACTCATGCCGGTAAGCCACAGTCAAGTGATGATACACATTAATGGAGATGGCTTAAACTAATATGTGAGAGTTAGACAATAAGAGGCTAGAGATAATAGGCCAAGCAGTGTTTAAATGAATACAGTTTCTGTATGATTATTTTGAGTGTAACCTAGCTGGGCATTGGGACAAAACAAAGGGACTCCCCTCCTACAACATGTCCTGTCCCTTTAAGAGACAAGCCCTGCCTACTCCATCCCCTGTCCACCACCAAGGCAGGCAGATCTTCCTTCTGCTTGTAGTTTGAGCCCATTCCTTTCTGTCTGTCTCCCAAAGAGGCAGTTTCTGTCTCTCTCCATTCTCTCCACTTCTCCCCTTCCCCCTTTTCTCTCTGTCTCTTTCTCTCTCTGCCTCTCTCTCTGCTCTTCCCCCTCCTCCTCGTCCCTTTCCCTTTACCCTTCATAACCCACTAAATAAATATACAACCTCAATCTGCATGGCATGCCTATCCATCTAGGTCTCTCACCTGCCGCGGCTCCTCGTGGGACAGGTCTCTGTCTCTCACCTGCTGTGCAGCTTCCTGACTGGGACCTGGCTGCCTTTGTGGCCCACTGTGGTCTTGTGACCCACTGCCCACTGCCCGCTGTGGCCACCCAGGGACCTGCAGCATTTCTGCCACTGCACCCCTTGGAGAACTGCAGAGTTTTTTTTTTTACTATTATACCCCCAACTAGTTGGACCCTCCTGTTCCTTCAAGAAGTTCAAAGCAGATTAGAGCATGTTTAGCTAGCTATTGTGTACCAATCAGCCACCAACCCTAAGTTAGGGGAGGAAGACCCTTCAAAGACTTTGTTTGAAAAATAAAAAGACTCATATATGATGTGGTATGTGGGAGATCTACATTTGTGTTTTCAGGCCATGGACACATGTTTTTGGCTCCAGAATAATCTGTGTTTTTGTAGGACCCAGCCCTGACAAGCTTAATAGAGGTCTGAGTCTCAGCAGTTTACCCTAAGGAATTACCTAGTTCCAAGAAAGATCACAAACTAAGACCACCCAGGCATCACCCAGGGACAGACCATCCAATGGAAATTCCTAAGGTTCCAACCATTGTAAATAGGACCACCTGCCCAGCACACACACACATCGCTTTTCCACAAGACAGTCCTAGACAAATGTCAGCTAATCAGGGGTCCTGAACCTTAGAAATCCCTCACCCCCACCTTGGCTACTATAAAAACCCAACCCTAACTGAGCTTGGGGCTCTCCAACCACTCCAATATGATGGACCTATGGAGAGTCCAAATTTGCAAACTTGTATGAAATAAAGGCTCTTTGCTTTTGGATACGGGACTTGGTCTCCTAGTTGGTTTGGGGGGAACTCTGTGATCTGGGCATAACAGTTTTATTCCTTTGAGGAGAGAGCTGATTTTCTGTTGATAGTGGCCAAACCTAGTTCATTGATCCCCAAGTTCTGCAATGTTGTGTAGGAAATACTTCACCAACTAAAAGTCCCTGAGAGAGGAAGCAGCTATAACTAATCTGAAAGGAGAGAGATTACTCTTGAGATCTTTGGTTCTCTAGCTCCTGAGTGTAATAGTCTGTCTTGTTCCTTTAAGAGACAAGCCCTGCCCACTCCCTCCCTAGTCTGCTGAGGCAAACAAATCTTCCTTCTTCCAGCCTGAGCTCCTTCCTTTCCATCTCTCTCCCACAGGTAGCTTCTCGTCTCCTTCCTCTCTCTCTCTCTCTCTTTCTCTCTCTCTCCCTCTCTCCCTCTCTGCCTGTCTCTGCTCTTCTCCTTCTCCCTTTCCCCCTTTCCCCTCCACAACCCACTAAATAAATACCCACTTTCTCTGCATGGCATGCCTATCTGTCTCTGTCTCTCACCCACTGTGCGGGGACCCGCTGTTCCTCCTGGTCCATTGACCACAGCTACCACTGCTGCCACTCGGGGAATGGTGCCATTTTATTTTTACCATTACACCGAGTCTTCAACAGCACACACTGATGGTGTTTATTTCTTGAGGCCACAAGAGACAGTGAGCAAAGGATTTTGGACTGCCCAGGGAGTCAAGGAGTCTATCTAGGCTTTGGGGAAAGGGCATGGGGTGTTTCATGAGAAGGAAGCACTCTTGCTAATGTGTAACTAGATGATGGGGAGGTATGGAGGATAGATGCACTTCCTTAACATCGCCCCTCTCATGCCTTAGTCTGGCAACCTTAGCTCTGTAAGCCTCCTGGGTGCCCATCATTCTCTGGACTCTTGGCACCCAAGGAGTCTGTCTACAGACTCACAGGCTCTGAGAAGAGTGGCTGTCTCTAGCAGCAGGGATCTGGAATCAACTATGAGGATGGGCTCAGGCACAGGAGGCTCCAGCTGGGCTTAACTTGAACAACATCTGGTCTGGAACTTAGCTTTTCTTCTCTGGAGTCCTGGTACTGGACACTGGCTGCCCAGTACAGATTCACAGACAGACTCTCCCTACTGTACAGGTTAGTGTGGCCTGATTAGCCCCCAGTTTAAATCTAACAGGAACGGTGTGATAATGTTAGTAAGCATGAGAGAAAGAGAGCTGCTGGATCTCCAGAATCAAGTGTTGCACCCGAGATTCCCAGTCACTCAGTCATGATGCCAATCCTTGTTCTAGCCACTATCTCCAAGAAACTGGCCGACTGATCCTGGAGAACCTCTGAACATCACAATGAATGCACTGAAGGAACTTTTTCCATTGTATGGATTTCAGGATAACACATGTGACGTTTCCCTACCTCTTTTCATCCACAGGAGATCTGAAGGAGGGGAAAAGTCTTCGAACCATCTGAAAGGTGATCTGGTTCACTTAGGAACTGAGGTTAGACCATTCAAGTCAAGAGATGTCTTGTAACATCAGCTAGAGGGCACAGATACCCCAACACAGCCAAATGCAACCATTCCTACTGCTGTAGGAAGATCAGAAAAGCTGGGAGTGAAATAAAAGAAATTGGTGCTTACTTATAGGTGGGGAAACTGAGGCAGACACACTGACATGTGAACAGATTCAAGTTTGTAGAACAAAGCCTGAGCCAGAGAGTCACTGTGAGGTTAATCTTGAGGTTCCACTTGATGGGATCCAGACTCTCCAGCACATAGGCCTCAGAGCTGTCTGTAAGGAAGTTTCCAGGCCAGGCTAATAGAGATGGAAAGACCCCCGTGACTGTGACTGACATAGCTCCATGGGCTGAGATCCCAGGTTGGATGAAAAGGAGAAAGTGGACTGAGCACCAGCATCCGTCTCTTTCTGCTTCCTGACCGTGGATGCAACGCAAGCAGCAGCCGCACACTCCTGCCTCCATGATGATGGTACCCTGGCACCATAACCCAGAACAAATTTGTCCCTAAGTTTCTTTTGTCACAGTAATGAAAAAAACAACTAATGCACTTATGAACGCAGTGTTGAGTACCTGGAAGAAAGGGGGTGAGGCAGTAGAACCAGCCAGAGGCTTAGGAACCAATGGCTGGAGCTGTGGACTGAAGCAGACGAGTGCTAAACCTGAACTTGGAGGAATCAGGTCCTGCAGAAGCACAGTCTGGACTTGTCTGTGTGGTGCCAGAGGCCAAGCAGACGTATTCAATGCAGGGCCCAGTTTACACAGAGCTGGGGTTGGAACTTGGACTTCGCACATACTCAACAAAAACTCTCCAGCAGCCGAGCCACATCCCCAACACAGCAGAAGCCAATGTTCTCTTCCGAGCAGACTCAGATGAATAGGTCGCTGACCCCATGGGCTGAGAAATGAGGGGTTGCCCTGTGAATGATGGGTAGCCATAGGGCTCCTGAGCACCAGTGGTCTCTGGTGGGTTCCTGGCAGTCAGTTGCTGTCCTGTCCAAAGGGGTGAGTACTGGAGTCTGTGTGTGTGTGTATATGTTCTCATGTGTGTGTGTGTGTGTGTGTGTGTGTATGTGAGAAAGAGAGTCAGGTTTTGACAATTTAAAATTATATACTGTTGATTGCTAATCTTGATCATTAATTTGGGATCTAGAATTACCTTGGAAATAAATCTCTGCGATGTCTGTTATACCTGGTTCTTTATACAGGGATTATCTGGGTTAGGTGGAGTTGGAGAGACCCATCTTACATGT
The DNA here is from genome assembly GCA_001685075.1 of Bramus lutescens. Taxonomy (NCBI): domain Eukaryota; kingdom Metazoa; phylum Chordata; class Mammalia; order Rodentia; family Cricetidae; genus Bramus; species Bramus lutescens. The sequence goes on from LOEQ01001294.1 coordinate 181,747, forward strand.
GGACATCACTGTCCATGGTCTGGGGTCCCAGACTGAGGAAAAAGGGGAAGAGAGCTGAGCACTTCCTGGCTCATGAATGCCATGTGACCAGCTGTCTCGAGCTCCAGCCACAGTGCCTTCCTCACCTGATGGCTTGACTTTCCTGCCATGATAGACTTTGCTCCTTGGAACCATGGGGCAGAATAAAACCTTTCCTTAAGTCACTTTTGTTGGGTATTTTGTTGCATCAACAAGGTAAGTAATTACATACATACATACACAGACACATACATACACACATATACATAAACATACATGCACACACACATACACACATGCATACATACATACACGCATAATATACACACATATACGTATAATACACATACATACACACATATACATACATACATACATACATGAACAGAGAAGGGAACATACTTCCAAACACACTTGGATAATTATGAGTGTGACAGAACCCAGACACCATCAACCTTCCTAACCTATGCTTATGAATGGAGTCCTGTCAACAAACACAATTAAAAGAACTCGTTACCAGGAATTCCTGTCATTTTGCAATGACTTCGTGCTCTATTGCTTCTGGGAGTTCCCAGAGGGGGCTGTCCAGTTCCCAATTGAGTGAAAATTCTAATTGTCTCACTATGTCCACCCCAGAGCCAGCCCTAGCCAAGTTCTGCCGCCAGCACAGCTACTCCAGGAACCAATGTTCCTGCCCACGTGATGTTCTTGGGAGTGGCCACTAAGGTCAAGGTCCTAGAGAGGTTCTGGTTCCGAGTAGAGGTGGGAAGTCAGATCCCTTCCAGGTCCATGTACCGCCACAAACGACTCCCAGAAACACCAGAAACAGCTATAGGAGTGCCTGGCTTTTAGCCTCTTGGCGTGTGTGTGTGTGTGTGTGTGTGTGTGTGTGTGTGTGTGAGAGAGAGAGAG
>LOEQ01001294.1:182719-197033 GCA_001685075.1 Bramus lutescens
AGAGAGAGAGAGAGAGAGAGAGAGAAATCTGGGTGCACGTGAATGTGTGTGTGGAGGCCAGAGGTCAACCTCAGACGTAATTCCTCAGGATGTTTTCCACATTGATTTTTAAAGCAGGGTCTCTTTTGCAGGACTGTGGTGGTGCACTCCTTTGACCCCAGCACAAGGTCAGCCTGGTATACAAAGGGAGTTCCAGGACAGCCAGAGCTGTTACACAGAGAAACCTTGTCTTGAAAAAAAAAACCCAAAACAAAAAAAGTCCAGGGTCTCTTACTAGCCCAGAATTCACCAAGCAGGCTGCTAGACTGGCTGGCCATTGAGTCCCAGGGATCTTCTCCCATCCCTAACCTCTTGTTCACCAACATTGGGATCAGAAGTGTGTACCTTTGTACGCAGCATTTTACATGGGTTCTTGGGATAAAATTTAGGTCTTCATGCTTACAGGGCAAGCACTTTACCAAGTGACCCATCTCCCGGCCCTTGGCCCTTACTCCCTTGTCACAGTGACTCTTGCCTTGCCCAGGAAGGCTTTGTTCCAGCTTAGTCTTGCACCAAGAATCTCTCAGCGTTGCCTTCCTAGCAATGACATATTTTTATTTCCAGCAAGAAAAATTATAGTTTTAAAACAAGGCATCCACATTTCAATTCCTGTCTCTAGAAACTTTAATTCTAAAATGGCTTGAATGTAAATGAACTCAGAGGACCTCGGTGGCTTTGGAGGGCAAAGAGGGGTAATTGACACAATGGTGATGTTTAGTTTAGAATCAAGTATGTGTTGAGAGCTTTGCTCCGAAGATTCTTCATTTCCTCCAGCACCTTTTCTCCCACCTTCTCTGGAGGCTGGGCTGGGTCTTTGGCATCCCTGAATATTGGAAACACAACAAAGATACACTAAGCCACTTATTAAAACATGCAAGCCAAGCAGGCCAGATGGCTCCTTAGTAAAGGCAACAGCCCTAAGGTTGATGACCTGAAATCCATCCTTGAGACCCACAGGGTAGAAGGGGAGAGACAAGTGTCCTCTGGCCTCCACTGTGTGCTTACCATGGCCCATACAGGCCCATACACATATTCATATATACATATATATTCACATGAGAACATACAAATTCAATTAATAAATGTTATTTAAAAGAATTTAGAAGTGGGGTAAAGGCATTTGTTGCCCTGCCTTGAGACATGAGTCTGATTCCCTGAACCCACATCATGGAAGGAGAGAACACACACACACAACACACACACACACACACACACACACACACACATCAAGTAAACAAACTTCAAAAAACCATGGGAATTATCCTGATGTCCCATGAAGATTGGAAGTTCTGCTTTAATACAGAAAGAAGGCCTTGATTATATTCGGCAGTAATTTAGTAACCAGTGAGAACCTTTATTCCCCAAATGACTCTAACTGGACTTGGGTCTCAGCTACATAGTTTCTTACGGTCTCCACCTCCCATTCTGTTCATCCCTGTCACTCTGAACCACCGTGAAGGTGAAATGAGAAACCAGTCACACAGATGCTATGGTCAGACAGCAATAGCTGGGTTTGCCTCCTTGTATATTCAGATGTGAATGCAGATAGGTGTGCATGTGTGTGTGTGTGTGTGTGTGTGTGTAGGCTAGAGGCTCACATTGGTGTTGTGGAATATTATTTTAACTGTGTATAGGTGTGTAACATTCTTTTTCTGCTGATTTTTTAAACGATACAGAGGCATGTTACATTTAATTGATTAAATAAAATTAACCTGGTTCAGGAGGCTGAGTTAGCAAGAAGCTGACAGGAAGTGGTAGGGAGGAACTAAGTGTAGCTAGGGTTTTTAAGTGGGGGCTGAGCAGAAGGATACCCCTTTTCTGGGGAGACGCAAGCTAGGAGAGGTTAGCTGCTTGCTATTCAGCCTCTCTGAGTGAAGAGGATTTCATCTCAACCTTTGAATCCTGAGTTCTGTAGAAGGATAGAGATTTAGATAAAGTTTCCCTTAGGGGCAGTAATAGAGCTGGTAGCTGAGGGAACACTTCCCACCTGGCTGCAGCCTGTGCAGCTGCTGGTAGCAGCAGAGTTGCAATTGCTGGTTGGGACAGCCGTTGCTTAAGATGCAGCCATTGTATTGAACCTAAAACAACACGTTGTGTATCTCCCTTGGGGCTCTTTGCTTTATTCTAAGACAGGGAGGGCCTCTCACTGAAACTGGAGCTCACTAATTCAGGTAAGCTGGCCAACCAGCCCCAGCAATCTTCTGTCTCTCTTCCCTGAGCTGAGATCACGGGCATACACTATCATGTCTTTTTTTTTGAGACAGGGTCTTTCTATGAAGCCCTGGCTGCTCTGATGTTCACTTGTGTAGATCAGGGTGGCATTGAACTGACAGAGATCCTCTACCTCTCAAGTGCTGGGATTAAAGTTGTGTTCCACCATGTCCAATTTGCCTCTTTAAAGAACAAAACAAAACAAACCACAGGTTTTAAGGGATCAAATTCAGGTTCTCATGCTTGCTGAGCACGCACTTACAGACTGATCCTCCCCATGTCTGCATTCAAGTTTTAAAAACATTTTATTGTTATTTTAAAGAATTATGTGTATGTGTGTGGGTTTGTGCACATGAATATGGTGCCCAAAGGGCTGGAAGAGGGAATTGGCTCTCCAGGAGCTGGAGTTATAGGCAGATTTGAGCTGATGTGAGTGCTGGGGATTGAACTCAGGTCCTCTGGATGAACAGTATGCATTCTTAATTACTTCATCATCTCTCCAGCCCAGTGGATTCAATTTTTAAAGGCTTCTTGCTAAAGCATTTGAAGGAGATGATAGTGGATAAATGCTGACACATTTAAATATTTGAAACATTGGAGATACACCCCTTTCAATGCTTGCGATACTGAGATTCAGATATTATGACAGCTCTGACCTTCACCTAGGATGAATCTTATTCCAGGTAAAAACACCCACTTACTTCTTCTTGATTTCCTTGTGGTTGAGCATGGGGAATTGCACTTGGATCATTTCTGGAGTCAGCATGACTTCTATGCTCTGCTCACAGGGGTCTCTGGAAAAGAATAAGACGTTGAGTGGGAGCAGTTCTTCTTTCACAGCATAAACATAGGATGGAAAGCAGAGCATTTGGGAACCTTGCAGTGTGAGTGCTTTCCAGTGTTGCAGCTACTTCCGCTGAGTTCATGTGCAGGGAAGCAGAGGACAGACAGACACACTGCCTCCGCCACGGGTACTACGACGTCTCTTCGTCTCCTGTCTATCTGTGTGACGCTCCGCCAGCCCACGGTGCTACAGAGAAGCAGAGGACAGACAGACACACTGCTTCCGCCAGCCCACGGTGCTACAGAGAAGCAGAGGACAGACAGACACACTGTCTCCGCCAGCCAATGATGCTGGGGGAGATATTTATAACCAAGGAGTAAAAAACTGTTTTTAAAAAGGGGGTTACATATTTGAGGCCCCTTTCAAGTGCACCTGAAATGTTTATCAGAGGGCCCGTGTCGCCACTGTAATAAAGCCCAAGTGATTTCAAAGGATTGGATCTATCCCATGATGTTCTTGGGACACAATGGGATTGAAATAGAACCAGCGCCATGGATAACTAGGAAGGTCACAGCTGCTGTGAAATCAAACAGTATATTCCTTCTGAAAATTTTATTTTTAAAAATCAACATATAATGCATTAAGTTCCATTATGATATTTTAGAGCAAAGGGTGCTTTTGTGACTCTCTTTCCCTGTCTCCCACACCTCCTGCCACCCCGTCACCCTGATAGCCTTTATGTCCCATGTCCCATGATAGTCTTTCATGTCCCATGTATCTTTTCACCTGTTCCTCCTCCTTCCTCATCCCTATTATCACCCTCTCTGTCTCCTCTCTAGATTTTCAGGCTTTGCCCACACTCACAGCTGCTTACACGTACATATGTGCACACTCTAGCTTAGGACCTGCACGTGACAGGAAACATTTTCACCTTCCTGAGTTTGGGTCACCTTGTGAACAGTCTATTTCTAAATAGCCTTTAGTGAAAGAAATTTGAGGGATCTACTTTATTTACTACTTAGTCCCTCCTCTCTCTCTCTCTCTCTCTCTCTCTCTCTCTCTCTCTCTCTCTCTCTGTGTGTGTGCGTGTGATGTGAGTGTCATTGGATGCATGTGAAGGTCACAACCTTGCTGTCTATGTTATCTAAGACAGGTCTCTTGCTGTTTTCTGTTGTGCACCCCAGGCTAGTTGGCCAATGAGAGTCCAGTGATTATCCTGTCTCCACCTTCCACATTGGAGATAAGGGAGTTGATAATAGAGGCCAATGTCTGCAGAATCACTGGTGTAATAAATGCTCACTCCCAACTACATGGGACCACAGCAGCTTTTTGCAGTTTTCAAGGGTATTTCAAGTGGGAGGGGTGGCATGTCACTTGTCAGGGATGCTTCAATTTCAGACATGTACTACTGCGCCCAGTGCCTGGGGATCTGGACTCAGACCATCATGCTTGTGTGGCAATCGCTTACCTATGGAGCTATTGCCCCAGTCTGACCCAGTTTATAGAAGGGGACTAGGTGAAAAGAAAGTGTCTTTCAATTGCTTTTGTTATAGTTCGGGTTAATGCTTGACTATGAAGTATCTCCCCAAAGGCCTCGTGCTGAGGGTTTGGTTCCCATGCAGTGAAATCCAGAGGTGGGCTTTTGAAGTGTTGGTTCATAAGGGGCTCTGACATAATCAGTGGGTTAATCCCTTGATGATTCCTGTTTGGACAGTACTCATGGGTGGTGGGAGCTGGCTAGATGAAGCTGATCTGATCACAGGTGATATACCTATGAAGTATGTACAATCCCAGACACTTCCTGTTTCTCCTCTCTCAGCTTTCTGGCCTCTGAGCCTCAGGCTCCTGCCTCCACAAGGTCTCTGTCTTGTCTCAGGCACAGAGAAAGGAATCCAGCCAACCAACCAATCCGAAGCCGCGAGCTGAGCAAACCCTGTGTCTTTGAAGTGCTCCTGTTGGGTGTTTTGTTACAGTTCTGGGAGACTCTGAGTACCGTGAGAGCGGCAGATGTTTTCACTGAGGGCTTTGTGGGTCTTGGGTCTCAGTTATAACTTCTCAGCGTTGCCATGCGGCACGCAAGGACTTTACTAGTAAATAAAGCATCGCTACAGCAAAATACCTGACAAAAGCAACTAGCGACGGGCAGGGTTTGTCTCTGCGCACAGTTCAAGGGCACAGTCCAATCGTGGTGTTGTAGAGGCAGTGGGAGGAGCTTGAATCAGTCGGTCACATCCAGTCACATGGCATCTACACTCAGGAGGTGGAGAGAAGTGAACGGGAATGCCCAGCTTGCTCGTTCCTTTAATTCATCCGGGGACTCCAGGCCATTGAAAGATGCTGTTCATAGTTAGGGTCCTACCTCAATCAACAGTTTGGAAAATCCCTCACAGCTGTGCCCAGAGGTTTGGCTCTTTCATAAAAATTCCAGATTCTCTAAGTTTAAAGCAAGGCTAACCGTCCTGGGAAGTCTTGTGAAATGTATGAAAGAAGAGGTGTGGTTGGTTTCAGCTAAGCTTTATTTACACACAGGTGCAGGCCAGGTTTGTACATGGGCTGTTGCTGGCCGACCTGTGACCTCTTGTTGGATGGATAAACTGGGCCACTGACTGCTTGTGTTTTAGCTGGAGAGAGTGGGGAGCAAGAGTGTGCAGGAGGCACATTTGCCCCGTTAAGCAGCTTCATGAGTGGCCCACACATTACCTGCTGACATCCCATTTGCGAAGGTCTTGTCAAATGTAGGACATGATTGCAAAGGACGCTGGGAAATTTAGCCTCTGGCTTCAAATACTCAGTGCTTGTAGGAGAAAAGGCAAATGACATGTTGGGAAATAGTCATTTCTACTACATCAAAGAGAAATGCATCCAAGGGCGGTATAGGCAGCGACAGCGTCAAGGCTTGGATGTTCAACAGGAACAGCTTACCCAGCTACCGCACATAAAGAGAGGCGCCTGGCAGTTGCCTGCTAGAGGGAGTGGCTTTGAGGGCTAGGGAGATGGTGAAGTTGGGAAAGTACTTGCCAGGAAAACATGGGGACCAGAGTTCCATCCTCTGCAAGAAGCTTATCCCAGTGCTGGGGAGGCAGAGGCAGGAGGATGGCTGGACCTAGCTGGCCAGCTAGCCTAGTCTGCTTGGGAGTTCCAGGTTCAGTGAGAGACCCTGTCTGAAAAAACAAGGTAGATACAGATCCAGGAACCACACTTCAGGTTGACCTCTGGTCTCCACATGTCTCCACACACATACCTATATACTCTTGTATATTCCTGACATGTGAACATGCCACCCTTCCCACACAAAATATCCTTGAAAACTGCAAAGAGCTGCTGTAGTCCCATGTAGTTGGGAATGAGCATTTACTACACTGGTGATTCTGCAAACATTGGCCCTTATATTATTATTGTCGTCATCGTCGTCGTCGTCATCATCATCATCATCATCATCATCACCTTCCTCCTCACCAAGTGGGGCATAACAATGAGACATCAGTATGGGCCATGTATGATGCCTCTTGCCAAGCACTGCCTGGTGTGCATTTAACGCTTGGAAAACGTTATCTTCTGATTGCTGGCTTCCTCCTCAGCATCACATTGTCTCATTTAGTTCCTCTACTCCCTCGATGTGGGTACCAATTCAGAGACAAGGAAACTGCATCACAACAGTGATGAGCAAAGGCGGGGTGTTTCTGTTCCAGTCTGTCGACTCCATGAGTGGGCAGCGCCATCCCACCATGCCTGCAGCACTCTCAAGAAAGGGCTGGAGAGATAGCTCAGCAGGTAAAGGTGCTTGCTGTGAAGCCTGGCCATCTGCATTTGATCCCTGGGACCCACATGGTGGAAGGAGAGAACTGACTCCTGCAAGTTGTCCTCTGACTGCTTCATGAACACCTGGGGCAATTGTGAGTATGCACACATACACACACACACACAAACAAACAAATACTAATTCAAAAAATTAAAAAGAAAGGGCCTTGCGCAGTGCTTCGGGTAAATATTTCAATCTTCCTTGCAGATCTTGCTTCCAAGCATGCATGCCCAAGGACTTCAACTCTCAGAGCACGTGGGCAGGTGTCAGAGGAACTAGCCACCCACCTCGGACATTTAGGATTTCACTAATTGATTATTTTGCATGGAAATGTACCAGAACTATCAATATCGTGTTGTTGATAAGAGAAAGAAATACGGTTTGTCATGAGTAATTATTTCTGAGTGTCCTGGGTATGAGATCCTGCTCCTGCAAGGGCAAACCATTCCCCATGCTCAGCACGCAGGCTGGCATGGGCCCTGGTCTATGGCGCTGATGGATGGTCATCAGTGCTGGGGTTATCAGGATTTCTTTGCTTCATCCTAACTTCTGGTATAAATCAGAACAGGAAAGTTTTAAGAATGAATATGGGGGCTGGGGAGATGACTCAGTTGATAAAGAGCTTGCTACATTAGCTACACAAGGACCTGAGTTTGATCCCCAGAAACCAGGGTGGAGTAGTGAACGATTATGATGACGGCTCTGGGGAGACAGAGTCAGGCAGGCTCTTGGGCTTGCTGGCCAGCCAGCCTGGCACAGTTGGTCAGTGCCAGGCCAGTTAGAGACTCTGTTTCTAACAACAGCAAACATCAGAGGTTGACCTCTGGCCTCCACATGCGTGTGCAGACACATGCATGCACGTAAGCACACACACGTGGAGAAAGTGATGACCACAGTGGAGAGTCATTCGCAGAGTGGGCAGTGGCAGGTGGGATGGCTGAAACATACATGTTCCAAGTATTTGGGTGTCACAGAAGATGCTCTGGGCCTGAGCCTGGGCCCTGCCTCGCTCACATCTCCTGTTCTCACGGTTGCTGCTGGCTCTCTAGCTCGACTTAAGGACACATGTTAGATGCCAATTAATAAAAGGAAATGCGAGTGCCTTGGTCATAGCTTATATTTCTTGTATGCATGTGAGTGTGTGAGTATGCGTGCATGTGCTATATGTATCCACGTGTACATGTGTCTGTGTGTATGTACAGAGCCCAGAGGTCACTGTCCAAAGTTTTCCTCCATTGCTCTCTCTTTTTTTGAAGTGCCCTGATTCAGCTTGACTGCTTGCCCTGTAAGCATCAAGGATCTACTTGCCTCCTTGACCTCAGCCTCAGCTTGGGGTTACAGCTGTGTGCTATCACAGCTGGCTTTATTTTTTTTAAAGTTAAGAGTATTTGCTTGTGTGTCTGATGTGTACCATGTGTGTGTATGGTGCCCACAGAAGCCAGGGGAAGGTTGTGAGCTGCTATGTGGGTGCTGGGAATCAAACCTGCAAGAGCAACCAGTGCCTTTAACCTCTGAATTACCTCTCCAGCCCCATGTCTGGCTTTGGGTGTGTGCTGAGGATCTGAAGTTGGTCTTCATGCGTGTGTGGCAAGTACATGCCCCGTTCCTCACATCTTTAGGCATTCATGGTGGGCTATTCTGCACTCTGAGCCAAGTGCCTTGCTTCCCAGTGGCATGGCACTAGCCTTACCTGATCCTTTAGGGATGACCCTCAGGGCTATGTGTGCTTCCACAATCCCTCACGGCACCTCACATGGAACACAACACCTCATCCAAAGCCCTGAAGATAAAGCTGGAAGATACCTCTCCGTGGTTTCCAGTCTGTCTTCCTCTGGCAAGCCATCCAGTGGGGCAGGAACATTGACAGGCAGCATCTCGGTGCCGTACCAGATGTCACTCCTGTGGGAGAGGACACGAGCAGTGAGCACTACAGATGCATCAGCTCCCACGTGCTCTTGTGTGACACAGGCTCTCAAACTTGCCACTTAGCTGAGGACGACCTTGACCTGATGATCTTTTGCCTCTACCTCTCCAGTTCTAGGATTACAGGTGTGTGGCGTGGCACTATGCCTGGTTTATGGTGTGTTGGGGATGGAGGCCAGGGCTTCGTGCATCTTAGGCAAGCATGTGACCAACTGAGCCTCATCCCCAGCCTCTAGAATTTATATATACATATTATGTGTGTTATATATCATGGTATGTGTGTGTAGTGTCTACATATGTATATGCATGTTTGCATGTGTGGGTATGGATCTGCATGGATGTGGAGCCCAGAGGTTGATTTCTGTGCCTTCTTTTACCACCCTCTACCTTATACATTCAGGCATGATCACACTGAACCCAGAGCTCACTGATCTGGCTAGCCTAGCTAGCCAGTTTACTCAGAGGAATCCCTGCCTCAGCCTCCCAAGTGCTGGGATTACAAGCACACACTATCTTGCCTAGCATTTTCATGGGTGCTGGAGATCTGAACTCTTGTCCTGATATTTGCTTGACAAACACTTTACCCCATGAGTCATCTTCCCAGCCTCTAGAAAAAATAACATTATTTAAAAAGCCTTGAGTATGGAGGATATTAAATAGTTGTGAAAAGGAGAATTTTTAAAAAGGTTTTGAGTTTGGAATACACATGGGTAATCTGCATATTGAAAATAATATTAAATCAGTAAGAAAGGGAAATTATGAAACTGAACGGAAACTGAAACAGTTAATTTCATAATCACAGTAGAGGGGGAGGAAGGAAAAGAAGGACTGGAGAGAGATTAGTGGTTAAGTGTCCTTCCAGAGGACCTGAGTTCAGTTTCCCAGCACCCAAGTTGGGTGACTCACAACTGCCTGTAGCTCCAGCTCCAGGGGATCTGATGCCCTCTTCTGGATACTGTAGGCACATTCCCCACACAGACAAGCACATATACATATAATCAAACAAATCTTTAAAAAAAAAGAAGTGGGGAAAAAGGGGAGAGAAAGACAACAAAACAACCCAGTAATGCACGTGGCATGTGACGCTGCCCACCAGCAACGCACGTTGTGTGTGACGTTGCCCACCAGTAATGCACGTAGTGTGTGACGCTGCCCACCAGTAATGCATGTGTCGTGTGACGCTGCCCACCAGTAACACATGTGGTATGTGACGCTGCCCATCAGCAACGCATGTTGTGCGTGACACTGCTCACCAGTAATGCACGTTGTGTGTGACGCTGCCTACCAGTAATGCACGTGGTGTGTGACGCTGCCCACACAGCCCAGACTTGGGCGGAGTGAGAGCAAAAGGAAAGTCCAAATGCCTCTGGCATTATTCTTTGCTCATCAGCATGCTTATGTACAAGGCAATTCTGAGACTGTTCAGGTGTGCTGTCAGCTTGAAGGGTCTCACAGCACAGAAGAAAACAAACACAAACATGTGGTGGCTTCTGCAGAGGCATCAGCTCAGCAGGTGAGAGACCCTGTGGTTGTTTGCATGAGAAGGGTCCCCACAGCCTTATGTGTTTGAATGTCCCCAGCTGGTGGCGCTGTTGAGGCCAGTTACAAGACCTTTAGGAGGTCAAGCCTTGCAGGAGGAAGGACATCACCAGATGGACTTGGAGCATTTACAGCTTGGTTCTACTTGCTGTTCTCTGTCTGAATCTTGTGTATGGGGAAGAATGTGGTCTCTGATAACAACCATGAGGCAGCCTCATGTTCCTGCTGGGCTCTCTCCTGGAACTGTAGCCGGAATAAACCTGTTCTCTTCTAGGTTCCTTTTGGTCATAGCAACAGAAAAGTCTCTCTCTCTCTCTCTCTCTCTCTCTCTCTTTCTTCACAGACACAGTCAAATTACTAAAAAATTTCTTTAGTAGTTGGAGCAATTATTCGGCCAGTAAAGTATTTGTCATGTAAGCATGAGGACCTGAGTTCGGATCCCCAGCACCCACCTAAAAAGCTGAACATGAGCCTGTAGACCCATGGAGAAAGAAGGACCCCGGGGGCTCACTGGCCAGCCACTGTAGTCCAGTCAGGGAATTCCAAGTTCAGTGACGCACCCTATCTTAAAATATATGTGGAGATAGATTGAGGAAGACAGGAGACGTCAACCTTTGATGTCCATAGGCACATGTGTACATATGAACACAAACACACAAAATATGAAATGGCAGAGAGCAAGCATAACTATGGGTGTGGATTGGGATTGCAAAGCATCGGCGAGAAGTTGTTACTTCTAAAACACATACACCAATGCAAGTGTGTTTCTATGTACCTATGTGATCTTCATACAACAAGAATGTTTCGTGTGTTCTGTAGCTTTGTCTGTTGGATAGCTTCTGATACCACCCCCTCTACAGCAGCCATTTGCACACTTGCACATCCGTCCCCCACTTGAGACACCCTGGCCTCCTCCTCCCAGAGGTTAACCCTGCTGCCGACTTCTGACAAAGATCCTAGGTCCTTTCCTGTGGGTGGCTATTTTTAGTTTTCATGTGAGTGTGTGTGTGCACACATGAGTACAGCATCCATGGAGACCAGAAGGCAGCATAGAATCCCCAGAGCTGGAGCTACATGCAGTCGTGGCTTAGGTGTCGGGAACCGAACTCACGTCCTCTGGAAGAGCAGATCCAGCCCTTAACCTTCAAGCCACCAATCCAGTTCCAGAACCTAGTGAAAAATTCCACCCCAACAGTAGAACCTATGGAATCAGAGGGATTCTTGTCCAGACAGGGATGGAGAAGTGGGGAACTGGACCACTTTCTAGCATCTACACTGGTCTGACATGATGAAATGGTAGCAAACAAGAGACTTTCATGGAATGAAAATGTAAAATCCAGGCTGGGTGGTGGTGGCGGCGCACGCCTTTAATCCGAGCACTCTGGAGGCAGAGGCAGGCGGATCTCTGTGAGTTCGAGGCATCCTGGTCTACAGAGCAAGTTCCAGGACAGTCAGGGCTACACAGAGAAACCCTGTCTTAGAAAGAGGAAAGAAAGGGAAAGAAAAGAAAAGGAAAGAAAGACAAAGAAGGGCAAAGCCTCACTAGGATTAGGCAAAGGAAAGGCGTGCCAGCTTGCTCCTCCATCCACATGTGGATACAGGTGAGCAAGATGGCTCCTGCCACTAAACCTGATGCCATAAGCTTCCTGGGACCTGCATGGTGGGAAGAGAGAACAGATGTGGCCTGAATGCACCCATATTCATACACACATGCACATAAAATAAAGAAGAAGGCCCTGTCTGTGAACCAGAAAGTAAGCCCCAACTAGACACAAAATCTGCCTGGTGCCTTGACTTATGAGAAATATGTACACTGTTTATAGCCAGTGGAGACTATAGCCTTTTGTTGTAGCCCCCTGAGCAGGTTAATACAGAAGCTGAAAAGAATTAACCTTATTATTTGTAACTGCTTTCAGAAAACAACAGCCTGACCTTCAATCCAACAACTGGTATAAATCCATAATAGGAAAATATTTTTTTCTTTTGAGACAGGGTCTCATGTAGCCCAGGCTGGCCTTGAACTCCCTGTGTAGCTGAGAACGATGTAGAACTCCTGATTCTCCTGCTTCCACCTCCCAGTGCTGAGATTACAGAGGTGTGCCACCTGGTCTGGTTTCTACACTGCTGGGGACAGAGCCCAGGGCTTTGTGTAGTTAACACATGTGCTCCACCAGTGCACCCCTGCTCAGGTCCTGCTTCTGAATTTTGAGCTATTAGGCAGTGGCTGTTTACGTTGGAACAAACTGGCCTGACAGAGCATCGAGGCACAGAAACTGAAGGCAAAAAGTCATGGCGGGAGGTTTTCATTGATATAGCCTTTATGTTTAATGCATGGCTATTCGGGGCCAAGACAACCCACTCCTGACTTCCCACTAAAAGAACAGCCCTGGGAGATGTTTCCAAGGACATTGCTTTGGAAAAATGAATTGGATAATTTTTAACACTTGGAGTCCATGCATGTTAAAAGTGGGTGCACTGGAGTCTGAACACAACCCAGGCCCAGCGGATTCTATTTTACTGATCACATGTGCCATTTTCCCCCATAGTAGGAGCGAGGTGCTGGGCAAGAACTTTACTCCTGAGTTATGTCCCAGCTACTGAACGAGGTTTGTCAGCCCTTCCTGTGCGAGCATGGGAGGAGTTCTTGGTTGTTAACTGATGTAGGGGGACCCAGCCCCTTGTGGGTGGCATCATTCCACAGGCAGCAGGTCCTGAACTGTGTAAGAGGAGAAAGCTAGCTGAGAACAGGCAAGCAGGGATTCTGTTGCTGCAGAAGTGATTGATGCTCAAGTGTCTGCCATGACTCCTTGTGATGACAAATTGCAAGCTGGAACAGTGAGCTAAACAAACCCTTTCTTCTCTAAGCTGCTTTTTGTTGGGGTATTCTATCACAGCAACAGAAATGAAACTAAAACAATAGGTCAATTTGAAAATTCCCAGTCTTCCTGTAAAATGTGTTGGGGGGCTGATGTTGCCATCTAGTGGTGAGAGTTGATTGCACAGTTTTGTGAACTTGGTAGAAAGAAGTTAACAAAAGCAAGCATCAGATTCTAAATACTTACTCATACAATCACTTCAACAGCCTAGTGACGCTGTCACCATGGTCCCTGAGGAAGATGCTGCATCAGGGCTAGGGGGATGACGCAAAGTGCTTGCTGAGAAAGCTTATGGACCTGAATTTGATCCCAAAAACCTGAGTTCTAGCCCAGAACACACTAAGGAAAGCTGGGTTTGGTGGTGAACACCCGTAATCCCATGAGGAAGAAGCAGACACAGGAGGCTCCCTTGGCCTCATGCCTGGCTAGTCTAGTGAAATCAGCTAGCTCCAGTGCTAATGAAAGAAAGACCTTACCTCAAAAAAAAAAGTTGGAGTTTCTGATGAAGAACACTCAAGATTGTCTTCTGGCCGCCACAAGCATGTGCACACATGGACATGTGTACCTGCACACAGGTACACATGTACACACATTTACATGCACGCATGCACATGCACACACATACACTCACACATGTTTCATGCACCATGAATATTTCAAAAAGAAAGATTCTTCAAAAAGAAAAAAATAGAACATGACTATTTCAGCAAAATTATATGATCAGTCAGTTCTCCAGTGCTGAAACCCTGCTGATTAGCTAGACTGCATTACTTTTAAAAAGTGTGTGGTTTTGTTTTTTTCCAAGACAGGATTTCTCTATGTATCCCTGGCTGTCCTGGAATTGCTCTATAGACCAGGCTGGCGTTGAACTCACAGAGATCCACCTGCCTCTGCCTCCTGAGTGCTGGGATCAAAGGCATGTGCTACCACTGCCCAGCTACAAAGTGTATCTTGATTAAGATAAAGTCAAACTCTGAAAATCAGCTGTCCATCATCCTAGCTCCGTGACAAGCAAGCCCTCCCTTGTGTTTTGAAAGTACGATTTGAAAGTGTCATTTGTCACCTCAGCCTTTGGCACCTGGTCCCCCAGGCTCTGTAATCTGCAGTGCAAACCCCCAGGGAGGCCAGCAGTCCCAGGCTCTG
>LOEQ01001294.1:217459-231801 GCA_001685075.1 Bramus lutescens
GGAGGAGGGGCCAAGCCCTGCACAGTCCACTGCTGTCCTGCCCTGTCGGCTATGTGTAGGAAACAACATGTCTTAATTATAATAATTTATTTCTAATAGCCACCCATTGTGAGCTAGAAACACCGGCTGAGGAGATGGAATAATTGAATTCACCAAGGGAGTTTATCAATAATTGCATGTCATTGTGTCTCCTGCGTCAAAGGCCATTCCCTAAAAGCAGTCACCCTGCCACCTGATGCACATTATCCCTCAATATTTACCACTTAAGATGGTTCTCACTCTCCTCCAGGATGTTCTGTCTGACTTTCTGTTCGAAGAGTGTCTCCTTCATCTGTCTGGTTTTGGAGATTTCATCACCCTGGTCCAGGACTGGAGGCAGGAACGGGCAGAGATCATGGCCGTAATCAAATCAGTCATTTCCCAGACAAACACAAGTTTCTAACCATGCCGCCTAACAGACATGTAACTGAGTTTTGTTCATAAATAATAAATGCGACTGGACACATTTCTTTCTTATTTTGCCCTAGGGACTGGTTTATGGCAGACCAATAGCTGTCACCTTGTTTTAATTCCTTAATCTTCAACTTTCCCGGTTCTTGGTTGAGGACAGTTGCCACGGCGAATGGATTTGACAGATCTGTTGGAAACCGCAGGTCTTGGTATTTGATTTCCTGAGGACCAAATCGGAGGGGAATGAGTTATTTTCTTCCTGCCTTTCCCTTCCACTGGGGGGTGGGGTGGCCCCACCCACGTACCTTCATCTTCTGAGGCCTTGCCTTTGTGGGAGTTGGGTAAAATTGTATATACGCTGTTTTTTCTGGAGGAACATTTACTTTCTTAGAATGAGTGTTTAATCTTTTGAACTCTTCTAATCTGGAGTTTAAGACAGATAATAAATTAGTGTATAATCCGACAGTTTGGGATTTGTTTTTATTGACTCATTTTTAGTTCATGATTGTTGCCTGTGTACTTGATCAGGTCAAAAAGACTGCACCTGATTCCATGGAGTTGGAGTTACAGACAGTTGTGAGCAGCCATGTGGGTGCTGGGAACTGAACCCGGGTCCTCTGGAAGAGCACTGACCCATCTCTGCAGCCCCCAACTCAAAGTGTTTGTTTTGTGCTCTGATAAAACTATCACCTGTGGACCAATATTATAACTAAATTAAAAGATAGTTTGTGTGTCAAAAGGAATCTTTGAAAACAAATTTCATATCAGCATATTGACATATAACCACATGCATATGTGTATGTACTTATTTATGCACACATACATACGCCAGTGGTTGCCTTCCCTCCCATTCTTAAAAAGATACATTTCCTATGTGTTTATATGCACATGTGTGTGCACATGTGTGTGTGTGTGCATGAGCACACGCCATGGCATGAATGTGGAAGTCAGAGAACAACAGTACTCTTCTGCTGTGTAGGTCCCCAGTGAGGAGCTCGAGCCATGAGCACTGGCAGCAAGCACCCTCCCTTCCCTGCTCAGCCATGGCTCCTTTGCACTCCTCCTGAGTATGAGAAATGGAAACACAACGGGCTATGGATGCTCTGGTGGTCTAGTAGAATCTGTTCCTAGCCTGTAGCTCTTCCACGGCTAAAGATGATTATTTTAGAAATCGTGATTTGCCTTCCTAGTAAAAGAATAATTATGCTCTTTGAAAAGCAGAAACAAAACCGGGGTGGGGCTCTAGCTGGGTCGGCAGAACACCTGACCCTATGCTTTAAAGCCTTTTATGGAGACTCATCTTGTAATATAAATGTTATAAATGTAAATATAAATGTAAGCTTGTGGTGCTGGGTTGAACCTGGGGCTGCACAATTGCCAGGCAAGGGGCCAATGACTGACCTGCATGCCCAGCTTTCAAAACAAATTTCTTAGGGGGTTACAAGGAAAGAGAGAATTTGGATTTTTCTTATGTTTTCAAAGGCAGGTTCTTGCTATGTAGTTCAGACGCACTTTGAACTCATGCTCTTCCTGCCTCAGCCTCCTCAGTGATGGAATTCCAAGTGTGCACCACAGTGCCCATAACTGCATTGGATTGGAGTTTTCATGAAGCAAGTGTGAAGAAAAAATTTGGGCTGCGGCTGCAACTCAGTTGGTAGAGTGCTTGTCTAGAATGCCCGGAGCCCTGGATCCCATCCCCAGCACCATAGATACTGGGTGTGGGGTGCATGTCTGTAACCCCAGCTCCGGAGGTGGAGGCAGACAGAATGTCAAAGTTATCTCGGCTCCTTAGTGTGTCTGAGGTCAGCCTGGGCTACATGAGTAGACAGAATCATGATGGAGAAGCCATACGGTAANGCCGTGTTGGGGTGGCAGCTTCCTGTGAAGACACACTCATACGGCTGGGAGTTGAACTGCGAGATCCACAGCTGAATTTTTATTTGCGCCATCCCGTACTGGATGGGCGTGAACTTCACAGTTACCTTCGCCTTCCCGTTAGCTGGAATTATTCCTGTGAGGGGGGGGGGAGTGATTGTATCAGTTACTACTTTCCTTATTGCTGACAAAATACTCGACAAACGCAGTTTAGGGCAGGAGGGTGTGGTGAGCCAACAAGAATTACACAGTAAATGTGCAGCTGAGATCTGTGGGACCAGTCCACAGGAAGTGTACACCTACACATCCATTCGGAGCAACCCATTTTGCAGAACTATGGGGACACCTGTCTTTTGGATAAGTCACTGTCAATTCTGTAGAAATCTTATGAAATCATGGCATTTCTCCTAGCAGTATAAACCTGACTTTTCCTGTAAGGGCATCCAGATAGTCCCATATCCCTCACCCCCTACCCTGCCCACGACAACATAAAACCATGGTGTGAAAAGGATTCCCTCAGTTAAACCTTTGTTCTCACAGCCAAACTCTGCTCCCCCACAGACTCTATTGATAGCACTCACTGGTAAGAAAGGAGCCCCATACAGGAGGCAATATGTCTGCTCTAACAGCAGACTTAGGAAGGTGCCATCTACTGGCCCCCTGCTCTCACCTAACAAGCTACTAATATTCTGTGTTTACTCCTCACCTTGGTTTCAACTAACATAAGATCACAGCCCAGGGAATTAACTGTCTATACAGGAAAAAGGCCTGAGTCGCTAAAACTATCTTCGGAGAGAAAAATTCTCACTTGGGCACCCTGCTGGAGTCAAAAGCAAGCAAGGCCCCAGAAGAGATTCCTTTTAACTCAACCAGCTAGCCACTAATCAAATCAAGTCTGCAGGTTAGTATAGCTACATGGTGTTCCCAGCTGCCAGGGAGCTTCCACAGACACGCCCCCTCCTGCCAGATCCACCAGCTTTTGTGACTCTGTAAAAAAGCACACTTGATGCCACTGTTAGCACTTATGGGATTGCTAACTTGTCTTTCTGCCCACATAAATGGAAAGCTGTGTGGAGATCGCCCCTTATGCAGCTGCTTCGCTTCTTCGTTCCCAGGTATAAAGAACATGTAGCGGTAACGCACGTGAGTTGATTTATTTCATTTTACCCTCAGATCCAATTAGCCAGGTTTTCAGCTGCCATAGTGATCTTTTTGGATCCTGAGAGGTTTAATGGGCTTAGCCCCAAAGTAAACCTCTATAGGAGGGGTTGATTTTGACTCAGTTTGAGGGTGCAGTGCATCATGGTGGGAAGGCATGGTGACAGGAGCATGAGACACCTAGTCACATGGCCCCCACAATCAGGAAGCAGAGAGACGAGCACTGTACTCAGCTCACTTTCTCCTTCTCATGCTGCCTGGGACTCCAGCCCATGGAATGGGGCTGCCTACTTTGATGGACCTATGCATGCCCTGCCCAGAAGTCCCTCCCTCCCGCCGGCATAGCCAGGCAAGATTAACCATCACAGAGGTATCTGCTCTGCTCACCAAGTATAACTGAAGAGGCAACACCAGCCCCATCTTCCCAGCACAGCATAGGTGTGCCTCTGCTTGCTCTACAAGCTTTTCATTAAATGCACACAACTCGACTTCTGAGTGTTGACACAGACCTTATTTACCAGTGACGACACAAACCCTTTCCAACAATTATCTGATTGTGTAGTGATACAAATATGGTCAAATCCATCTGCATTAGTGTCTCAAATGTAAATTCCCAGAATATTGACCCTAGAGCAAGTGACTAGCATGCAATGTCAATGCCGTAAGCAACATGGAAAACTAGGAACACATACCTAGGGGTTTTGGTCCAGACTGTTCAATTCCCTGTGTTTTTCCGTAGCTTTGTTCTTTCCTCTCTCTCTCTCTCTCTCTCTCTCNNNNCCTCCCTCCCTCCCTCCCTCCTTCCCTCCCTTCCTTCCTCTTTCCCTTCCTTTTTTTAGTATTGGGGCTGGAGCCCAAGGCCTTATCCAGGCTTGGCAAGTGCTCTACCACAAAACTACACCCCAGACCTCCTCCTTTCAAATCTTTCAGATGAACTGGTATTCCTTCTACTGCCAAACATCACACTATGCCATATTACTTCTTTGTATTCCTGGTGCCAATTAGGCTTAGAACACTGTATGTCCTGGGTTGTCAGGGTCACAGCCTAGGCCTTCACATTCTAACCAGTCAGGCTGTAGCATTCATCCTCAATAAGTCATTAAAGAGACAAGGTAATAGTGAAAAAGAGAAGGATGAAATTTAGCCAATGTATCTACATTGGGAAGGAGAATCAAGAGGTCCAATGACCCCCAAGTCCACCCATGGGGTCCTCACACGACGTTCAGGTTTAAACAGAAGGCCAGAGGTGTGTGCATAGCTAAGCTGTCCTGGCCAAGGTTTGGTTCTGCCCATCATTATGCCAGGATCCCTGCAAGGTGATCTGACAGGTTGTGTGGGTCCTACCTGAATGTTTGTTACCTTCCAGGGAAATTGCAAACTCCAAAGACAGACACCAGCTCACAGCTATTTTATCTACCTGAACGCTTCCTATAGTCAGTTAATAGTTTCTAAGAGAGGGAGAGACATTCTTCCCAGTGGTATAGCCCCTGGCAAGGTGCCCATGCTCCTGTAAGAATCATGATGAAACGCATTGGGACACACAGACATGGAAATAGCTGAGAAGAGCAAGATTAATGGGAAAGATAGGGGGACAGAGGAGCGTAGTGGGGGTGAATGTGACCAAAATCCATTACACACATGTGTCAAAACACTGTCACGAGCCATGCTATCACATAAATAACATGGAAGACTGGGGAGGTGGCTCAGTGAGCAAAGTGCTTACTGCACAAGCATAGGATCTGAGCTGGGGTCCCCAGCACCCACGAAAAACCTGACAAAGTAAACTCATCTGTAACCCCAGCATTGGGAGGAGTGGAGACAGGTGGATGCCTGGAGCTCACAGGCCAGCCTAGCAGAGAGACCCTTAAGGTAGACATCTCAATGTGTGTGTGCATGCATACACCCACAAAACAAATGCACACATGCAGTACACACACACACACACACACACACACATGCACACACACAGAATGTGGGCATTTGTTAATTTACTGAGCACAGATGGAGGTCAAAATTGTTAAGTGATGGCCACTATTGCATCTTAAGCCCAGGGCCAGATAGAAAGAATCACCAGATACAATGGGGCTGCAAACCAACAGCAGGTCATTTGGGTAGAAATCCCAGCAGAAGAGACTTTAGTACCTTGACCACCACTTGGTCAGAGCATCACTCTGTGGGATCTGCAGATCATCTGAGATTTGAAGTCCAGAGAACCCCACTACTTTACTCCAGCTCATTAACTTAAAAACACAAGGACAAGCTCTGGGGTGAGAATTAATGCTTACCTTGACCTGGGAGATTTATTTTTTTTAAGTGCTCCCCGCCTAGACAATACATAAAGCCTGCTGTGGAGATGTAGCCCAGGTAACCACAGTAAGCTGATTTTTGTTTGTTTTGTTTTTCTGTTAGTGCAGTCCTGTCACTTAAACAAAGTGGTGGCAAGCTGTACAATGTTGACAGTTGTAGAATATGTGCCAAGTTTTGACAGCTAATGCTTGGCCAAAATTCACGGTGGCACAAAGGAGTGGTGGAACCCTGTGCTCTATGAACGAGAAAGCTATTCTTACTATTCAACCTCATTTGAAAAGGTCTACCTCGGGGCTGGGGGCATGGCTCGGCCTGTAGGGTGCTTGTCCTGCATGTACGAAGATCCCCAGCCCCACACAAACCAGCGTTAGTGGTGCCAACACTCAGGAGTAGAGGCAGCAGAATCAGAAATTCAAGGTTATCCTTGGCTACATCGTGACTTCTAGGCCACCCTGAAAACAAGCGTGTCTGTGCAGCAGGCAGTGAGATGGCTCTCAGTAAAGATGAGTGCTGCCAAGCCTGATAACCTGAGTTTGACCTCCAGACCCTTATGGCTGAAGGAGAGAACAATCTAGAAAGCTGTCCTCTGCTCATAATACAAACATATGCACACACAGGTACATGAAAGAAATACATGAAAAAGTAATAAAAAATGTAAAGCCCAGACCACTATTCTTGGATCAATTACAGATCACTACCTTCAGCACAACAAGGGATAATGTTAAGTCACAGGGCAGAAAGCTGGGTGATGTATCCCAGGACTCGGGAGACAATCACAGAAGCATCTCCAGGTCCAGGCTGCTCTGTGATACCCAGAAAGACAAACAATAGCAAACAGAAACGAATAATAGCAACAGCAGAAAGCTCAAAGCCAAGAAAGTCCTGGCTGCAAAGATGGCTCAGTGGTTAAGAGCATTTGCTGCTTTTGTTGATGGCTTGGGTTTGGTTTCCAGCACCAACATCAGGCAGCTCCAGGGGATCTAATGCCATCTTCCGACCTCCAAGAACACCGCATGCAGGTGGCATACATACACACAGACACATGCCCAAATAAAAATAAAAATGAAAATAAAGAAGGTTGCAGTTGATCAGTGTAAGGATTATGAAGAACACACAACAACACTGAACAATGAAGTCACCACCAGGAAACAATGCTGTGTCATTTCCTAGGTGACACTAATATAAAGCAAACAAGGGTGTACTTAAATATGTAAATAAAGTAATATAAACATATACAGGGACATATTGTGTAAATAAACTAATAGAAAATATAAGATGCATGGGCAGTAACTAAAAGAAGATGAAAAAAACCAAAAGTGCGTTATTTTTTAGGGCAGCAAGGCCCAGTCAGGGAAAACTTCTAAAAATCATCCCATACTGTCTTAGTTAGGGTTTCTATTGCTGCAAAGAGACAACATGGCCATGGATGCTCTCAGAAAGAAAAACACTTAATCGGGTGGCTTACGGTTCAGGAGTTCAGTCCTCTATCATCTTGGTGGGACATGGTCGCATGCAGACAGACACGGTGATGGAAAAGGAGCTGATTTTGGTCCACAGGCAAGAGAAGGAAGCTGACCACCTCCACAGTGACACACCTTCTCCAACAAGGCCACATACCCTAACAGTGCCACTCCCTGTGGCCCAGCATTCACGTACAGGAGTCTATGGGGACCATTCCGATTCCAGCCACCACAGCCACCATAGCCACCTTGCTCTTTTGAGACAGGGCCTCTCACTGAACACAGAGTTTACTGGTTGGCTGTTATCCAGCCAGAAAGTGCCAGGGCTCCTGCCACTGCATCCCTAGTGCTGGGATTGTAGGCAAGCACTTTCACGCCTGACTTTTACACGGGTACTGGAGACTGAGGCTGTCCAGTGTGACAAGCACTTCACTGTCTGGCCCCTCTTCAGCCCAGCTCTGCGTCCTTTTGAACTCTGTTATTGGCCTCAGTTTCTCTACTGCACACTTACTCCCTCTAATGGGAGCTGGCTGCACCTCTTGGCCCTACCTTTGGTAACCACTGGTCTAGTCTCTGTTTCCATGAAACAATTTTCAAAAAATTGTTTTTTGTTTTTTGGAAGCAGGGTCTCTGTGTGGTTCGGACTGTCCTGAAGCTCCCTATGCAGACCAGGCTGGCCTGGAACTTCCAGAGATCCACCTTCCTCTCCCTCCCGAGTGCTGGGATTAAAAACATACATCAGCACACCTGGTCTAAAATACAAAATTGAGACAGGGTCTTCTGTGTCCCAGGCCTTCCGTTTCTGTGGCTGTGGATGACCATGGATGCCTGGTCATCCTGGTTCTCTCTCTCAAGCGCTGGGATTGCAGGTTACAGTTACGCTGGGCTGAGGGTGGAGCCCAGGACCCCTTGTGTGCCAGGCAAGCACTCTGCCAACTAAGTTACGACCTTACGACCTATGAGACCAAAGTTTTTAGATTCCACACATGTAAATGAGATGAGCTGCATTATCATAAGCTTTAAATTTCCTCCCAGCAGCTCAGAAATACAGATTATTCCCCATGAATTGTCATAGAGCTGTCTAAGCCTCATGCTTGGACTTTTCTTATGCTTTAACCTTCTAAGATTTAGGGTCCCACTGACTGTGGGGTTTGCGGTAAGCTAACCTCAGTTACCAGATGCATGGTTTAAAGGTCATCTACGGACAAACTGATGGTAAGTTCTCACACTGGCATTGTAGGGGAAGGCACCAAGAAGGCAGGGCTCTCCTCTGCCTAGCAGAGGTTAGTCACAGGGCACTGCTGTTGCCCATAGCCTGGGATAATAGAACAGCCCCAAGGATCACTGGACCTCCATCACAATTCTCTTTGGTTACTCAGAAACTCTGCAACTCAATTTGAATACCTTAACTAAAGCTCAGTTTTCTCATCTGTAAAATGGGACAAGGACACCCTGATCTGTGGGTCTGGGATAAGTGCCAGTGCTAACATTCACCTGAAAACTGAACTTCCCAGCCTTCAGGCCACATAAGCAAGTGGTTACTTATGTTGGGCTCAGTTACTACCAAGCTGTTTGGAAGAGTGAATGTGTCTGTGGCATGCATTTATGTGTATGTATGTTTGTATGTGTGTGTTCCCCAAGAACGCTGGCTAATGTTTATTGCCATCTGGACTGGACTTAGAGTCATCATGTAAACATGGCTCTGAGTGTCCATCAGTATGCTTCTAGAAATGTCTAGCAGGGGTAAGAAGACCTGTCCTGGCTGTGCTCAGCACCGCTGAATGAGCTTGGATTCTGGACTGAATGAAAAGAATGCGGGTTGAGCACCAGCATTCCTCTCTCCCTGTTTCCTGACTGTGGGTGCCACGCCACCAGCTTCCTCGTGCTCCTGCTGCCGTACCTTCCCCGCCATGATGGGCCATCCCTTTAGATTCTGGGACAGACAAACCCTTCTTTCCTTACACTGTTTTTGCCACAGCAACAAGGAAAGCGAGCAATATTCCAAGCCCTGCCTCTGACCTGAGATGCCGGGACAACTGAGTGTGTGACGTCACACCATCCTCACCTGACTTTGGTTCAACTGTAAAGGCCTGATGAGACCGCAGCAAAGTGATATGGAATTCGAAATCCACGGGACAGCTGCACTGCAAGGGGATCACACAACTTTTGCTGCAAAACAAGTACAGAAGGAAACAGAACACATCATTTTTCTCTCCAGCTTTCTTCTAACTAACCTAGAGAGGAACAGAGACTCAGGAAGCACAGCAAGCAGTGGACGTGACCCCCAACATCAACTGGCACTTCCTGTCCCACACTGACAAAAGATTTGTTTTTAAATAGGCTCTCATGTAGCCTAGGCTAGCATCAAACCTACTACGTAGCCAAGTGTCTGGGTTCTGTTTCCAGAAAATACCCTGACAGAAGCAACTTAAGGGAGAATGGGTTTGTTCATCTCTCAATGCCAGGTTACAGCCTGGCGTCGTTGTAGAAAAACTGAGGCAGCAGGATCTTGAAGCAGCTACACCCATAGTCAAGAACAGAGAGCAGTGAAGTAATGCGTGCTTGCTCGTGCTTGGCTCTCTTGCTCCATTTTACAAAGTTCAGGATCACAGTTAAAACTGACCATCACACCAAGGTTGATCTTGAGTTTCTGGCCTTTTCTCTAGCTCCTAAGTGCTGGGATTACAGGTGTGCACCACCATGTGCTAATCACGCAGTGTTGAGGTTAGAACCTGGGGCTTTGTAAGCACAGTGGACACTCTACCAGCTGAGCTCCATCCCTTGTTCACACTCTTGGGAGAGCTCCATGGCACTCACTGTGAGTGCAGCTGCCAGGTTGGGGAGATCTGTTTTCTTGGGAAGTACCTACCTGACCTACACACCTCTGGAGATCCCCACCACACATGGGCCTTACCTGCCAGCAAGGCTTCCCTGGATTTGGAGTCCGATAAAAGTGGAGTCATATGTGCAGGAATCTCAGTGCTATCCTAGATTCACACACACACACACACACACACACACACACACACAGTTCAATAAATATTTGTTTTCCAGTAACTATTTAGGAGACTATAAATGTGGCTTTAAAAAGCATGTCCAAACCTTTTTGAAATTAATTATCTTTTAAAAATCTGTGAAATATCTGGAATAGTTCAAATATAAGTATTTTTGAACAAATAAGATTTCTCTATTCCTTTCTAAGAACTATAAACTGTTTTCAGAGAAATAAAGCACCACCGATTGACAGTCCTTGTCTATCTCTGCTCCTTCCTCCTTTGCGGGGGTGACCCTCACTGGGGATCTTCTGTCTAAAATTTCTACGTGTTTAATAATATAACAGCATATGCTTGGGAAAGTGTGGCTGCAGGAGAAGGAGGTGGCTGGTCACATCACAGCTCCAGTCAGTCAGGGAGGCAGATAGTGATGCTGGAATCCACTCACAAAGATGGGAGCAGGCTGTAGGCAATGGTTTATAGTACACACACACTCTCTGGGGATTAGGCAGGGAGCTATGACTCCCATGAGCACCTGCAGGTGTCAGCTCAGAGATGTCCCAGTGAGGCCCTGTCTGATGTTCAAGACTCTTCTGACAAATGCCACATGGCTGAATGTTTCTGAACTGAAACAATTCCTCCAAAACTCCCATGTTCTCCCCATTGGTGATAAATGGCCCATTTTCAATGAACGCCTAAGCTCTGACAATTCTCAGAAAAGGTGTTGAGGTATTTGTTTAGCGATGATTACCAGGAGCCAAGTTCCTCAGGCACTTGCCAACCTGGAAAAATAAACAGTTCCTTAAGGGAACAAATTCCAGTCACTGTGATTCAGAAGGCGCATGACTGATGCAAGCCACCCAGGTTGCAGTGGAGTCTGTGCATTTGTGTATGTGTTAAATCCCTGCATGTATGCATGTGCACCATATGGATGCTGGAACTGAGTCTTGCTTTTCTGCAAGAGCAGCAAATACTCTTAACCTCTGAGCTATCCCTCCAGCCTCGTGTGTGCGTGTGCATGTGTGCAACACACACACACACACACACACACACACACACACAGTGTGCGCGCGTGTGTGTGGTCACATTAGTGCTGGTCTCTGTGAGATCCTCTGGAGCTGGAGTTACAGGGTACTGTAAACTGCCAGATGTGGGTGCTGGAAAATGAACTCAGGTCCTCTACTGTGTGCACTCTTAATCAATGAGCCATCTCTCCACTCCCTATGTGACAGTTAACTTTAATTGGCAAAGGGACACACTCTAGAATCATCTCAGAGGCTGGCCTTGAACTCACAGATAGGCCTGCCTTTGCCACCAGAGTGGCACAATTTACCACAATGCCTCCAGCTGTGTGGGATTATTTTACTTATACTAATTAAGGAAGGAAGACATCAGAAGGTTCTCTTGGCAGAGGGTGAGGGTGGGTGAGTGGGATTCTGAGCAGAAAACAAGCAAACAAACACGGAGAAAGCAAGCCGAGCACTTGGAGCTGTGAGCCAACTAAGCCCCTTTTCCCTTAAGTTGCTTTGATTAGGGCATTTTCTAACAGTGACGGGAAAGGGAACTGAGACACTTAATAGGTGCGAGGTCCTGGGTTCAAACACAGCGCTAGAAAAAAGAAGACTGACATTGTTTGGGGCTTGCTGAGCGTGGCCGTGCAAGTCTGTGAGCCCAACATTTGGGAGGCAGGTGCAGGAGGGTTAGAAGTTCAAAGCCAGCCTGACAACTTTCTTGAGACAGCATCTCAAATAAATGAATAAACCTTCTCAGCATTGGAGACATGGTTTAGGTAGGGAAGGGTGTTTCCTGTGCAAGCATGACAGCCTGAGCTCAAACACGAGGCCTCAACATACCTACAACCCTGTGCTGCGAGAGTGGAAAGAGGCCCAGTGGTGCTGGGGCTTGCCGGCCACCAGCCTAGTTTCAGGGTCAGGGAGAGACCCCGACTCAGGGAAATGAGGCGTTAAACGGTAGAGCTGGAAACCTGATATTCTCCTTTGGCTTCTGCCTGAGTGTGTGCAAACGTGCGCACATACCCAGCAACACACACACACACACACACACACACACAAACACACACAACTCTAAGCTAAATCCCTATTGATAAATCCACTAAAACTGACCTACAGTGAAGAAAAACACTTGATTCTTGTTGTTTCTCAGAAGTAAATAGAACCTTAAATCAGAGTTCTTTGGTTCACAAATATTGGGTAACTAAAAAAAGAAAAGCAGGTGGGAGCCACTGCTCCAGGAGGTGACCTTCACTTTTACCCCCTTGCTTTATTATTTAATCATTTCATCAATCTTGTTAGGACTGCATACAAAAGCACACTGAATACTTTAAAAGAATAAAAGAATCACTTAATGTTTTAAACACTAAGCCTTTGTATTCTGTGCAAATTTCATCATCCTCAGAAGAGCGCGCAAATTTACCTTATAGAAAGTAAATATGAGAGGGGAGGGCCTGGGGGTGTGGCTCCTTCAGCAGAGTGCCCACCTAGCATGCCTGAAGCCCTGACCTGGGTTCTTCCACAGCACCATAAACCCAGCAAGGTGGTGCAGGCCTGCGATCCTAGCATCCGCAGGATAAGGCAGAAGGATCAAGGCCATCCTCAGCTACACTGTGAGTTTGAGGTCAGCCTAGGCTACGTGGGACCCTGTCGGAAGGAAGAAGAGAGAGGGAGGAAGGGAAAGGGGAGGATGGAAAGAAAGGAGAGAGAGACAGAGACAGAGAATAAATTCAAATTTCTCTCATCCCATCTCTGATTTCAATAAGAGTGAACTTATTGGAGATGACTTAGAATCAAATGAACTATTTAAAACTGTGAGTGTCTGGAGAGAGTCCTGAACACTTTACCATAATAGGATTTGGCTCCTTTGCTAGAGAATGAAGGACAAGGGACAATAAGCATGACAGATGTGTGCTGTTCCACGTTGGCTGGACTCAGCAGTCATGACAATCTAACTGTTAGTTATTATGTTTTATAAAACTTTAGGGCAAGGCCTGTGGAAATGGAGCTGGCAAAGGACTTGCCTTCCAAGTGTGAGAGCCTCAGATCTCACAACCCACATAAAAGCTGGGCAGGATACGAATGTATACACAGGCAGGCACACACATATCCCACATACAGGAATGCATACCACACACACATGTACACACACATAAGAATGCACACCACACACACATGCACACACACACACAGGAATACACACCACACACACACAGGAATGCACACCACACACACATACACACACATAAGAATGCACACTACACACACACATGCACTCACACACCACACACACACCCTCACACACACACACACACACATCGCCAGAATTGGGGGTCTACTTATATGACCTTATGTACAGCTCATGACAAATCCCACCTCCATCATACACACTGGACCTTGGGCATGTAGAACGAGTGCATTTTTAAGTGGAAACGCACAAGTGAGCCTTCACTAGAACCAGATCACACTGGCGCCATGAGCTTGGGCCCCAGAACCATGAGAAATGTTGTTATATTCAAAGATACAGACTTCACGCCTACATGCTTAAATTAGGAAGATATTAAAATATTAATGTTAATATTTAATATTAAAGTCTTGATTTTCTATAACTAAATCATTGTTTTTTTTAATTTTACTAACTTTATTACAGAAAAACTTCCAAATAAATAAAAGCATCGCACACCAAAATTAGGCAGTCCCAAAG
Organism: Bramus lutescens; assembly: GCA_001685075.1. NCBI lineage: Eukaryota > Metazoa > Chordata > Mammalia > Rodentia > Cricetidae > Bramus > Bramus lutescens. Next base: position 231,417 of record LOEQ01001294.1, read on the forward strand.
TCTACATAACTCAATGAACTTCTCTACAGGCAGAATTAGTGTCCAAACCAGAAAATCCATGGTGGAATTCCAACTAGAAAAACAATCAGCTTTATCTCCTCTTCCATGGCTATGTCTGCTACCTGCACTCGGTCCCCATCCTCTTACACTTGGCCTTTCTTGCTCTAGCTTCTTCATGTTGTACTCTAGCCACTTGTGCAATCGTTCACATGTGTACATATGTTATTGACTAGATTCCACATGTGAAAGAGAACATGTAGATGTTTTTAGTTTTGAGATTATGTGACCTTGCTTAATATTATAATTCCTAAATCTATTCATTTCCGGCAAAATTTAGAATTCATTTTCAAAGCTGAATAGTATCCATATATATATATATATATAT
>LOEQ01001294.1:239497-259817 GCA_001685075.1 Bramus lutescens
AAAGAAAGAAAGAAAGAAAGAAAGAGAGAGGAGAAAGAAAGAAGAGGGAGGGAGAGAGAAAATAACTGCCCTGAATGTGAGCAGCACTATCCCATGAGCTGGGGTTCTAGACTCACTAAAAAGGAAAGGAAGCTGGGCACCAGTTTTGTTCACCTCTTTCTATGTCCTGACTGTGGTCACACGCCTGCCTCACTCTCCTGCTGCCTTGCCTTCCCCGCTGTGATGGACTGCATTCTCCAGCTGAGAGCCACAACCAACCTTCCCTCCCTTCCTTACTGCCATGGCAGTGATGTAACTGATAAAGGCCCTGTCTTGTCTCTTTTACCTGCTTTTATCTCCTTTAGGCTCTGCCTAGAAGCTGAGGGGGTGCTGCACCATGCTCTTTCCGGCCTCCAAAAGGAAGAGCTGAAGTGTACTCTTCTTCATAACTCACCGCATGTCAGGTATTTTATTATAGCAACAAACAGTGGACTGAGACTGTACCTAACACATCAGGCATTTGAGAGATGAACGAATGAATGGAATGGATGCTGAATAAAGAACCCATCCAAACGATGCACTGGACCACTAAGGTGGCCAGGAATTCATACAGAATGCTTTTGGGAAATGCCTGTTCAGATACATCATTCTGCTAGTGCATGGCTTGGACCAAAGGAAGCAAGGAAGGGTTTGGGTGGCCAAATGCTGCTAAAAGGACTGAGAGGCAGAGTCTTTGGAAGGTACCGCATGCTGCCAGGATGACTGCAGGAGAAAAATAGCATGTTTATCTTCTAAGAGATTTTTAAAAAATATATTATACCATTATAAACAGTAACTCAATTAAGTAAATTGTTTAGCTGAATTTTTCATTCTGAATACAAATGAGGCACATTATGTGGAAAATAGCTTGTGGAAGGCCCCGGGAGGGTGGATATCTGTTTCCTGGGCCGGTGACTGATGACCACAGTACAAGGCCTTGCTGTTTGCACCACTTTCTTACACCATTTTCCCCTCAACCCATAGCCTTGTTTACGACCCAAATGAGAGGCGGTTTCCAGACAACATGAAGAACTTGTGACTCAGGGAGTTCCTGCTCCCTGGTGCACCAGTTTTGATAAAATGTCCGCTTTGACCACTTATAGGGATCAGCTATTTATTTCCCAAGTGCAGCTAGTTCACATTTAGGAGTTTGAGGTCCTTATGGCGATGCTTGTCTGAGAAGGAGATGACGGAGAAGGAGAAGGTACTGTAGTTCAGTCAGAATGGTTTTGGAGAAATGGGGAGGAAGGCATGGGGCCAAGAACGGGTGCTGGGGGATGCTCGGTGGGTGCTGGGGTTTGAATGTGAAGCCTCCCCTGTTGGTGCACACGCTGGAACATTTGCTGATGAGATCTGGGAGGGCTGCAGAGCCTTTAGGAGGTAGGGGCCTTGCTGGAGGCTATAAGTCCCAGGGGATGGAGAGGCTTCAGGCCTCACCCCGCTGGCAGTTCTCTCTCTTCTGTGCATGGATGAAAATGTGACCAGCCAGCTTCCTGCTCCTATGGCCATCCCTTCCTGCCTGGAGTCATGTCTTCCCCATCTTGAGGACTCTGTCCCTCTCAACTGTAGTTCAAAGTAACCCTGTTCCTCTTTTGACCATTTTTGTCAGGGTATTTTATCAGGAAGGGAGAGGGGAGGTGGCCAGGGGAGGGCCCGGCACTTGTGCTGGGGACATGGAGTTCAAAACAGTAGGGATTCCCTAAGAATGGAAAGATTTATCTAAACAAAAAAAAAATAAATAAAAGGTGCATGCTTTTAATCCCAGCACTTAAGAGGCAGAGGTAGGCAGATGCCTGAGTTTGAGGCCAGCCTGGTCTACAGAGGGAGTTCCAGGACAGCCAGAGGTACACAGAGAAACCCTGTTTTGAAAAACAAAAACAAAAAGCAATTTTTATCATTCATTGAGAGTGCCACACGTGTGTGTACTGGTCATAAGATAACCTAACCTGTAGGAGTGGGTCTCTCCTTTGACCATACGGGTTCCTTCCAGGAACTGAACTCAGGTTGTCTGGCTCGGAAGCAAGTACATCTTCCCACTGAGTCATCTCTCTGGCTGAAAAAAGGATTTCAATACTTTTCATTTAGAGACCAGCTCTCTATGTAACCTGAGCTCAGTATTTCAAGCTCTGAAGAGCCAACATGGCCACTCTGTATGTGCAGCAAGCAGTCAATTAGCATCTCCTTGACATCTCTAGGGCAGATGGCACTATGCCTGCTGGTAGGCATTTAGTATTTGCTGGGAGAGTGAGATATGCAGGGTTGGGGAGATAGATTGGTTGCAAGTATGAGGACCTAAGTCTGATCCCTAGAACCCATGTAATAGAAAGCCAGGCACGGTGGTGTGTGCACTTGTAATCCCAGTGCTGGGGAGGTGGAGACAGGCCAATCCTTGGGGCTCACGGGCCATGTAGTCTGGACTACTGGGCAAGTTCCAGGTCAATGAAAGGCCCTGTCTCAAAAGAGTCAATAAACATAAACAAAAAGTGAGTGGCACCTGATGAGCAACATCTGAGGTTACCTTCTGGCACCCGCCACAGATAAAAACATACACAAACACACGGACAGACGTATAGACACAGACACACAGACACACACAGAGAGACACACACATACAGACATACACAGACACACAGACACACACACAGACACACACACAGACACAAACACACAGATACAGACAGGCACACACACAGAGACACACACATACAGACACACATATACAGACACACAGTCACAGACAGATAGACACACAGACACAGACAGACACACACAGACAGACAGACACACACAGAGAGACACACACACATACACAGACACACAGACACACACACATACAAACACACATATACAGACACACAGACACAGACAGACAGATGGACGAGGACACACACACACACACACATGAAGATGAGATATAAACTGGACTACAATTGGAATAATTAGCCATTTGTTCAGCAGGAAGAGCAGACTCTGGGATCTGGTCTCACTTGCTTTTCTTTATTCTAAAGAAGACTGGGTGATAGAAAATCATATGATCCAAGCTGGTCCTATAGACGCAGTCATAAGTTCTGGCCTATTGAGCCCCTCCTGTCACCTCAATTCCAGGCTATCGTGGGCCACTGTCTTGCCTGCCGTGAGAGGGTTGGTTCTCTGAGAAGGACAGCTCAGGCAGCAGAAACAGGACATGGGAAGAACCAGGATGTTCCATCTGATTCTGGATCCAGGCCTACCTGGAGAGTTCAATTAACCCCAATATATCCCCCTTCTTTCTTAATGGCATTTTGAACTGGTTTGGTTGAATTGTTTGAATCATGTTGTTTTGTCTTCCACTGCTGTAAACCCTGTCTAACTGAGGCACAAGGATTAACTGTACCTCAAGAAAAACCACAAGTCTACATTTTCTCCTGTGAAGGTGTTTGTGTGTGTGTTGTGTGACATGTGTATGTGTGTAGAGGCATACACACTGCCCCCATGTGCTTCTGTGTGGAAGTCAGAGAAGCATGCCAGGGGACTTCTCCCGTCGCTTGCCACCTATTCCTGCAGACAGTATCTCACTGAGCCTTGACTGTGCTGGCTTGCTTCCTGACTGCTGTGATAAACACCATGCCCAAAGCAACTTGAGGAGGAAAGGGTTTATTTCAGCTTACATCTTACAGTAGATCATAGAGGGAAGCCAAGACAGGAACCTGGATGGAAGAACGCTGCTTCCTGCCTCGCTCTCCATGGCTTCCTCAGCTTGCTTTCTTAGACAAACCAGGACCATCTGTCTAAGGTGACATGACCCACAGTGGGCTGGGCCCTCCCACATCAATCATTAATCAAGAAAATGCCCCACAGTCTGATGGAGGTATTTTCTCAACTGCTGGTCCTCCTTCCCAGTTAGCTTGCATCAAGTTGACAAACAAAACAAAACAAAACCCCAAAACACCAGCACCCTCAAGCTAGTCATTTTTCTGCTAGGCTGGCTAGCCGTGAAGACCCTGTGATTCTCCTTGTCTCCACCAACTCCAGTACTTGGGTTACAAGTGCATGTCACCACATGTCTTAGTGTTACTGCTGTGAAGAGACACCACGACCACGGCAACTCATACAAGGAAAACTCTCAGTTGGGGTGGCGGCTTACAGTTTCAGAGGTTTCAGTCCATTATTACCATGGCAGCAAGCATGGCTGCGGGCAGGCGAAGTGGTGCTGGAACTGAGAGTACTACATCTTGCTGGCAAAGGGAAGCTGGATAACACACTAGGCGGTATCCTGAGCATAGGAAACCTCAAAGTCCACCCCCAGAGTGACACACTTCCTCCAAGGCCACACCCACTCCAACAAAGCCACACCTCCTAACAGTGTCACCTCCAATGAGATTATGGGGCCAACTACATTCAAACTACCATGCCACACCTAGCTATTTTTTTATACACCTGGAATTTGAACTCAGATCCTCATGATTGTGTGGCAATCATTCTTACTTATTGAGCCATCTCCCCTGCCCTACTTGTAAGTTTCTTAATAAAAAAAAATTCTGTGTATGTGTGCAGCATGTCTATGTGTGTTTGTGCATGGGTACCTGCAGGGGTGAAAAGAGGGGGTCAGATCCCCTGCTGCTGGACTTAAGGTGGTTGTAAGCCACTCAACGTGGGTGCTGGGAACTGAACTCTGGTTCTCTGCAAGAACAGAAAGTGTTCTCAACTGCTGAGCCACCTGCCAGTCCTTGGTTTCTTAACCTTTCACATCCTGTGATGTCTTACTGGGTCACTCTGGGAACTTACCTCTCTCCAAGGAGGACATCTGATAGATTTATAAACTTGGGGAAATCCAGGTTATTCAAAACAGGGTAGGCATGAATGGGAACAAGCAAGGTGTCATCTCCCTGAAATTGGGGAAGGGGTTAAATTTAGCATTTGGAAAACTATCATTTTGAAAGATAAACATTTTTAACCATTAAAGAATTTTCTTAGGAAACCTCAGTACTTTCAGGAAAACATTAGAAATACTGGATTTCTTTTGGGAGTGTATGTGTGTGGCCATGTGTGCAGACGCATTTGCATGGGTGTATACATGCATATGAAAGTCAAAACTTTGGATATCACTGTTTAGGTGACATCCACCTTTTATTATGTAGACAAGGTCTCTTGCTGGCTTGGAACTTAACCAAATATTCTAGGATAGCTAACAAGAGAGCCCAGGAATCCTCTTGTCTGTATCCCACCCCAGCAAGGAGATGACAAGCACATATCACCAAGGCCAGCATTTTCAAAAAGTGTGTTCTAAGGATCAAGCTCAGGTCCTCATGGTTGCATGGCAATTCCTTTACAGACCCAGCCATCTTTCAATGCCGAAAACTTGCATTTTTAAACCAGAAACAAAACACAAAAGATGCTTAAGTCTACCTTACTGGAACGATGTTTGCTGTTACCCGTGAAAGCTAAAGCTACTAATCCCCCAAGGAAATACAAAGATGCTGTGCTATCTGCTTCCATCTGGAGAAGCTATAAGGGAAAATATTATTTAGGGGACCAGGAGAATTGCAAGCAGAGTGGAAAGTCATTCAGCGGGAAAGAGAGCACAAAGACCAGCTCTAGTTCATTCTAGTTTGGTGGTGATCTTGAACAAGGCCTTTGATTTCTCCAGGTTCGTTTGGTCCTCAACAAAGTAGATAAAGTCATACTTTCCCTTCAGGAGGATATATTTAAAGATCAAAGTCAGCTACAGTCTTAAAATGTAAAAATTACCACATCAATATGGAATGTCTTTATTCGTCTTATGTGGTCTGGTCTACACCCTGGCTTCTTGACTCTGTCTGAGGTCACATAACTGAATAAGGAGTTATAAAATATTTGATAATATTAAAGGCTTCTAAATGCGCAATGACAAAAATTAATTTAAAAATCAAATGCGTGATGAATATGAGATGTTTCTAGTGATACTCACCCATGGTTCATTGCTTAATGTCACTGTAGCCTTGGTTCTGAACACGGGACATGTGCACTTGTAACACGCATGCTGTGAGCTCACATGTACACTTGCATCATGCATGCTGAGTGTGACCTCACATGTACATTTGCATTATGCATGCTGTGAGCTCAGCACTGACTGAAACACTTTGGCTCAGATTCAAGACTACTGCATGCTATTATTTGTCAAGTTTTTTGAATTGTACATATGAAATAATTCTGTTCTTATAGGAACATAATGCTTTAATTATGGAAAATGCAGACTCTGTTTTTATTCTCTTTCTCCTTGCCAATGATGTTGTCTTCTTTTTTTCTCCTTGGTATGTATCAAATTATGTTACTTTTGATTGTATTATGCTAGAATATTCAGCTTTTATGCATTTGTTTGCTTGTTTTTTAGTTTTATTATGTATGTATGCAATGTTTGCACACATGTGTGTTAGCATGCATGTCTGTGAATGCATGTGGAAGCCAGAGGAAGGCATTGGGTTCCCTGTTCCATCATTCTCTGCCTTACTGCCTTGAGACAAGGGCTCTCAGTGAATCTAGAACTAGGTAGTCCGGGCAATCCCCCTGTTTCTGACACGGCACAGTCCTGGGGAAACAGTCATGTATGCATGTTCAGGTTTTTACACGGGTTTTGGGAATTTGAACCCAGGTCCTCAGGCTTGCACGACAGGTGCTTTACCCACAGAACTGTCTCCCTAGCCTTGGTTTTATTTCTTATACAAGGTTGGCTATACAACCCAAACCCAGGATGGCATTAGCTTGAGACATTTCTGCCACAGCTTGTTCAGTGCTGAAACTACAGACACAGACCTTTTAAAAATGAAAATCAAAGGGAAAATATCTTTAATCCAGACCTTACCACACAAATCTAAGTAATAAAATATTATTTCAAAGAAAAAAGAAATCGTTTTCTGCTAAATTTTAACCTTCCACTGAGTGCAGCTAACCTTGGCTTCTGAACTTTTGTGACAAGGCCTGTGACAGGGAAAGGTGAGTGGAGGTAAATGTAGGCGATGCTGACTCAGGCTGGATGCTGGGGGTGAATGAAGAGACCTGGAATGGACTCCTGAGAGCTCAGCCAGTGCAGGCCCCTCAGGTCACCTCTCCAGGGCCTCACTGCCTATGGACATTGCTGCTGGAGTCTCGGGTCGGTCACCAGTGTTTACAATTACAGGATGGGGCACTATTTATTTTCTAGCCCTGTACTTAACGGAGCACATAAACGTTACTGGACACAGCTTTCCTGGAGCCCCAGCAGCACAGGATAAATGGTTTGGCCCGGGCATTGGAGGACGGCAGTGCAGTGTCCAGGGAGTTTTCCCAGGTTCTCCGAGGCCTAAGGTCTTGCAAGTTGGGATGCAGGCACAGCCCTGAGCCTACAACCTCATCCACCACTCAGAGAGTTCTTTCCAGACTATGATGTGTTAAGTATCAGACCCTAGCAGAGACCAGCAGGATGTTTCGGGAGCCTGCCAAGGATTGCCATGTCCAAATCCTTTCCCAGCAGGAAGGAAGTTATAGCCGCGGGCCGTCTAGCTCCGACAACACTGAGAAACTGACAGGTTCTTCTTGCTCTCCTTCATCCTCCTTCAGGATATGAAGTACCCCCCTACACCCTTCTTCACACACGCCCCACATCTCCAGTCCAGAAGATAGCTACTTCCAGAAACTCACCTTGCAGTGAATGCGGATACAGTCATAATAGTAACGCCACTCGTCGGGAGAAAATGTAACAGTGACCGTGAGGGACAAGCCTGGGATGAGGCGATGCTCCTGGAAGGCAGGTAGGCTGGGTTGGGGCAGGCCCCAGAGCTGGCAGACAGCAGCACTACAGTGGGGTGGGCTGAAGGATGCACACACTCGTGTCCTAGCAGGCCTGAGGCAGAAGCCACAACTCATCCCACATCTCATCAGCAGGGAAGGGACCCAGGGACAGTACCTTCTTCTCATACGCGATCCTGAAGTATTTGGTCTGCGGTGGTAAAATATGAAGGTGTGTATCTTCATCGGAAATATTGGCAATGTACTGGGGGAGAAAAAGGTGAGTTTGAATTTGACTTATTTACATAGTCATTATTTTTCATTGCGTATACCTTATCTTTATTACAAATAAGATTTGAGGGCACATTATATTAAGTTTTTTAAAAGACATGAAATACGAGATGGGAGATGACTCAGCCAGTGAATTTCTTCCTGGGTAAGCATGAGGAACTGAGTTTAGATTCCCGAAGCCCATGTGAAAATCTGGGTATGGCCACAGCAGTTTGTATCAGTGAACCTCAATGTTGGGGAGGAGATGGAGTGAGACTCCCTAGGGCTCCTTGACCAGCAAGTCTGGAAGAACAGATTAGCTCAGGTTCACGAAGAGACTCTGTCTCAAAAAATATGATAGAAAGTGGTTGAAGAAGACACCCATGCCCTCTTTTGGTTTCCTTGTGTGCATGATCCACACATATGGGTACATGCACTCACATACACATATTCATACTCACACACACACATATGCACACACGCACGCATGCACACACAGGAGAGAAAGAATGAGAGAAAGTAGAGAATAAGAATTAGAAAGCAATTGGTTTTTCTTTTCTTCTTAGAACATGTGTGTTATTCATGTGCATTTATGTACATGTGTTTATATGTAATATGTTTAATATGATCAATAGCACAAAACTTATAAAAAGACATGTGATACTTTTAATTTCAAGTTCTACATTGTCAACTGATTAGCACAAAATGATTTTGTTAGGACTGCAGAGAGTTCTGCAGTTAAATGTGCCTTCTGCTCTTAGAGAGGGCTCCAGTTCCCAGCACTCACACCAAGAGGCTTACAACACCTCTAAGCCCAGATCCAGCAGATCTGACACACTCTCCTGGGCTCCACAGGCACTAGCACTTACATACACACACAACACACACATGTACGGTGTAACCTGTAACTGAAGCTCCAGAAGATACAAAGCCTTCTTCTGGCTTCCTGAGGGAACTCACATATGTGACATATATTCACATAGACCATTTTCATATATATGAATAAAATAGATAATTGAATGATCTTGTTGATTTTTACCTAATTCCTGAATTCACGGCCAACTAATGACTATAGTAAAGAAATAAACCACGCTAATGCTCAGGTAGGATGCACTGCGCCCACACTGTGGCGTTAAGGTTCCACGTCCCTATGTCCTGAGGAGAAGACATTGCTAGTCCTGGCCCTAATTTTGAGAATCAACATCTTGGAAGGGTACAGTCCTCCCTTAGTAGCTTTAACAGCAGCTGAACAGAAGTTGGAGAGCACTGCTTGGTACAGGTTAACGGGTTTTGACAACCACACTGGCAGTCTCCTAGGAGAAGTGATGGCTCATTTATTAATAAATATAATTTGTGAGACAAAAAAATCTGTCCCCCAAACAAAAAAAATGTAAGGGGTCTTGGGTTTTGAAAAATTAAAACAAAACAAAGATCCCTGTTTAAAATTTCCATGTAGACTGAAGCACAGATATTAATATGCAAGCAAACAGAAGGCTTCAAACCTTTTAGAGCTACGTGACCTCAGTGTTAATGAGCGGGCACTCAGTCATCCCACCTGTGGGCAATTTGCATAGTTTCCTGTGCTAAAACCTAGTAAAGCCTTTGTCCCATCTACTACAAGAATGAAGATCATCTCAGACTACCCACATCCCAGGAAATGTCTACCTCACTCTGAGGGGATGCAGTTACTGTGAACTATCCTGAGGGACGTCAATGGTGTCAAAGTAGGGCTCACTCTCCTTGGAAAGCAAAGGAGACCCCAGTTGAACAGGACAGGAAACCAACAGGAGCTGGCTACTACTTGAACTGTCTGTAGCTTGTCCCAGAACAAGTCTAAGGCTATTAGACCCAGCTTCCATTTCAAGATCAGCTCAGAGTACGCCCAAGCTGGTGCCCCCCCATCCCAACCAATATCATCTTTCAGAACAAGGGTCTTGGTTTGAACTGCAGGGTTTGGGACAGCACAGGTATTGCAAGTCCAGTACATCAAGCCCAGGGTTAATCCATGAAGGACTTGATACCGCACTTGTTTTGAGCTCGGGTGCTTTGACTCAGCAAGCCATGGCAGTTACAAGCAAGGGAGTGAGAAAGGTTTTAGATGCTGTCTGTGTTTCTGAAAAAGAAACCGTGCAGGAGGCAGATGATGGTGACCTTAGGTACCCCACTGTAGAGTCCCGGAACATAAGATTGATTTAGTATCTTTTTTTGGGGGGGCATGAAAAAAGACTTCTGTTGATTTGGGGTTAGAGAGGAAACCCCAGTAAGAGAACACTTAAGAATTCTCCCCTTGTTTGGCAAGAATCTTTTTGAAATTAGTGTGGCCCATATGTGCATGAGTGTGAGGCCCACTGGGGCATAAACACCCTGCAATTAATACACTTCAGAAGAAAACTGACTCTCCTCACACTAGTGGCTATCAATTGCCAATAGCTCATCAGCTAGGGCTGGGCCTCAGTAGTCTTTCCCCAAGTCTTGCTGGCACTTTGCCCGGCTGGTTCTTGTGCAGGCAGTCGTAGCCGTGGTGAGCTCTGTGCAAAGCCAAGTCATGTCCAGAAGGCTGCATTTCACGGCACTCTTCCCGTCGCCTGGCTCTTACACTCTCTGTCCTCCCTTCATTAATGTTCCCTGAGCATTGCGGGTGAGGAAGCAGGTCCATGTAGATGTCTCTTCTGCGACTGAGCCCACACTTGCACTTATTCCCAGCACTTCTAACAGGTCTGAATGCTTTTGATAAGAATCTTAAGGTAATTGCTTTGGGCTTCTGTTTAGCTTTACTGATGGGAACAGGAAGTTGGCTTTCCCATGGCCTCTCTGAATGCTATTAAGATGAAATCATGGTGTACTTTTATCTTCTTGTTTGTTTTAATGTCTGATAAAATCAGTGTGATGCTTTACACAACACTGTCCTTACCGAGTGCTCGAACTTCCAAGTCAATCGTCTGAGAGTGAGCTCAGAGTCTTTCCTTTCCAAGTGTTTTTGGGTGTCTTCTGTGTGTCAAGTATGTGCTGGGCTCTGAGGAAGTAGCAATATGAAAAGAGACAGGTATGTGGCTGCCCTCCGACAGGGTGAAGCACAGTTGAGACTTCATATCTTATCTTTAATTATGTATATGTGTGTATGCCTTTGTGTTTGTGCACATACATGTTGGTGCCTGTGAAGGCCAGGGAGCTGGAGTTACAGGTAGTTGTGAACTGCCTAACATGGGTGCTAGGAACCAAAGTCAGGTCCTCATACAAGTGGTATGCACTAGCTTAATCTAATAGGTATCAATATAGTTTATGGGTGTGGAATAGAGGCACAGAGAGATTAAACAGCTGGTTCAGAGTACCGTAGAGGAGAAGGGACTGACGCTTGGGTGTGTTTGGCTCCATCATCCTTAACCACATGTTCTTAATGTTTAACATGTTTTTAATAACTAACTTGTTCTTAATGTTTGGGAAGATTGGTTAGAATGGAAATAATTTTTTGTAAAAAACAAAGAACAAAACAAAACAAGAAAAAAAACCCTAAGTAGTATGCACACTTAACTGTTAAGTCATCGCTCCAGTCACCTCATGTTGCTCATGTTAATATCTAACTCCCAGCCCACAGGGTAAAAAGGAACAGCAAAGAGGTGCCACGCCTCACTCAGCCATTCTGGCAGAGAGAACATGTGCGCTGGAGTGACCACCACCTCCTCCCAGATCTAGGCACATCTTCTCTGGGCAGGCATAGCACCTGACCAGAGCAGGTCAAGGCAGCCCTGCCTGCATCCTCCTCCCTCCACACTGGTCTGGAGGAAGACAGTGTTGAATGTAGTCCCATGCTCCTCACTCAGTATCCTGTGTGCTGGAATGAGGAGTTTCAACTTTGGGAACTGGGTTTCTCTAGATGCCCAGTATACAGGGCTACTGGGAAGTCCAGACGCTGGTCCCCACATGGCATAGGAGGGACATATTTTGGAGAGAGTGATGTTAGTATGTTCCAGGACAGCGATGCCCCTTTCTAGTTTCTCTTCAAGGAACTCCCTTTCTGACTAAGCCAGTCCCTCCCTCTCCCCTTGCCCCTTCTCTTTCTCTGTGTGTATTTGTGTGTGTCCAAGCACTTGTACACATGTGTGCATGTGTGTGGAGGACAGAGGACAATGTTAGGTGTCTTTCTTAGTCATTATCTCATCAATTTTATTTATTTTTTAATTTTATTTATTTGGAGGGTGAGCAAGTGCCATGACACATAGATGGAGTCAGACAACTTCCCTCACTCTGCCGTGGGGACCCTGGGGCTCCAACTCAGGCTGTCAGGGTTGGCGCCAAGCCCTTTAACTGGCTCATATATCTTGTTGGGCCCTACCTTTAATTTTTTATTGTGTTTATTTCCTTATGGGAGGTGGTGTGTGTCATGGATACTCACAGAGGTCAGAGGACAAGTTGTAGGAGCTAATTTCCTCCCTCTACCATGTCGGGTCCATGGCTTGAACTTAGGTTGTCAAGCCTATTGGTAAGTGCCTTTGCCCACAGAGTCATTTTACTGCACACCACAACCATTTTTGAAACAAGAACTCTCACGTTTACCTGGCACTCACTTCATCTGGTCTTGTTGGCCAATATGCCCCGTTATCTGCCTCTCTACCTTCCTGCAAATGGGCTCGCCAGACCATGCCAACAAACCCAGCTTTGTGACAAGGTGCTCATGCTGGTGAAGCGAACACTGTCCCCCTTGAGCTATCTCCCTGGCCCCTGCTCTCTGTCTGAATTAGGAACAAAATGTACGTACCAGGATCTGTTGATGCTGCTTCTCTATCTCATAGCCTCCAAAATGGACTATGCCTGGTCTGGCCTGGATGGCGTTATTGTTCAGAAGCTTGGCATAAACCTCTACAAAAGAAAGACAAGTCCATTATGAGCTATAAAGAATACTACATTGAAGATGCTCTTCTTGGTGTGGGCAGTCTTTAGTTTAGGGCACTGTAAGCACATGCAATGTCCAGACAGTGGATACAGCTGTCAACAAGATGGATTATGAGTCCCAAATTTTATTTGTGTGCATATGTGTGTGCGTGTATGTGTATCTCTCTCTCTCTTTCTGTGTGTGTGTGTTTGCGTGCACCTGCCTGTAAAAGCCAGAAGATCTCAGATCCCCTTAGAGCTGGAGTTCCAGGCTTAGAGCCTGATATGAGTGGTTGGAACCGAACTTAAGTCTACAAGAGCAACCAGGGCCCATGATGGACAGGCCTTGTCTCCAACCCCTCCCCTTTATCTTTGTTCATACATGCTTACTATTTATTAATTTGCTCTCCACGTATGTCATGCATGCATATGCATGTGTATTTATGGAGGTCAAAGGACAACTGGCATCATTCTTTGGGCGTTGTTCACTTTTGTTTGTTTTTGACTTTTTGGGGACAAGACACCTCTCAGGCCTGGTAGACCAGGCTGACTGACCAGTGAGCCCCAGGGAGCTGCCTGATTCTGTCTCCTAGTGCTGGGATTACAAGCATGTATCAGACATGCCCTCAGACAGTTCCTCCTGATTGTGGAGTTACAGACATTCCCAATCACATTCCTTTATGTGGTGCTGGAGATGAAAGTCAGGGCCTCATGTGTATCAGGCAGGGTTCATCCAGTTCAGTAATTTTTTAATGCTAAGTTTTTTTTCGGTTTTGGGTCATATAGCAGCATGCTGTGCTCCTGTGCAGAAATGGTTAAGTATATGTGCACTTGACAGTCTTGAGATGACAATAGAGTCATATGGAGCAATTGCATTTCTAAGGTTTAAGGTGGGGCTTGTACAGGTTGGGGGTGTGGTCAGTTTTAATTGTCAACTTGACACAACCTACAATCACCTAGGAAGAGGGTCTCAATGAAGGGCTGTCTAGAAGCTAGACTCTAGATCAAGTTGGCCTGAGGACATGTCTGTGGGAGATTGTCTTGATGAGGGAAGACTCAGCCTGAAACCATAGGCACCATTCCCTGATTTAGGGGTCCTGGACTGTATCAGACAGGACAAGCATATATTTATCTCTCTCTGCTCTTGACTATGGATGGATGTAAGTAGCTGCTTCAAATTCAAGTCTTGCATTACTTGCTGTGATGGACTGTGACCTGGAACTGTGAACTGAGATAGACCCTTTCTCCTGTAAGTGGCCTTTGTCAGGGTACTTCACCACAACGTTGGGGCTACTAAACGTGAAGATGCAGAGCTGGCCGTGGCTCATCACCGACTGAATGTCACCTCCTCCCTCACAAGGTGTCTACTCCCAGTAAACAGTGGGTATTTCCCCATATGCTGGCTGCTTCAACAGTGAAACAGAACTAGGATGTTTTCAGGAAGTTGTACGGCCATCAGGTGACACTCCTGCAGATCGAAGTATCAGGTCAAACAGTTCAGGGTGAGGTAGGAGAGAGAGACAGGGAAAACTAGGCAGATTTGAGACAGGAGCAGAGCTCCTCACCCGGCAATTCAGCTGAAGCCACCCACTAGCAGGCAAGCAAAAATGCAGCACAATTAGCAGTCATTCATGGCCTTTCTTCATCCAGCTGTAAGCTTGGATGCTTCTAAGAACCCCATCAGAGAACCCGTTTACAGGGAAGGGGCTGTGGCAAACCCCTTGTGCAAACCTAGTGATTTCTTGTCTTATTTTATCAGATTATAACTCCAGAGTTACTTCCAGAGTCACCCTGAAATCTCATCAAGAGAGAGAGAGAAAAGAAATGAAAAGAGGTTCTTAGCAATCTTTTGAAATGTAACCTGAGAGCCCCCAAAATGGTATATATGTCTAATAATAAGGCCACTCATTACAGCTGTCCCTCCAGGAGCCTGCACCACACTTGGGTACGTGTTACTTCCGGGTATTTTCTCGGAGAAGCCCACATCAGCATTTTCCCATCTGTCGCTGAGCAAATCTTTTTCTCTTAACCCTTGCTTTTGTTAAACTATATATAATAAACCCAACTCTGCTTCCTAAACTGCCTAGTTCTGATTTTTTTTCTGTGTCAAAGAAATGAATCCTGAATCCTGGTTTGGCCCAAGTGCGGTCCCTAAAATATTAGGGGAATTTCTTGTGCTGCGACAGTTGACCATCTGTCCCCTCATGAGGTGCAGAAGAACTGCCGCTTTATCCAGTGTACTAAGAGCCTTGAGGATTCAAGCAGGACAGAGATGGGTGTACAGGTTTCTAGAAAGGAAGTCAAGGGGAGGAGTCTGAGGTGAGGAGTGTGGCGGTCCCAAGACCTGCTGAGGATGGAGGCTGTCTGTGGTACTCTAGGCAGATACTGGACACTGGAGGGTGCTTCTGGAGGATTCCAGGTTCTTGCATCCCAGAGCAAGGAATTGCATCGTGCACCAGGGACATGGGAGTGGTGATGAAACAGAAATAGTTTATTGAAAGAAAAGTACTTCAGGAAATGGAAGTGGAACAGGGCTGGAGGAAGGTTCCATGGTGGATGGTGTATATCAGGATTCTCATGTGTTCTGCAAATGCTATAGTACACATCAGCCTTGGTGGGAGAGTAGTCCAGGCTTTCTCTGACATTGGTTTTTATTCATATGTTAACCGTGTGTGTGTGTGTGTGTGTGTGTGTGTGTGTGCTATAAGAAAACATTGGTGTCATCCATGGTCCACACTGTTTTGTAAGGCAGGGTCTCTTACTGGCCCAGAAATAGCCACGTAGACAAGGAGGGCCAGCCAGGGAGCCTCAGGGATCCCCCAGTCCTCAGGGGTCCTCCTCAGTGCTGCTGGGGTCATGAGCGCACACCACTTACGTCCTCATGACTGTAAGACAGGCACTTGACTCCCTGAACTTTCTCCCCAGTCTCGTGTTCTAACCTTGCCTTGCTCCTCACCCTATTCTCCTCACACTCCAGCATGTGAACTTGGTGACTGACTTACACCACGGAATTCTATCGTTAGGAGGCAGGAGAAACTGCTCAATGGCTGAGATCTCTTTCAGCTCTTCCAGGGAAGCTGAGTTGGGTTCCTAGCTTCCACAGTGGATGGCTTACAACTGCCTGTGACTGCAGCTGCAGGGGACCAGGTGCCCTCTTACAGGCTCCATGGGCACCCACACACATGCAAACAAGTATATAAATGAAAATAAAAATAGTTTTTTTTAAATCTACCATTTAATCAGATTGATTTAAACAGAACTACCATTCTTAATAAGAAGAACTATTATGAGCCTATAAGATGATACAGTTAAACCAGCACTCCCAGTCCCAGCTTCCTGGACTTTGGATCCCCGGAGATGGAATTCATAGACAAATGACGTCTGCACACTCACTGGACTCCAGGAGATGGTTAGGCACTTCTGCTCTTTTCTTGGGCTCCTCCACCAGGCTCTTCAAGAGGATGGGTGACACTTTGTCCATGGGCTCTTCTGCATTCTTTAGTTCCTGCATGGCCGGTTTCACGACTGCCATCTTCTCATGAAAACTGGAGTTGTCCTTCTAGAGTCAAAGGTCATTTCCTGGGGAGAAAAACGGGAGTGGTAGGCTCATCGTGAGGAAGCACATACATATTTCTTCTTAGCTTTTGACAAATGTACCCCTTGTCCCTGCGTAGTGAGTGTCCTGTGGCTCCGACCCCCTGCTCTCATCTGCTGGATGCTGCATTCCCACACATGGCTGTCCTATTAATCATTTGACTCATACACCATAGCCCAATATGGCAACATGCTCCAAACTCTCCCATGACTCTTCAGGGCTTGTCTGAAGGGTGCTTCTGAGATGCCTCTCAGGCACACAAGTGGTGGTGGGGGAGGGGTTCTCAAAGCCTCATAAGTTTGGAAAGTTCCTATTTTCTTTTCTGTTGCTATGACAAGACATCCTGATAAAAAAAAAAAGCAGTGCAGAAGAGGAAAGGGTTTATTTTGGCTTACAACTCCAGATCATCAAGGGGAAGTTGAGGTAGAAACTCAAACAACTAGTCACATTAACAACCACAGTCAAAAGCAGAGAAAAATGAATCCTCCTATGTTATCTGCTTCCTTTTGCTTCCTAGCTTTCTTCACTCTTACACAGCACAGGGCCTAGCTTAGGGCACAGCGCTGCCCACAGCAGGCTGAGTCTCCTAGCCTAGGGCACAGCGCTGCCCACAACAGGCTGAGTCTCCTAGCCTAGGGCATAGCACTACCTACAATGGGCTGAGCCTTCTCACATCAGTTAACAATCCATCCACAGATACCCAGAGGCCAATCTAATCTAGATAATTCCTCATTAAGACTCTCTTTATAGACGATTCTAGACTGTGTCAAGCTGATAATTAAAATTCTTCTTCCTGTCTCCACATCACATTCACAGAGATATGTGAACAAGGGTCCCTTCAATATTGCCAACTCAAAAGATACAGTCATTCCTAAATCACCTTCCCCCTCTGCTAATAGGAGGTGACAGAGAGGTAATGAAGCCCACAGGTGGCCAGGTCTCAGAGACCTTATCATGCCTGGGAACTATGTGAGTCCCTACTGTCCTTGACAGTCATTGGCAATTCTACTTTCCTCATAAACACCAATTCCCAATCCCTTCTAACATCCTTTCTCAATTACTAGTTTATAAGTTATTTGGCATTAACAATGTATTTCCTTGAAACAGAACTTTAGAAACTCCACATTTTTGAAAATGTTATTATTTTATGTGTGTACATGGTGGGGAGCAGCGAGGTGCATGTGGAGATCAGAGACTAAATCTGAATTAGTTCTCTCTTCCACTTTTATGTGGGTTCTGGGGATTGAACTCAGGTTGTCGGGCTTGCAGAGCAAGTACATTTATCTACTGAGCCATCTCACTGGCTGCAAACCCCACATTTTCTCTAGCAGACCCAACTCTTAACCAGAGGCCATGGGGCTGCTCAGAGGAGCCCCTGATATTGAATGTAAAATCAAGAATGCATGTTTGTGAGTTTTGCTTTTGTCTTCCTTGGAGAAGTAGCACAGCATTGAAGAAGACCCCAGAGAACGCAGAATACAGTGAGGCACACACTAGCTGCCTAACAATCATTTAAAAAATAAGTTAGCTGGTCTATCCTCTTGCCTGCAACCCCTTTCAGGAGCAAAGGCGGCTTGCTCCTCAGCACACCGCCATGGGACCGACTTCAACCCTCCTCCTGCACATCTTCCAATGCTGGGCCCCTAGTTCACCCTCCAACCCCTCCTGCTCTTGGCCCTACATGGTATTTCAGGTAGGATCAAGCTGAGCAGAGAGATGACTGAGGGACTAAGAGCACTTCCTGCTCTTCCAAATGTTTTGAGTTAATTCCCAGGAATCACATGGTGGCTCATAACCATCTGTAATGAGATCTGGTGCCCTCTTGAGGAAGAAACCTCGTGGGTCAACTTAGACCATGAAACCCAATATGGACAAGGTCAACAGAACCGCCATATATGGGCTGACCATGCATGCTTCAGCATTGCCAGAGCAGAAATTTCATTCATTTTTTTCAAGTTGGGCAGGGCCTCACCCTGCCTAATCTCCTCTTCCTTTTAGCCCCAACCCATGCTAAGGGTTGGGTAGGATGCAGATTCTACCTCCCATAATTTCTTTAGTTCCCCAAATCCTCCCCCGACCCAGTCCCAAGATGAACACATTTGGACAGCCGCCTGGGGCTCTCCCTTTTAGCAGCTCAGCGGCCACCTTGGGACACTCAGGCCCCGGGTACGAGGCCTCTTACCCTGCAGATGATAGTTCCGGGGCGGGATTCGGCAGCGTGCAGGAACCTACTCAGAGCGTCGCCATGACAACGTGGACGCATTGCCAGGATACACTAAGGGACGCGCCCAAACAGTCCCCAAACACGGGGGAAGTTGGGCGGCTTTTGTTCTGGGGCGAGGGCGAATTTCTTGGGCTCTAAGCAGAGTATAGAGCCTGAAAAAGGCTAGAGAGCGCCACTTACTATGTGGAAAACCAATGGATTCCCCAGAGGAGCTGAGAAAGTTTGGCGACACTAAGGAGTCTGAAGGAGTAGATAGATAGGGGCCGGGATTCCCAGCACCGTGGGCGGGACCTCCTGCTGTACCTTCTGCTCCCTTCCCCGCTCCCCGCCCCAGGTTCACACTTTGGTTAATGGAAACTTTATACATTAGCAGAGTTTTTAGACAGCTAAAAAGAAGTTCTGCTTCCCCCACTGCAATCATGACTAAGTCTCAGCCAATCAGATTTCGTCAGTACTTTTATTATTTTGAAGAAATTCCCGCATGCCTTTGTATCCATACTCTTTTTAAAAAGTTTATCTTTTATTTATTCATTGACAGTTTGATACAAGCAAACAATGTATCTTGATCATATGCACCCCCAGCCCGGACCAAGAGCCCTCAATACATCCCCTCCCCCTCCACTTCCTCTTTTATTAATCCACTGCCTCCAATTAGTGCCGCCTGCTGACTGATCTTGTTGACTTGACCTTGTGCAGGTCTGGGGCAGATAGCCACAGCTGCAGGGAGTTGGTGGGTGCAATGGCCATGTCCTATCCAGAAGGCAGCATTCACAGCCTTCCTCCTGTCCTCCGGCTCTTACATCCTCTCTACCCTCCTTTGATTTTCCTTGAGCATTGAATCAGAAGCTGGGTTGACAGAGATGTTCTATGAGGCCGAACACTCAACAGACAGTTATTGTCAGCATTTTGACCAGTTATGAATCTCTGCATTAACTACCGCCCACTGCAGAGAGCAGCTTCTCTGGCTAAGGCTGGAAGCTGCACTAATCTGTGGGAATAGGCAATAAATATTTAGAAGGCAGTTTGGTAACAACTGACTTAGCAAAACAACAGCAGTAGATTCTCCCACGGAGCAGGGACCTCACCAGCCATGAGTTTCTGACTGGGTTTACAGTACCAGGCCTGAATTCCTCCTTGTGGAGAAGACTTCAAATCTAATCCTAAAACACTGGAAGTTTAAACAGTCACTCAGGAGTCCCACTTTCCATGCGCTCTCTGGTCTCCCTCCCTGCATGACTTGACACTTGATGTTCTTCACAGACATATGCAGAAAGGCTCCGGAAGACCAATTCCTCTGTACTGTCTACTTCCTGCAGCTGCTGTGTTGGATGCAGCCCTTCCCCACCTGTGGATGTCCACTGGTTTGTTGGTTCCTCTTTTCCCTCTCTCCTTACCATCATTACTAACTATTAAAAACCTCATCTTGGGACTGGATGGATTGCTCAGTGGTTGCTTGCTTCCAAGCAAAATGACCTAAGTCTAATCCTTAAACCCATATGATGGAAGGAGAGAAGTGACTCCTGCAAGTGATCCTCTTCTGAACTCCACAGGTGTTTTGTGGCATGAGTGCATGCAAATACACACACACACACACACACACACACACACACACGAGAGAGAGAGAGAGA
>LOEQ01001294.1:279404-291771 GCA_001685075.1 Bramus lutescens
TATATATAAACTATATCTTGTGGGTTAGTTATATTATATTAATATATTATTTTGTTCTGTTATATATTTAATTTATATATAATCACACATTGTGTAATATAATAATTGTACCATATGTTGATATTATTATATAACAATTGTATTAATATATATATCTTGATAATAGCATTAATCCATTTATGGGTGCTGCCCTGATAACTTCATCTCCTGTCCAGAGCTCCCCTTTTTTAACATGATTACACTGGGAACTGAGTTGAGTTTCCAACATGAGAACCTTGGTGACACATTCAAGTTCTGGCAGCATACCATCTGAGAAAGAGAACGGACACAGCCATGGAGACATGGAGTCAGGAGGCTCACACCCTGCTGATCTGGGCAGAGGGCACAGGAGCGCAGCTTCCTGCAGGCATGTGGTGCTGCTTGGGCTCCAACCTGACTCGGCCCCAGTAGCTTCTGCTGCTCCTGTTTTCCTGCCTCCCATCTGCCTCTGTGTGCTCCTTCATGCTGCATCTTCTCTGCCTCGTAGGATCCTTCATATCACAGGTCCAAGTTGTCCTTGTCCCCTTGCTTTGTTGATGCTATCAAATGAGCTTCGGCTGCAGTCATCCATCCATCCATCCATCCATCCATCCATCCATCCATCCATCCATCCATCCCTTTGTCTGTCCATCAATCTGTCCATCCACCTCACCTCTATGTACTTAGAGCATCCCACTAAGCTTTGGTTCCCACCTGGAGGCCCTGCACAATGAGCACCTCTTCATCTGGACACACTACTCTCCCCTCAGCACTCAGGTTCAGGTTAAGCATTGTCCTTTCCTGATGTCCCCATGCCCACCCCAATCCTCCATCCAGCACCTCCTCCCTCAAAGCCTGTACCACTACACATTCTGGCCACTGACCTTTCTGTACCCACTGAAGACCAAGAACCCCAAGAGTGTAAGTCGTATCCCCTTCCCCTTTGTCCTCAGAGGCAAGCAGATTGCTGGACATATAGAGATGCTAACCAATGTTTGACAGTGATGTTCCATGTTCTGAACTCATCAAATGACTGTAGGCATAGACCGCTTGTTCATTTTCTGGCCACCGAGACCCAAAATAATCATACAGAAACTGTATTATTACAACATTGCATGGCCCATTAGCTCACGCTTCTTATTGGCTAGTTCTTAAATCTTAAATCAACCCATTTCTATTAATCTATGTATTGTCATGTGGTTATGGCCTACTGGTAAGGTTCTGTCCAGCGTCTGGCATCTGTCTCCTGCAGTAGCTACATGGCTTCTCTTTGACTCCACCTACTCTCTCTATATATCTTTTCCAGCCTGGCTATATTCTGTTAAACCATTGGCCAAAAGGAGCTTCTTTATTAACCAATGGCAATAAAACATAACATACAGAGGGGAATCCCACATCAAATGATGGTGAGTTTCCTTCTTATTTTTCACTGTATACACTAAATTATTGCTCTGCTACCAAAAGTATTCATTTGCACACTCAAGTGTCGGGCAAGTAATGGCATTATGGAATGTGACGAGCAGGACAATGCTGAGTCTTTTCACTGTCTTTTGCATTTAGATGTGTGTGTGTGTGTGTGTGTGTGTGTACAAGTATGGTGCATGTAGAAGCCAGAGTTCTACACTGAGTGCCCTCTTCAGTAGCTCTCCACCTTCTTTTCTTTTCTTTGCATGTGCATGTAGTGTGAACACTTGTGTTTCTGTGTGCTCATATGTGTGTGAATGCACACTGTGTATGTGTGTGTGAAGGGAGGCCTGAGGTTGATGTTGGGTGTTTTCCTTAATCACTCTCCACAATTTTTTCTTTTTAAAAATTTATTTTATTTTTGTTTATGTGTATGCATGCATTTCTACATGGGAGCCTGATTACATGAGTGAAGCTTCCTGAGGAGGCCAGAAGAGGGTGTTGAGTCCCCTGGAGCTGGAGTTAAAGGTGATTGCTAGCCACTCAACATGGGTACTTGTAACTGGAGTTGGGTCCTCTGCAGGAGTGGCAAGTGCTCCTAACTGCTGAGCCACCCTGTCATGTTATTGTCTGAGGCGGTCTCTCACTGAACCCAGAGCCTGATCTTGATCACCTAGATGGCTTGCCCTGGGGATCCTTTACCACCACTTTCTGGGTGCTGGGATTACTGACAGACCACCATGCCTATCAGGCATTCTCATGGGTTCTGAAGTGTGATGAGCCCACAGTTGGTCCTTATGGTTGTGGAACAAGCACTTTGTCTCCTGAGTTATCTCCACAGCCTCTCATTTTATCTTTTAAGACAGCGGGGGCTAGCAGATTTGGCTAGGTTGTCTGGCAAGCAAGACAATCCTCGTGTCTCCACCTCATCAACCTTGGGATTACTGCAGCAAACCGCCATGCCCGGCTTTTTACATGGGTGCTGGGGGTCCAAACCCATGCCCTCAAGCTTGCACAGTGTTTCACCAACCAAGCCCTCTTATACGCCTCCAAGAATTTAAAGTTTTAAATTCTGCCATCTTACATTTTATCTTCTCAGATATGAGAGTCTGTAATTAAACTGACAGCAGCTAACATAACTGCATCTTTCTTTCCTTCTGTTGATGTTCGCTTCACTCTCTCCCCATTCCAACCTCCACGCTGGACTGGATTCTTCCATTGCTTTCTCTAGGACAGACTCTGGCCTCCTAGAGCTTCAAGTCCATCAGCTCGGTGAACCAGGTTCACGCCATTGCAGGACCACGGATCCAAGAACAGACAGATTGTCTGAAACTGTGTGGGGTTTTGTTTGTTTGTTTTAGCTTTTCTCCTTTTGGTTAATCAGTGAGATGTGGACACACAGCAACAAACACAGAGCTGCAGAACTGCTCCCAGGGGACAGTTTTTGGCTCTCAGGTCAAGAAGAGTTAGTAAAACATGTCTTCTGTTTGGAAAATATCCCTAAGACAGAGATGGTGAATGTCGAAGGGCCGCTTAGCAGCCAGTGTGAGTTTGTGTGCAATAGCATGCCCAAAGGACTGCTCATCAGTAAGTGTGAGCTTGTGTGTAATAGCATGCCCTAAGGACCGCTTAGCAGCAAGTGAGCAAGTGTGAGCTGTGTGTAATAGCATGTGCAACATAACTAAGTGTTAAGACAGAGGGTGACATTTTCTACAAAAGCACGGTTGGATGTGTAAAGACTCACACAGACAACAAGTCAAGTACAGGTTCTTTAAAAAAGGAAATCACTGGAACTGGAGAGATGGCTCAGTGGTTAAGAATGTTTACTGGTCTTGCAGAGGACACAGGTTCAGTTTCTACTTAGGGGCTTACAATTGTCTATTAACTCTAGTTTCAGGGGGATCAGAGTCCTCTTCTGGCCTCTATGGGCACTGCATACACACAGTGCATATAATTTCATGAAGATACATACATATAAATAAAAATACACAAATCTTTTTTAAAAAGACATTAGTACAGGGTTACCCTGACGATACAGAAACTGGATTAAAATATATAAGATTAAAAAATAAAAAACCAAGTATGTGGCTCGGTTGGAACATTGTTTGCCTAGCATGCACAAAATCCTGGGTTCAAGCCCCAGAAGCTGTTTGCACTGGGCATGGGGGTAGAGTGAGATGGAAACAGGAGGATCAGAAGCTCAAGGTCACTCTTGGCTCCACAGAGAGTTTAAGGCTAGCCTGGCATATATGTTCTCACAAGAGAACAAAACAAACAACAGAGCTTCAGCAGATAATACCAAGGAACTCTTTCACAGAACAACTGCAAAGAGGAAATGGTAGAAAAAAGTTCAGAACGGTAAGAGGCTAGAGGGTTGGTTCAGATGGCTGTCATTCAGCTAGCAGGGATTCTAAGAAAACAGGGAGAGAGAAAGGGAAAGTCAGCACAGGTACACAGAAACTGATCGAACAGAAAAACCCAGCAATTATTGACCTGGGGGAGGGAGATGGGACAAAATGCCCAAGGACACATAATCCTCTTAGGAACTCGCTTCAACAGCTAACAATATTTCATTGTCAAAAGAGGCCATTATAAACACTGAGCGTTGCTTTCACTGAAAGTGAGATGAACGGAGTGTACGGAATCCGGGGCCGAGAAATATTTCTAGGGAGAATTTAAAACATCTAAATCTTTAGCTTCCTTAATAGGAAGTTTGGGATATCCCAATAACCCAAGAAGTAGTGTTGGTTGAAGAGTTGGAGAGCTGGGGCTAGAGAGTTGGGGCTAAGAAGGAGTACTACACTCCTGCACAGTTTGGTTCTCAGAAAGAGCCAGGGGGCTCCATAAGTGCCTGCACCTCCAGCTCCAGGGGTCTGGTGCCCTCTTTTGGCCCATGGACACTTGCACACATGTCCGTTCCCACACATAGCTGCCAACACCATGTACTTCTTATCTCACAAGTTTGTGCATGTTTGCTAGAATTACACTTAAAATTTTATTTTTTTTCTAAAAATTGAATTTGAAATATTCCCCAAATCTCATGTGTTGAAGAACTACCTAAGCTTGGTGCTGCTGGGAAACGGTGGAGGTTTTAAGTGGGGACCAGATGGGAGGCCTCCTGGTCATCGTAGGTGTACCTGTGAAGAGGGGAATGGGGCCCCACGGTGGAGGGATGGCATCCACAGAGATGACTTTGACGCTATTGTAGAAGTAGCAAGGGTTCCCTTCTTGACAGAGTAATGGTCGTGAGGAGGCCGAGGAGGGGGGGAGTTTCCCAGTGATAATGAGCTCGTTCCCCATCGCAATGTTGGAGCTGACATTGGAGACCGATGTGGGAGTTGAAGCTTCTACCCTCACGTCACTTGTCTGCCTGCCTGCTCTTGCCTGAGGAAAGCAGAGTCCATCAACAGCACCGTCAACCGGACATTCTTTGGGTTTCCACTTGCAGGTCGGAGCTCTGCCCCGGTTGTGTGATGTGCTTCGCGTCCTGCAAGAGGAACGGACCCAGTGTGTGCATGAACTCTCCAAAGAGAAGACAGGAGATTTGGGCCTGGAGACAGAGTCAGGTAGGAGGCATCCCTCAGCCCAGGGGCACTCCGCAGCAAGGTCCTATCTTGTCATCTTGGGGGAGTGGCTTGTCCTCAGGACCAAGTGGGCTATCCAGTGTAGGTCCAGGTTTGTCCATTCCATCAGCTGTCAGATCAGGTACATGGTCTCAACAGACTTGGAAGCTTCATACTTCCTTTCTCTGGACAGCCAGCGCTTTCTCGCCATCTGCTTCTGCACACACAGTTTATCAAGGTGAGGTTGTTGTTGTTGTTGTTGTTGTTGCTAGTTTATAAATCTTTGAGTGTGTGCATATGTATGGAGTATGTTTACGATACATGTATGCCTCTGTGTGTGGGGGGGCATATGCCAGAGCATAGGTGTAGAGGTCAGAGGAGAACTGGTATTTGTTTGAGACAAGGCCTCAACACTGCTGCCCATGCCAGGCTAGGTAGCTGGCTGGAGAGCTTCCAGGGTCTTTTCTGTTTCTTCCTCCCACAGGAATGCTGGGATTACATATGTGTGATTTTACACCTGGCTTTATGTAGGGTCTAGGACTCTGAACTCAAATCCTCATGTTTATAATAACAAGCACTTTTACTGTTCAGTCACCTCCCCGACCCAAAGCAGAGGTTTGGTGGGAAGTGTTTCACAGGGTCATGGTTCTCTCATCCATACCCTTGAGACGCTGAGGAGCAGGGTAGAAGGGGCAGGATGGTGTCAGAATGGCTGAAGTGGAGGAGGCGGGAGAGAACACACCTGTTGCTGGCGGTGCAGAGCAAGACACTCAGAAGAGTCTGCTGGGAGCACTGTGCTGAGATTTCACTAAACACAGACAGAGACACATGTCCTCAGCTGCCGGATGTTTCCTGACGACTCCTCTCTGAAAGCCCTATAAAGGCTTGGAAACATCTTCAAACCTTTTTAAAAATTTTTGAAATATTTATTTTATTTTAAATGTATGAGATTTTGCTCACAAGTTTGTGTACCCGTGCATTTCTGGGGCCTGAGGAGGGTGGAAGACAACATCCGATCCCTGGAGCTGAGGCTACAGATGGCTGTGAGCCACTATCTGAGTGCTGGTACTTGATTGACTAGGATCCTCTGGTAGAACAATAAGTCTCTTACCCACTGAGTCATCTCTCCAGCCCTGCCAGGGAGCATCTTAGCAAATATGGCTGTGTATAACACCCTCTATTCCCAACTTCCAAAGAGGGTACCACTAATCATCCCAGCATTCTTGTTTAGGGAGCACTGACTGGCACTCACTGGTTGTGGGACTGTAGCAAATTATTTAAACTTCTGAGGCCCAGTTCCCTGCTCTCTAGAAGGGAGATAACCATGTCAGCTTCAGAGTTATAATGATAAGTGTGGTAAAGTGGGCACAGGGCAAAACCCTCTGTTCAGTCCATAGCACCATGGCCAGTCAACCAGTCAGTAAATATATACTTACCATTATTGTCAATTAACATTATTATACATTTGGTATTTGAGTATTAATTGTATTCCCATCCTCTTCTTTGCTGTCTATCATCTAAGAGGGTATCATTAAGAAAAGAACCTGGGGCTGGGGAAATGATTAAGTCAGTTAAGTGTTTGCCTTGGAGACATGAGGGCCTAAGTCAGATCCCAAGGACCCAATTTTAAAAAGCCAGGCCATGTGGCATATACTTGCAATCCCAGTGCCAGACTGGAGGGACATGCACCAACAGTCAGACTAGCCAAGCTGGCGAGTTCCAGACCAATGAGAGGCACTGACTCAACAAACAGCATGATGGTATCCTGAGGTTGTCTTCTGACTTCCACAAGTACACACACACACATGAATCCACAGGAACACACACACACATACATGCACACACACAAAAATGCACAGGAACACATACACATGAATACACAGGAACACACACATACGAATACATAGGAATACACACACAAATCCACAGCAACATACACATGTGTGCATGTGCACACACACACACACATGCACACACACACACACACACACACACACACACGTTGAGGATTGTTCTTAGAACCAGGCAGGTGTCATGAGCTCTGAGACTGATGCAGGACCCGGGAGGGGCTGAGGTGTGCTCCTCATCCTGCCCTGTGACCCTGTGGGTCTCTCCCAAGGTTCTATCTTGGCTCGTGCTCTTGGGAGCAGCCAGGGGACTCTGCTGGGGGCCTGGAGTTAATGGTTAGACTGTTGATTCTCCCGAGTAGAGGTTAATGTTTAAAGCTAGACAAATTACAGGAAATGCCACTGGTGAAGTGTCACCAAACCTGGCACATTCACCACAAATAAAAAATTAACTCTCCAGCTCTTCTGAGTTAGGTGACCAAGTCCACTCCGTGGGAATGTCTGAGGGCATGCCCCTGATCGCACTCCTGGGATGTTTATTTCTTGGTTTACAGAAGCCATCACACTCTCAGAGTGGGCTGGGAGGTGTTTCTGGCTCTCCCTCCAAGAAGAATGTTCCAGAAGAATAATATGATGACCAGATATTTGTAGGTTCTGTGGTCATAACCGATGTGGGCATCCATCCGGCTTTGTCACATAGGCCTGTGTGACCCCTGTGTGACCTCTTTGGACCTTGGTGCCCTGCCCTCTCTGTCAAGGGGAGCATGCTAGCACTTTCTTCTAGTCTCCAATGGCATGGTGATTTCCCCACAGCATGAGTGGGGAAGCACTTTTTTGTTGGTTTGTTTGTTTTTGTTTTTTGAGACAGAGTTTCACTGTCTAACAGCCTTGGCTATCCTGGAACTCACTCTGTAGATCAGGCTGGCCTCCAACTCACAGAGATCCGCCTGCCTCTGCCTCCCGAGTGCTGGGATTAAAGGTGTGTGCCACCACTGCCCAGTACCTTTGGACTTTTCTTCCTAGATGAAATTCGTATTAAATTAATCCCTTGGAGGTTTACAATCCTCTTCCGTTGGTCATAGTATGCAACCACTTGTATCAAGTTCTAAAATGCTCTCATCAGGCAAGGAGGAACTGTGGGCTCTCTGCTGACCTCCATCAGTAGGTACAGGGCCCCAGAGCAGGACTGCTCCAAGTCCTCTGTCAGATGCTCCAGAAATAGCCCCAGGTTATCGTCAGCCATCTGTGCTGATTTATAAATAAACCAGGGCCTGAGGGTGGCCTTCGTGGGTCAGCACAGGAAAAAGTGAAAGTTGGCAGAAGGCTGGCTGGCTGTGATCCAGCTGGCTGGGGCCCTGAAGATCCCCAAGGCCCCATTCTGCCCTCCAGCTCAGCCTTCCCTCTTTCACCATCCAGCTTCATGCTATACCTGCCTCTGGGGCTGTTTCTAGGCAAGACACAGGCACGCATGGTACTGGGTGTCTGCCTTGGGGATCTTCCCAAGTCTATAGAAGCCTATACCCCCCTCAGGGTGGCAACAGACCATTGTCTCTTCACTGTGGCTTTTATTTTAACTCCATTCTCCTGGTGAAGCTGACACTTAAGCCTTGGCATTTTCTGAGAAACACCTCAAACTTTGTTCTGTGTGGGCAGTAGCTAACAGATCCCTGGCCCTGGCACATGGCAGGAAGTGCGCTCTGCAAGGCTCTGTGGTCTCATCTCCAAAGCCATTCTCCTCAGAACCATCTGCCACTCAATTATATGGCTTGTCTTGTGCCTTTTGTTCCCTCCTTCTCTTCCTTCTTTATTTTCTTCCTTTCCTCTTTCTTTCCCACTGTCTTTCCCTCCCTCCCTCCCTCCNTCTTTCTTTCTTTCTTTCTTTCTTTCTTTCTTTCTTTCTTTCTGACAGGGTCTCATGTAGCCCAGGCTGCCCTCAAACTCACTAGGTGGTCAAAGATGACCTTGAACTTCTGATCCTCCGGCCTCTGCTTGCTGAGTGCTGAGATTACAGGTCTGTACCATTGTGCTTGGTTTATGTGGTGCTGGGGCTGGAATTCAGGGCTGTGTGCATGCTAGGCAAGCACCTCCCCCGCCCCCAGAGCTAGAGCCCCCCTGGCACCCTGTTAACTCTTCTTTCATCTTTTGAAGAGATAATAAAAATACATAATTGGTAAGATAAAAATTATTCAAACAAGTACCACCCAAAAGCCTGGGCCTCCATATGGGTGGTTTCCTTGCCTGTCAGGAATTCCTAGGTCTGCTCTTAGCCTTCTTGCCCAGAGGCTGGAGCTGAACTGGCTGAAGAAGCATCTGTGTGTGTTGAGCAAGTGTGGAACCTTGTTCTGCTGCCATGGAGGGGCAGCCTTCCCTGGGCTGAGGAGATAGGAACGCTATGTGGGATCCCAACGCTATCAGTCCCTCTGCTTTTGCCACTCTGCCCCCACCCTGGAGTCCTCTGTTCTTCCTCTAAATTGACACCCGTTACACCTGGACTGTTGGGATAATCAGATCCAGAATGCCTGCTACACATAGCTGAGGCCTGACATGGTTCCACCCAGCCCCGGGCCTGGCTGGCTTGAAGACTGTCTCTGAGCCAGCTGGCATGGATTCCTACCTTCCCCACACACTCTTACCAGGCCTCAGCCAGCTCTAGGTTGGCAGTTCTGTGGCCCCTGCCCGATGTGACCTCCAGAAGGCTTTCAGACACTCTGACACCTCAGTCTGTCTGGCCAGGCAGGCAAGGTCATCTACCACATGGACTGGAGCCTTTGGCTACTGCCTGGTGGCCGGGCCAGCCCCAGTCAGCTTGGACCCCGTTTTCTCAGGTCACCTGCCTCCAATTTTGGAGACCCCACCAAGCAGACGAGGAGACTATGTCCTGCAGCCACATGGGAACATGTGCTTAAGGGAGGGATGCTGGTTTCTCTTCGGCCTCCTGGGACTCCAGGTGGTGGAAATAGAGGGCAGCATCTTCAGGAAAGGGTTCAGGCAGGGCCAAATCACATCCACAGTATCACTTGTCATCGCTGAGACAAAAGCAGCTAAGGAAAGGAAGGGTGGCTTTGGTTCACAGTTTGAGGGTGCAGTCCCTTGTGGCAGGGCAGGCACAGCATCAGGGACTTGAGGGAGCTGCATGTTGCACCCACATCCCATCGCAGTAGGAAGGCATGGCAGCCGGAGCATGAGGCAGCCGCTCACAGGGCATCCGCAGTCAGGAAGCAGAGAGAGGTGAACGCTGGTGCTAAGCTCACCTTCTCCTTTTTAGCTCACCCCAGCCCATGGTGCTGCTCAAGGTCAAGGTGGCTCCTCCCACCTCTATTAGCTCAATCTAGAAACTCCCATGCAGACATGCCCAGAAGTTTATCTCCTATGTGTGTCTAGATCCCATCAAGTTAACAGTGAACGTTGACTCTCACACCCAGGCAAAGCTGGGTCCTTTTCAGGCCTGTAGTTAACATTCACAACTGGCTGGCGGAAGATCAGCTTCTGGAATGATGGAACAGACACCGTACTCTGTGGCAGTTCCAAAACAGAAATGCACAGGACTTTCTTCCTGCCAGGCTCACTGAGATTCTGGATGAAGATTCAGGAGCATTCAAGGGTTTCTCACCTCTTGGGTTCCTCAAAGGACCAATGTCTCGTCCTTGGTCATGCAGATGGGCTTGCTGGCCCATGGGACCCTATCTGTATTAGTTAGTTTTCTTGTCACCCTGACAAAGCACCTGACATAAACAACCCAAGAGAGGAACTATTTACTTTTTTTACTCATGGTTTCTGGGAGTTCAGTCTACAGTTGTTGGCCCTGCTAAGTTGAGGCCTGTCATGGTGGTAAGATGTTCGTCTCGTGGTGGACAGGAGGCAGAGCACAAGAGAGGGCCTGAGTATTGTACAAACCCTTCACAGACTGCCTCCTAGTGATCTACGCCCTTCACCTAAGCCCCACTCAAAAACTTTCCAGACCCTCCCAGAACAGCGCCACCTGCTGGGGACCAACTGAGCCAATAGGGGACATGAGCCAATAGGGGAATTTCTATTCATATCAAGACACTCAGGTCTGGGACCAGGCTCAGTTGATGGCCTAACATGCATGAATGAATCCCTGGGCTCCATCCACAGCCAACTGTAAACCAGTCATGACATGGCACTAGTTATGATTAATTTTAATTGTTAACTTGATCAAGCTCAACTCACCTGAGAAGAGAATCTCAACGAGGGAGTGTCTACACTGCATTGGTCTGTGAGGGACTGTCTTCACTGAGTTAATAAGAGTGGAAAGACCCAGCTCACTGTGGGTAGCACCATTTCCTAGGCAGCACTCTCAAACTGTCTAAAAGTGGAGAAATTGAGCTGAGAACAAGCAAGAAAGGAAGAAAGCATGCAATCAATTATTTCTCTCTGCTGTGGATATAATGTGACTAAATGCTTCCTGCCATTCTGATTTAACCCAGAAGTATGATACAATAAACCCTTTCTCCCTTAAGTTACTTTTGGTTAGAATATTATATCAAAGCAACAGAAATGAACTAGGACAGTGGGACAATCTAATCTCAGGACTCAGTAGATGGAGGTAGAAGGATCAGGAGTTCAAGGCTAGCCTGATATATGTATGTATANCAAGGCTGTCGTGGGATACTTGAAACCAGAGAGGAGAGAGAGGGGTTGAGAGGAGGCAATGTTCAAGCATCAGTACAACCATGCTGTGTCCTCATAACATCATTATCCCCTCTCAGTACAGTTTCCATAGTAACCTGCCCCACCATAAAGGCTCTGTCCTTACTTCACATCAGAAGCACCTGGAAACATGTCTGGTACACAGACCAGTGGGTTTGGATTCTAACTCAACCATTGGAAGGTTAGACACAGAAGACTGCATCTCATAAACTCCCGGGAGATGCAGCTCTGTGTGCATCAAGACTTTGTAGAATCTGCTCAGTCTTCCAGTCTTCCCTGGTATGCCCTGGTCGGTGGGTTCAGAGTACCCCAGCTTCCAGCACCCAGCAACAGAAGCAGTCATTGATTTAGCTTCCAAATACTGTTGTCCACCAAGCAGAGGGTCCTCAAGGGCAGAAGCTTACCTGGTGGCCTACAGTCCCTAGACCTCCCGTGGGCCTGGCATAGCGAAGGCACTCAATATGTGGGCTATGAACTAGTAGATGGACCAATGCTGGCACAGCCTGCTCTACCTGCAAACTTGGCCTTGACATCTCTGTAACTTCTCAGTTCCATGTCTTCATCCAGGCATTCCACTCTCTCTGATTTGCTGTTTGTGGAGGGACCCAAAGCATCTGATTCAATCCCTACTGTACAGTGAAGCAGAAGCCATGAAATAGAGGGGAGAATGGTTTTCTGAGTTGACACAGCCAGGAAACATAGAGGCAAGATGTGTCTTCCTAGCTCACCGTTTGGTACCAGTTCATAGTCTCCAGCCCCCTGACCTGTCTCGAGGTATTGGTTAACCCCAGGCAGGCTCAGGGGCCAGTATGAAGAGGCACAAGGAGGTGTGTGTGTGTGTGTGTGTGTGTGTGTGTGTGTGTG
>LOEQ01001294.1:296055-307205 GCA_001685075.1 Bramus lutescens
TGGCTCCTTTCCTTTGTCTTTGGATGCTGGCTTTGAAAAGTCAGGTGGGGACAGGAAAGGGTAGGTGTTAGAATGTGTATCTAGCATGCAGGAGGTCCTGGTGAAATTCCTAGATCATACATGTGCATATCTACAGGCACACACATGTATTCCCACAGTGGGGAATTCTCCCTTCCTAGTGTACCTCATGCAGAAGGAAACTCAACCTGGTTGTCTATGAAAAGAGCTTGGCACAGGTCTGCCAACCTCACACCTTACTCTGCCTGTGAAGCAAGCCAGTGTTGATGCCGAAGGACTCGGGGCCACACTCTTAGCTCCAGGAAATTATTGCCCAAGTGTTCAGAGGAGTCAGCTTTCAGCGTTGTGCCAGGCAGGGATGGAGGACAGACATTGCAACTATCTCAACAGAGCCTCAATTGCAAGCAAAAGAATTCCTTCCACGAGGGGCAGTTGCTTGACAGGCTTTGCCTCGGTGGTCTCTGGTGCTTTCCATCTGGTGAGACAATCAGGGCACAGTGGGCAAGTGTGATGATGCAGAACCTTTGCAAAAGGCACCTGTCATGCCAGTGTCAGCGTGCAGAGGCAGAAGAATCCCTGGGACCCTCTAACCAGATGGATTTGTCTAACTGGCAAATTCCAAGCCCATAAGAGCCTGTCTCAAAAAGCCCCAGTGGATGGCATCTGAGGAATGGTACCTCACAGAGACAGGGGGGTAAGGGGGGAAAGATGGAGGGGTGGAAGAATGGAGGGAGGGAGAGGGAGAGAGACAGATAGACAGAGAGGGAGACAGATAGACAGAGAGAACTGTGAGGGCCCAAGGATTCACTGTAACAGAAGCTAAGTCCTCGCCATCCACCCAGATGTCTCAGGAATCCCCTGTTACATCACCAGAACTGGGGTTTAAGTAAGAACGGGGATCCATACATGGTGTGAAGAGCAGACCCAACCCTAACTCTCCATTTACTTAGATAATGATGTGGGCAAGTTACGTGACCACTGCATGCCTCAATTTGCCCATCTATAAAATGGTGGTAATATTTTCATGTCACCAGAGACTGTACTGTATGGTTCCATGGCCTGATCCCCTCTACTCATCTGCCATACACTTGTCACCCTCAGGGTCCCTCTTTAGGAACTGCACACAAGATGGCTGGTCAGAAACTTTCCCCAGGCCTGACCTGGCCTGCAGCGTCAACATGAATGACTCCTCTAATGAGAAGCGGGTAAGCCTGCCATGTGGCACCATCGGGCCCCTGAGATGGGTGAATGCAGGATGAGGTCCTAGACAGGACGTGGAAGTCAGAGAGGACCTGGGGGCCAGGATTATCAGCATGTGCCATCACATCTAGTTCATAGGGTGCGGGGATGGAGCTCAGGGCTCTGTGCACTCTGGACAAGCAGTGCTCAACAGGCTGAGTCCCATCTCTGCTCAAACTTTGTTATTTTGGTTAAAACCTTCCCCCATCCACCAGCTGACGATGACATGTCCTGCTTAGCTTTTCCTCCTTCTTTCCTTCCTCTCTTCCTTTCTTCCCTCCTTCCTTCCCTCCATCTTCCTTCATTCCTTCCCTCCCTCCTTCATTCCTTCCTTCCTTCCCTCCTTCCTTCCTTCCTTCTTTCCTTCCCTCCTTCCTTCCTTCCTTCCTTCCTTCCCTCCCTCCTTCAGCCCTTCTTTCTTTCCTTCCTTCTTTCCTTCCTTCCTTCCTTCATTTCTTCCTTCCCTCCATGGAAGGAAGGAAGGAAGGAAGGAAGGAAGGAAGGAAGGAACCTTCATTTCTTCCATTCTTTCTTTTCCCATCCCCTTCCCGGGCATGTGTTACTAGAGTATTGACAAATGTTAGTAGTGGACTTAGACTGATAGAAAGACTAGGTACAGAAGCCCCTCAAGTGTCTACAGTGTCTAGGGCACCTACTCAGAACAAAGATTGCCAGACTGTGGCCTTGGGCCACGAGCAGCTTTCGCAAATGAAGTTTTGTTGGTACACAGCCAAGACCATTAGCACTGCAAGGCTGCTTCTGTGTGACA
Organism: Bramus lutescens; assembly: GCA_001685075.1. Classification (NCBI taxonomy): domain Eukaryota; kingdom Metazoa; phylum Chordata; class Mammalia; order Rodentia; family Cricetidae; genus Bramus; species Bramus lutescens. Next base: position 298,082 of record LOEQ01001294.1, read on the forward strand.
GGGACAGGACTGAGTAGTTGTGGGAGACTGTGTGACACTTTGACCCTAAACTATTTACTATCTCTTCATAGGAAACGCTTGCTGTCAGCTGAGTAGAGGGCACAGCAAACAGGTGCATTGCCGGACCCCAGGACAGAGAGAGTGGGGGTGTTCCTGGACTCTGAGCCCTCTAGGGCCAAGGCACAGCTGCAGATGTTAGAAGCTGAGGGAACAAGGGTCACATGAGAACTCCTGGGAATCAGGGTCATGCTAGGGTCAGACCTCACACATATGAAATCAGAGCTCAAGGTCACTTAGTACTGAATAGGACAAATTATTCTGCCAGGACACTTCACACAGTCAGCGTGTGCCTTCTTGGGCTCCCATGAACTGGTGGAGGTATCACAAGACCAGATTGCCACCCTCAGTGGTGTGGGCCTCCCTGTGCCAAGTTTCAAGTTGAAGGAGAGAGCGTGGTGTAGCAGCTGAAGGAAGAGCGTGGTGTAGGGGCTCAAGGAGAGAGCGTGGTATGGTGGCTGAAGGAAAGAGCGTGGTGCAGCGAGCGGTTAAGAGCATGAACTCAGGAGCTGGGATTGCACACCAACAGGCTGACCCAAGAACTTGTCAAATTCCACAGATCTCTTTCTTTCCTTAATTTTTTTAAAGCAGTCTCAGACAGTCCGGGCTGGCCTCAATCTCCCTAAATAGCCCAGAATGGCCTAGAACTCCTGTCTGGAGTTATAGGCTCGCTACCCCGTGCCTGCTGGATGTGGTGCTAAGATGCAAACTCAGAGCTTTTAACCTGCTAGGCAGGCATCCTATTAGCTCTCCGTCATCTTAGGAAGGGGACACACCACCCCTACTGAACCAGTCATCCCCTCTCCAGCCCCCCAAACTGCTGCCAGTCACAACCATTCAACACCCAGGCTGGCCTCATACTCCTTATGTAGCTGAAGTGACTGAACATCTGATCCTCCTGCTTCCGTTGTGTTGAATGACAGGCGTGTGCACCATGCCCAGTTTATATGGCTGGAACTCAGCCATGTTCCAGCCCTACAGGATTCTTTGGTGTCCTAGATTTTAGGAGTTATTAATGTAAGGCAGCTCCTCATCCCTCTTAGTTCTTGTCACCCTGAGAGGTGGCCTTTGACTTCAGGGACAGTTGCTGAAGGAGGGAGACTCCACCCCACACAGTTGGCCTCACATGGAGAGTCATCTGATGCCAAAATGTCCCTGTTTATTCTGAGTGGAAATCTACAAGCACGCAAGCCTCCTGCACTAGGCCTCACACAGGGAGTCTTGTATTTTATCTTGTCAATCATCCTGATACGTTCCCGCTAAACTGTCAACACTCTACCACCCCACATGCTTGGATTTTCCCGTGCACTCCGGGTGAGGCAACCAATCGCTGTCTTCCCAAAGCACGCAGATTCATTAAGGTACCTCCTAAAATAACACGCTTGCATTCATGACTTCCCAGCAACATGGCCACCTGTTCAGCGCATTCTATTAGTGAAAGAGAAAATAAGCCCATTTTTATTTTTGGAGGCTAACTCATACCTCAGAGTTCCTACCATCTGACTCATGCTGAAGGGTGGATGGTGCTGGGGGAAATACTACATGCTGAGGGGCTTCTGAATGCCAAGCATTGTAGACAAAGCCCATCTCGTAGCTTCTTCCCATTTTCAACAAGCCTGCAGGGGAGAACATATGATTCCAGCTTTGAAGATAAAGAATCTGAAGCTCAAAGAAGTTGAGTCATTTGGTCAGGGGCTGGCCTTCTTGGGTTTGGAAGCTTGGCTTGTTTCCTCCTGTCTACCATGTGATGCTGCAGAACGTGGGCCGGTCCCATCCCAAGCCCTCGCTGCACTAAGTCAGGAAGACTCCCTACACAGATCTGGTGCCTTAAAGCTGCAATTCCCCTTTTCATTCGCTTACTAATCAGCACTCATCACCTGCAGAAAATGCCAGCACAGACAAGGACGAAAGGAACTTACAACTCTGCTCAGATCCAGGAGACCAAGGTCTTGCTGGCACGTGACATGTCTCCTTACCATTTTTTAAAGGAAATTTTTGTTACATTTTTTGTTTGTGTTCTGGGGGAGGGGTTGGCACCTGTACACCGGCTCAGAGGACCAGAGGGCACTGCTGCAATCCGTTCTCTCCTTCCATTACGTGGAACTGAGCACTGAACTAGCACCATCGTCTGTCTGAAAGTCTCTTCCCTCGATGAGCAACCCTATCAGATCACCACAAGCTTGTTTTTAATAAAGATAAGAAATTGAACCCAACAGATTGGCTGATACCTTTTTCCCCCAAGACAAGGTCTTGTATACCATAGGCTAGCCTCAAACTCACTATGTTACACAGCTCCATCGATTTTTAAAAAGTGCTTATAAGATCTAATCACAGGATATATAAGTGCAGGTCCCAGGCAAGACCCCCAGAACATGATATTCAATTTAAAAACAAAAATGTTTTGCCCAGATAGTGAATTCCAGTGGCTTGTTTTATCCTTTTTCCGTCAGGGTTTCATGTAGTCAAACATGGCTTTAATCTCTCAGTGTGGCCGGGAAGAACCTGAACTTTTGACCCCTCAACCTCTACCTGCTTGTTCACCCCCACACCCACTTTCTGAAGTGTGGGGGATGGAAGCCAGGGCTTCTCACATACTAGACAAGCAGTCTGAAAACCGAGCTCCAGCCCCAGCTACCCAATCACACTGATCACAAAAATTTCCACTTACCATAATTCAGCCCTTCTGTCCATATAGCTGAAACCACACAGTGCTCTAAGTCTGTCTCCTGTCTTTGTGTGCACCGTGAACAGGACCTGACTTCTTTAAAATCTCACTGGAAGCAACACTTTAACCCTGGAAGAGCATTAAAGATATGTAGGTCAGCCAGGCGGTGGTGGCGCACACCTTTAATCCCAGCACTCGGGAGGCAGAGGCAGGTGGATGTCAGTGAGTTTGAGGCCAGCCTGGTCTACAAGAGCTAGTTCCAGGACAGGCACTAAAGCTACAGAGAAACCCTGTCTCAAAAAACCAAACAAAAAGATACATAGGTTAAGATAGCATACTAGACTATTCTACTGTTGGGCGCTGGAAGCTTCCATCACAGTAGTTCTGTAATGAACATCTTTATGGAACAACACAATGGAGAAAAGGGCTTCTTCCAAGCTTGACGATGTTCACACGCACATACACAAAAGTGTAACCTTAAAAATGTCTAAATATTTTTCTGAGGAATTTTGGGCCTCTGTGTCCTCATGGCACTGGTTCTGGGAAACCTATGTATACCCAAATCTAAAGATACTCAAATCTCTTACATAAAATTGCATAATATGCGCATGGCACTTATGCACATCCTTCCGTGTACTTGAAGTCACTTCTCGAGGACTCACAGTGCTGAACGTACCGTGCGTGCTCTAAAACAGTGGTACTGGAGTCTCTAGGGAATGAGAACAAGGACCAGTGTCTGCACATGCTCGGGACACAAACAGCTTTATTTTTTTTTATTTTTGCACTTGTTTATTCCAGGTTGGGAGCATGTGTCATGGCACATGTGTGGAGGTCAGAGGACAACTTGCAACCTGGTTCTCTCCTCCCACCATGTGGGTCCCAGGGGTAGAATTCAGAGGTCAACCTTGGTAACAAGTACCTTTTTCCATTAAGCCACCTCACCGCCCAGAAACAGTTCCCCGTCCCCAACATTTTAAAACTGTGGTTCATTGAATATGTAGACACAGAACCTGTGACTGTGGAGGCTGACTCAGTTTCTTAGGATTAACTCCTAGAGAGTTGGTCAGGGGCTTCGTTGGTAGAGTGCTGGTCTACCATGCAGGAAGCCCTGGCTTCCATCCCTGGCACCGTGAAAGCCTGGCAGGGTGACACACACCACTTGGGAGGCAGCGTTAAGAAATCTAGTAGTTCAAGGTCACCATCAACAGAGGAAGTCTGAAGCCAGCTTGGGCTACAAGAGAGACCCTGTCACAAAATAGAAGGGAGGCCAGAAGAAGCGCCCACCTCAGAGGCCCTCAGTACATATCTCCACATTCTTTTCTTGAAAATTGAACCAGTTTTCATCCCAGTGTACCCTTACCTTTGTAGAGTTTCATTAATTTTAAAATCTCTCAATTTGGTTGTTAATATTACCACCATTTTAATGTCCATCTCCTTGACTCACCTTGACTATTGTACCTGGGCCTAAATGCAGGCCTTACTCCTTTTTGGTTTAGTATTCCTTTCTACTGCAATATTTTTGCATCAATGTGAAGAGGCAGTGAATAAATAAATGTCACACCACTGGTAGTGTAGGGCATAGGCCGAGGCGATGCTCCTCTGGGTCTTCCTTGTAGTGATCTATAGTAAAGTGCTTCTTTTGCCATTTAGAGATATTTTACTTTTATTTATGTGTGTTGTACATATATGTGCATATGTGTGGGTACCCTTGGAGGTTAGATGAGTGTGTCTGTTCTCCAGGAACTGGAATTAGTTACAGGTGGTTGTGAGCTGCTTGACGTAGGTACGGGAACCAAACTTGGGTCTTCTAGAGAGAAGCAAGCTCTCTTGAGTGTTGAGTCATTGCTCCAGCCCCTGGGTGTCTCATTTAAGACACCAAGCACCAACAAACCTCGCCGTTTTAATGAATGAAGTGAATGAAATGGTGAAGGGTGTGGAGAGAGGCAAAAAATAGGCAAGGAATGCGGAGCAGGCTGTAGAGGGACAGTGGGAAGAGGAGCTTTATTTGAAAATGGCAAGGCATTGCATACAATTACAACGTTCCTACAGACAACACCTTCATCTAGAAGACTAATTGATTTTAGGTGGTTCTAGAAAGAAAAAAACGAAAAGACTAGTAGCTGGACTACAAAAGTTAGCTGCCTTAAGGGCTACTTAAAAGGATTCAGAGCTAGGTTTGGTGGCGCAGTCCTTTAATCCCAGCCCTAGGAAGGCAGAGGCAAGGGATATCTCTGAGTTAGAGGCTAGCCTTGTCTACAGAGTGAGTTCCAGGACAGCCAGGAATACACAGAGAAACCTTGCCTTTAAAAACAATAACAAGACCAAGATTCTGTCAGGGACTGATACCACATGCCTTCCACATGTATTTAGAAGGATCAGGAGTTCAAGGTCACCTTCAGTTATGTGGTGTTCAAGGCCAACCTGGAATATGAGAGGTCCTTTCTCAGAGCAAAACAAGAGCTGGAGGTGTAGTTAAGTTGAAAGAATGCTTGCCTTGCATGCATGGAGCTCTGGGTTTGGTTCCCAGCACCATATAAACCAGGCATGGCAGCACACACCACCTGTGATCCAAACACTTTGGAAGTAGAGGCAGGAGGAGCCAGAGTTCAAGGTCATCTATGGCCACTTAGGAAGTTTGAGGCCAGCCTGAGATTCATGAAACCCTTTCTCAAAAATAAATAAATAAATAAATAAATAAATAAATNGCCTTTAATCCCAGCACTTGGGAGGTAGAGGCAGGCGGATCTCTGTGAGTTTGAAGCCAGCCTGGACTACAAGAGCTAGTCCTAGAACAGGCACCAAAACTACACAGAGAAACCTTGTCTCAAAAAACAAACAAACAAAATTCCAGTATTTTGCAATGTTGTATGCCAAATGCCTTCCTTCAGAAGTAGTGAGAAACTTGTCTCTGGAAGTAATCCAGTAAAGTCTTGCATTCATAGTGCTGGTAAAGGGACCTACCAACAGGCATCAGAATAGCAGTCAAGATTGTCAGGACCAGTGCTGCCTCAAGCCGGTATCCTGGAACACAGAAGGGCTGGCTATAGCTGGATGGGCAGGTAGGGCTGACCTGTGCCTCTCTCTGCAGCATGCATACCTGCTGAAGCTCAAGGTCATGTACACTGTAGGCTACAGCTCCTCCTTGGCCATGCTCCTGGTCGCCCTCAGCATCCTGTGCTCTTTCCGGTGAGTCCCCCAGCCCTCAAGACTTCCTAACTACTCGGGATAGAAAGAGAGAGGCCTTGGTGGGCTGCTTGTGAAGCTCAGGACAGCTATAAATGTGACTCAACACAAAATCAGAAACTTAAAATGTATTTTTTACAACTTTTTGTAAAATTTGTAGATGACAGTGTGCTGATACAATGTCATGCAAAATGAATGTATGTAAACATATGTAAGTCCTCCAATTCAGAAGGCTGTAGCTGGAGCCCTGGATTTAATGTGCACACCAAGACAATTCTTTGTTCAGTGCAGTCCAGAGGAGCTGAAAGGTTGGACACTCCCTATTTAAGCTTCTGTGAGGGTCGAGGGGTGTGGTTCAGTTGGTAGAGTGCCTGCCTAGCAAATGCAAGGCCCTGGATTCAATCCCCTGCTCTGTATCAACTGTCCATGGTGACACATCCCTGTGGCCACCCCAGGTGGAGGTGGGAGGATCAGAAAGGCATAGTCATCCTTGATTACATAGGTAATTGGAAGCCAGACCAAGGTGCATAAGATCCTATCTCAAAATGAAATAACGGCAGGGAGGACCAGCAATAAACTTCCAGCCCCTAGAGCACAGAAGAAAATTCAGGAACTGGTGGCAGTGGTTGGTCAGGGCCGAAGACAGGTTGCTGTTACAAAACTAGTGATCGTGTTCTCTGTTCTGCTCTGGTCTATTCGATTTTGAGTCATGGTCTCACCATGTAGTCCCTACTAGCCTAGAACTTGAGATGCGTCTGCCTTCACTGCCGAAGTGCTAGATTTACAAGGCATGCACCACTATGCCTGGCTATCTTTTCCTTTGTGACTTCGGTACAGTACAGGGTGCACTGGGCACCTAGAGACCTATGCCCTCATTCGGGTTCTGTTGACAGAGAGATAGGACCTGAGGGCTGTGGCGGGGCTTTGGTTTCCTTATGCCAGGGGAGGAGCAGGGCAGGTGGACCTGTCAGAACACCAGCCCTCCTCCATGGTCTTGCAGCCCCACATTCTCTCTGACAGGAGGCTGCACTGCACCCGCAACTACATCCACATGCACTTGTTCGTGTCCTTCATCCTGCGAGCCCTGTCCAACTTCATCAAGGATGCGGTACTCTTCCCCTCGGATGACGTCACCTACTGTGATGCCCGTAGGGTAATGTGCCTAAGTGTCCTAGACTGACCTTAGAGAAGACCAAACCCCATAGCTTATTGTCCTCCTTGCAAGCATCCATTAAGATTACACAGATGCTCCAGGGAAAAGGTGGTGTTTGGCAGGACATGGAGGTTCCAGGAGGTTCCATATGGTTCCACAGCCATGGAGATATGATGTCAGTCATGTGTTTGGGGAGTCGGTGGAGGCCTCTGTTAATTCCCAGTGCTCTGGAGTGGAGCAGCAGCCACCCTGGGAACTAGAATTGCGGTCAGACTTCCCTGAACTGCTGCCAACTCCCGAAATGGCAAAGTCTGGAGGAAGCTGCCTGGTTATTGGAGAGGGAAAGTGCATTCATGCCTGAACATCTGCACACCCAGGCTTCTTCTAGAGAAACATCATTTCCCTAAGCCATTTCTTCCTCCCACTGTCTAGATGCCGCTTACGCCGCTGCACTCACTCTGCGTGTCACCTGGCATCCCTGACCGCTCATCATAAGGGGCTCACTAATGAAGACTCTTAGTGACCCAAAGTCTTGCCCTCTGTCTGTCCTGCCTGGATGGGGGCCTTCAACCTCAGGCTTTCATCTCAGGGTTGCAATATGGGTGCTGCACCTCCAAATTTCACATCCATATTCTGGGCAAGGAAGAAGGCTGCAGATTAAACACTTCATTTTCATTTTGAGAGATTTTGCTTTTTTATTTATCTCCCAGAAAGTACACGTGCACACACACGTGCAAACACACACACACTCAGAAAAGGAAAATGAAGGCATTGGTCAGCACCGGGTGGTTTTCTCTGAAGGAATGCAAGGCTCAGGGCCAGTTCACAAGTGGAATCTACTCCCTGATTTCTGGACCTGGGGGCTTGCAGTCTCTAGAGAACACTGTGATCCTGGTCTCCTGACCAAGGAAGGCTTCAGGAGACCCCTTGAGCATGTTCATCCCTGTGTGTGCACATGCTTGTGCATGGATGTGTACATACATGCAGAGATACAAGGTCAAACTCAGATAGCCTTCCTCAGCCTGTGCTCTTTTATTCTTTGAGACCAGGACCGTTACCAGCCCAGAGCTCCCCAAGTCTGTTAGGTTGGCTGGCCAGCAAGCCCTGGGATCTGCCTGTCTCCACCTCCCTAGTGCTGGGATTTCAAGCTTGTGCTATCTGCCTTTTAAAAATGTGGGTTCTGGGAATGAAACGCAGGTCCTCATGCTTGTGCAGCAAACCCTTCACCCACTGAGCATCTCCAGAGCCCTGTGGAGACAGCTGTACCCCTCAAGTTTCTCTCTAGACCTGCCTCCTGCCCCCTACCATGCTGGGTTGGTTTCTTTGGGAGTAGTTGCCCAAGGGAGGCTCAGCCACCCAGCCCCAGCTCATGTGCCTATCTCTTCCAGGTGGGTTGTAAGCTGGTCATGATCTTCTTCCAGTACTGCATCATGGCCAACTATGCATGGCTACTGGTGGAGGGCCTCTATCTTCACACGCTCCTCGCCATCTCCTTCTTCTCAGAAAGGAAGTGCCTGCAGGCCTTTGTTCTCCTCGGATGGGGTATGTCTGTCCATGGTGTTGTGTGTGTATGTGCTTTGCAGGAAAGGATGCTAAATTGAGAGTCGGGAGGATTCAGTTTCTAGTTGCAGCTCCATCCATTCACCCATCAATCTGTTCACCAAACCATCTACCATCTATCCACTCACACACCCACACCCACCTACCCGCTCATGTATCTATCCACCCATTCACGCACCCACCCACCCACCATCCACAGACTCATCCATCCATCCATCCATTCATGCATCCATCCATCCATCCATCCCTCATCCATCCATCCACCCATTCATGCATCCATCCATCATCCATCCATCCATTCATGCATCCATCCATCCATCCATCCATCCATTCATGCATCCATCCATCCATCAGCCATCCATCCTTCCATCCACCATCCATCCATCATCCATCCACCCATCCATTCATGCATCCATCCATCCATCCATCCATCATCCATCCATCCATCCATCCATCACCCATCATCCATCCATCCATCCATCCATCCATCCATCCATCCATCCATC
>LOEQ01001294.1:318962-330644 GCA_001685075.1 Bramus lutescens
CAGTTTATTTATTAACCAATGAAAGTAACACATAGACAGATGACCCTCCTACATCAACCAAAGTAGTTAATAAGCATTCAAAGAGCTTGGGACCCCAGGCTGCTTCTCCATGAAGATAGGGACTTCCTATCTCCAGAACTGGGAAGATTAAAAAAAAAAATCGAGAACACTTTCCTAATGTCCCATGGTCATGCTTATAAATGAGAATGCCATAAGAAATATGTAACTAGCTGGGCCTAGTGGTACACACATGCAGTCCCAGCCCTTAAGAGGCAGAGTAGGGAAGATACCTTCACATCCTAAGCCAGCCTGTGCTATATTGCAAGTTCCAACCAAGCCAGACACTGGCTTATGAGAGTCTGTCCCCCCAAGTGTGTGTATGTTCTTATGTATACAAATGTATTAAATATGTATATGTACCCATAGATATGTATGTGTATTCATATACAAATGTATCAAAGTTTCTCCCACATACCAAAGTGAAGAGAATAATAGAATGAACCTGCATCTACCAACCAAAGAGAGAGAGGCAGAGACAGAGAGACTGAGACAGAGATAGAGATGGGACCATGGCCTGGAGAGATGGCTCAGAGGTTAAGAGTTCTTATTGCTCTTGCAGATGATCTGAATTTGGTTCCCAGCATCCTTATTAGGTGCTCACAATTGCCTATAACTAGTTCCAGGGAATCTGGTGCTCTCTTCTGACCCCTGCAGGTACCTGAGCACAGGTGGCATACACACATATCCACAGATATACATAACTGCACATAAATAAAAGTAAACCTCTAAGAAAAACCATATACACCTACAATAATAGCAGAACTCACAAGTTTTGTTCTGCCTTTGTATCTCCATGGTAGAACATGAGTTTAGCATGCCTGGATCATGGGTTCAAGTCCTGCCCCCTTCAAAAACAGCCTGGGGAGATTGCTCAGTGGGCAAAGTGTTCACTGCACAAGGATGAGGACCTGAGTTAGAATCCCCAGCACCCATGTAGAAAGCTGGGGTGGGGTACCAGCAAAACAAGGTGGATCCTGGGAGCTCACTAGCCAGCTACCTAGCTGTTCAGAGCCTTGGGATCAGTGAGAAATCCTGTCTCAGGAAGCTGTGGAGGCCTGATTGAGGGTAATGACCTGTGCTGACTTGACTTCAGGCCTTCATCAGTCAGCACATGTATACTTCACACACACACACACACACACACCTCACAAAGCCGATATTCCCTAGCACGTGTACATATTAAACCCACCATGGAGGGGCAGGTCCATTGCCCTTTGGGGTCCTTCAATGTGACAAGCAGCTAAAGGCTAGAGCCGAGAGGCCAAGCCAGCTGACGTTTTAAGCTATATATGGAAACCTCTAGAGAAGGAAGATTATCAGGGAGGTGGAGGGCAGGACTGAGGAAGGCAGGATGGTGAGGCAGGCTCTGAGGGATGGAGGGAGCAGGTGCTCTGTGGACAGCTTTCCCATTGCTGTAATCAAACATTCTGACAGGAACTGTGGAGGGAAAGTAGGGAGGAAGGCTTTGCTTTGCCTCAGAGTTCTAGGGTACAGCCCATGATGGTGGAGAAGCCTTGGTGGCAGGACCCGAGGCAGTGGGTGGCATTGTGGTACTCAGTTGAGTTTCTCTCTACTGGATGGAGTAGTGCCTCCCGTGTTTGGGGAAAGTCTTCCCACCTTGGCTAATCTAGAACCCCCCTAAAGGAATGCTCGGAGGTTCTCCTCTAGGTGATCCTAGCCTCTGCCAAGTTGACAGTCAGTAGCAACCAACACACATCACTCACGGCTCTGCAGGCATTGCAGACTGACAACCCAGGGAATATCATCAGGAAAACAGGAGCTCTGAGAAAAGGTCCAGATAAACTCCACCCCTCCAAGTCAGAAGGCACAGCCTGAACTCCAGAGCTGCCCGTACCTGGTACACACCTGCACTCGACAACCCCAGAGCTGCCCACACCTGCTACAGACCTGCACTCGACCCCAGAGCTGCCAGCACCTGCTACAGACCTGCACTCGACCCCAGAGCTGCCCGCACCTGCTACAAACCTGTACTCGACTCCAGAGCTGCCCACACCTGCTACAGACCTGCATTCAACCCCCGGAGCTGCACCTGCTACTGACCTGCACTCGACTTCAGAGCTGCCCGCACCTGCTACAGACCTGCACTCGACCGCCGGAGCTGCCTGCACCTGGTACAAACCTGCATTCATGCATACTTTGCTCTCACCACACATCTGTTCTCCAGCAGGAATTTATCACCTTTCTTGCGAGCCCAGGATCTCCCACGGGAGTGACCCTGCCCCTCATAAGGGGATGAGGGTGATTCTTCAGGGGCTTCCTATCTCTGCTATCCTGGATGGCACTCTTCACCAATTCCAGAGACCTGAATGGTCCCTTTAGTCAGGGCCCAAGTCAAAAGCTCTTCCCTTACCGCCACTGACACAGGAGTTGGAGGTCATATGTTAGGTCTCAGGGTCAATAAATGAAAATGACTTCTGCCTGTGTTAAAGGCAGGCAGGCAGATCAGTGTACTGCATGCCCCAAAGTAGGGAATTCTCCAAGGCTGAAAGGTCCTAAGGAGCAAGGGTGGGGGAGGTGGGGGGTGTGTGTGTTTGCACGTGTGTGTGCATGTGTGCGTGTGTGCATGTTGTGTGCATTGTGTGTATGCGTGTGTATGCGTGCATTGCACGCGTGTGTGCATATGTGCGTGCATGTGCGTGTGCATGTGTGTGTGTGTTGCGCACTCAAGGATTCAGGCAGGAGCAGCAGGTAGGAGGGATAAGTCTACAACCATGGACTAACACAGTTCCTCCTTTAGGGGCTGGTGGTAGCCATCCTTTACTGCTTCCTCAATGGAGAGGTGAGTGTCCTGGGAACCACAGAATTCCAATACAGGAGCTCCCCGATGACCAGCCAAGGAGAGTGAGAAGGGAGCTGAGGCAGGTCTGCTTGCTTGGCAGAGTCGCCTGGTGGTATGATAGATCACATCTTGGGCAATGTCCTCAGGACAGAACCAGCAGAAATAGATTCCGTGGGTCTGGACTGGGTCTGTGAAGCGTTCCTTACCAAACTCAATGAGCAAGCTCAGCAAACCCAGATGAGCCAAGACCCCACTCAAACCCAAGTTCCTGACAGCTCTGCTGCCAGCTCTGGGAGTGACCTGGGTCACTTCCCACCCAGAGCTCAGTCTTCCCAGAGTGAAGTGGGTCACTTGGAACTGCCCCAGCCTTGGGCAGAGACTAAGGGTTCAGAATATGAAGCTCCAGTCACTGACCCTGGCTAAATTGGTAGTGCACACAGGCCAAGTGCCTCTGTGGCTATTGACCAATCTGTCTGGTTCGCACACTTAAATGGGAGCGATCTCAGATATTTCCGAAAATCAAACATCAAAGCTGACTTCAGAGGTTCAAGTGTTCTCTTGAGGACCATAGAGAAAATGTCTAAGAGCAAACCCTCAGATGGCGGATGGATTCCAGACTGGGGTTATGGGAACAAGTGTGCAGGTTTGGGTACCCGACTCTGCAGTTTATGGAACAATTCTCACACCTTTTCTGAGGAACGCAGTGTTAGAAGATGGTGGGTCCAGTCCAGAACTGATGTGGAAGGAGAGCTCAAGGTGTCCCCTGACCTCCACAAGAATGTCATGGCATGCATGTGTGTTCACATCTCTCACTCTCTAAATAAATAAAGTAAGAAATAATTTTAAAATGTAAAGATGCCATGTACTAGTGCCCAGGGTAGAGAAGGCCCTCAGTACCTTTTCTATACATGGGGCAGGAATGGTCAGTCAGAGACCTATAGAGAAGGGGACACAGCAGGGCCATGAGAGTAGGGACAGCTTGGCTCATCAGTGAGCCAGGTTCTAGGCAGAGGCCTGAGCTACCTTCTCAAGCAATTGCTGCAGCTGATGGCTGGTTTTGGGCAGGTGCAGCTAGAAGTTCAGAAAAAATGGCGCCAGTGGCACCTCCAAGAGTTCCCGTTACGCCCTGTGGCCCTCAGCAACTCCTTCAGCAATGCCACCAGTGGTGCCACCCACAGCACTAAGGCCGGCACCTCGGAGCAGAGCCGGAGCACCCCAAGGGCCAGTATCATCTGAGGCCGCAGCAGGACTGGCAGTGGACACAAAGCTGGACACTCAATAGGACGGTTCTCTTCCAAGGGCTCTTCTGTGTTTGCGTGGCTAAGAGGCCTTTCTCCAGGTCTGAGCTTCCTTAGAACTGAGACTGGGTCACCATGGAGCAAGAAAGAGATCTGTGATTTGGTCTTTCTTATTCTTCTGAGAGAGCAATTCAGTGGCTCCAGAGGAGGAAAGGAAATAAATGACATCCAGAACACCCTAGTCTCTGTGTGTTGATCTTTTGCCATCTGGGGAAGGCTTATGTTCTACACCACTTCCCAGCTTCTCCCTGAAGGAGGAGGGAGCTTCCCTGCCTCCAGGTTCCAGGTCACTTTTAAGGACAAGCCTAGAAGCTCAGAAAATATGAGGAATCAAGACCCTGGGCCTTAGACTGATCTTGTCTGCCCTAGAGTCCTCATAGAGCATTCAGGACAGCAGCTAAATGAAGCTTGATGGAAAACAGGCACATCAGGAAGTAAGCTATCCTCTCTATGAATGGCAGACATCTCCCTGAAGGCCCAAGACTTGCCCAAGATACTTGGCAATGATATGAAAGTCTTGTTGCTCTTTTGAGACAGTGTCTTCTATAGCCCAGGCTGGTCTACTAATCCCTAGGTAGCTGAAGATGGCCTTGAACTTGATCCTCCTGCCTTCATTTCCAAGTGCTAGGATTGCAGGTGTGCACCACCAAGCCTGGTTTAGGTGGGCCTGGGAATCAGACTCATAGCTTCATGCACAATAGGCAAGCACTTTACCAGGTATGCTACATCTCCATGGACTCCTGATGCACAGTCTTTTAACAATCTGACCTTCAAGGCGGGTGGTGATTTCCTAACTCTCAAACAGGCAAAGGCCCATCTCCCTGCACTGTAAGCTTCCATAACTCTGGCTGTCCATGCCAGCACATTGGCACTCCCTAGCTCCATAAGAGGATGAAAGAAGATGAAGTATTTGAATCTCCTTCCAAAACACAACCTAGCAGGGAAACCTAAACAGAAATGGAGAGCTGGCCTCCGATTTGCATCTTACAGCCTGCTGCAGGACCACTTCCCAGGCTAAGAGTTCATTGAGTTCTGGTTTTGGTAAAACCAGACAGTCCCCATGAGCTCCTCAGGTAGAGATGGCAATGTGGCTCAGTCAGAGAGTACTTGCCCGGGTACACCAGGCCTTGGATGTGAGTGACCCTCAGCACTGCAAAACAAACAAACAGCCAGTTCTGGGGTCTCCAAGGTCCCTGGATAGTGGTGGTTCCGCTAGAGCATTTGTAGTCTCATGACTCTCACCTGGAATAAAGATCTAAAAATCAGGGCTAGAGAAGTGGCTCAGTCGATGAAAGCTCATGCTGAGCAAGCATGACGGCTTCAGCTGGATCCTGGAACCTATGTCAAGGCAGAAAGGACCAGCTCCATAAACTGTTCTCCAACCCCCACATATGCACATGATGTGTACATTCCCATACATGCATGCACAATAGTACATAAGATGAAGATATGTAAGATCAGTGTAGAAGGGGCTGGAGGGATGACTCAGTGGGTAGAGTGGATGATGATCTGGGTTCAGTTCCTGGAGCCTGTGTAAAAGCCTGGTGCAGTTGTGCAGGCCTCCAATCCCAGTGCTGGGCAGACAGAGGCAGGAAGTCCCTGGGGCTCACTGGCCATCCAGGAAAGCACACTTGGTGAGTTCTAGGCCAGGGAAGGACACTGTCTCAAAAGCAAAGTATGTGGTTTCCTGGAGAATGACACATAAGGTTGGTCTCACATGCCTGTGTACCCTCACACATATATGTGTACACACATGAACATGTATTCATACATACACAAAATCACAATAGAAGCTACTTGGGTAGGGTGGGGCAGAAGGATCACTTGAGCTCACAAAATAGAGACCAGCTTGGGCAACATTTTGTCTCAAAATAAAATGGGCCCTCAGTGGTGAAGTATTTGATGAGTGAATAGAAGGCCCTGGGTTTGGTCCCAGAAGCAGAAAAAAGAATCATCACAGGTGTGTTCACTTAGCTGTGGAAGGGACCCTTATGACAAGATCAGGGAAACGTCTAGAAACCCACTCAGGGCTGGAGGGGAAAAGAACCTTACAGGATATAGAAGAACACATTTCACCTGTTTCTGGGTGGCAAAAACTGGAAATGGAGCAACAGAATGAGCAAACAGATCTGAGGGCTGCAGTGATGGCTCAGCTGGTGGATCAACTGCCTTGCAAGTGCCTGAGTTCAATCCTCAGAACCAATGTAGAAAAAAAAAACTGGGCATGGTGGCATGTGCTTGTAATCCCAGCTCTGGTGAGACGAGAGCCAGAGGTCTCAGGAGCTCACTAGCCAGCCAGCCCAGACTACCTGGCAAATTACAGACCAAAAAGAGACCATCTTGAACAAAATGGGGCCAGGGTGATGCTTCAGTGGGTAAAAACGCTTGCTATGCAAACCTGACCACCCGTGTTGGGATTCCCAGCACCCACACAAAGCTGGATGCAGTAGTGACCACATCTGTAATCCTAGCACTCGCAGGCTGAAAAAAGAGGCAGGAAATCCCTGGGAGCTCACAGGCTAAGACCAGCAAAGAGACCCGGTCGCAAACCAAAGGGAAGGTGAAGATCAATAGGGAGTACTGACCTCTAAACTCCACCTGTGTGCCATGGTGTGTGCATGCCTACACCCACATGCAAAGATTTAAAAAAACAAAAAAGTGGATAGAATTTAGAAACAACACAGACAAAGTTGTCCTCTGGCCTCCATACACTGGTGCTCACACATGTACCTGAACACACATGCACACATCTGCACACACATACACACACAGGGAGAATTAAAGAGAGAAAGAAAGCAGTTCTTCCAGGGAGTATGGAAATCTCCACAGGCTCTTGACCCCTTTCACCTCCACCTATCCCCTGAAAGCTGTTAATTATTACTCAACATCTGTTTGTCCCCTCACCCGCTGTGGCGTTCAGCAGTGCAAGCATGTGCTCTTTGAAATGTGTTCCAGGATCAGAAATGGGCTCTGAGGTCACCTGACCCTTGCAAATGAGAGTCTCACAAACAGTCCTGCCTGAGTAGAAACTGGCCTCAGGGAAGACTGTGTTAGAGAACTCTCGAAGAGACTTTACTCAAGGAAGATTTCAAACTATGCCCAGAGAGAGGACAGCTAGCCTCTAGAAACTGGGGTGTGCCAGAACCTGTGTGTCCACACAAAGGACAGGGGGGACTTTAAGTCAGCAGATTGAAAATCTACTAGTCAAAGGGCTTTCTGGGGGAACCTTGCTAAGCCAGGGAAATGCATGCAAAGCCGGTCCTAGCCACTGACTGGTCCCTTAGGCAGAGGACTTGGCCATTCTTAGAAATCTCGAGTCCTGAGGGCTGGGCTGGGAGGGGAGATGGCTCAGTGGTTAAAGCACGTGTCATGCAAGCAGGAAGACCAGAGTTTGGATCCCCAGAATCCATGTACATGTTGGATGGTGTGGTGTCACCTGGAATTCCAGCCTGGGAGGCAGACGGGTTATCTCCAGAGCAAGCTGGTTGGTGAGATTGGTCTTACAGGTGAGCTCTGGGTTTGACTGAGAGACCCTGCCTCAGTGAATAAGGCAGAAAAGCAATTAAGGATAAGAGCAGACATCAACCTCAGATCTCCATATGCACATACTTGCATTGCATGTACACCCACACATACATGAACCCATGCACATGTACACACACACACACACACACACACACACAGCACATGCATATACAGAAGAAAAAAAGTGTTCCAGGGCCCCTCCAGCCCACATCCCAGTGCTATCCATGAAACAGGTGTGAACCTTGCTTAGCCTGGCAGTCAGCCTGGAACCAATTGCTGGTGTCTTTCAAAGTCTACTCCAGAAGAAAACACCCAAGGAAGAAGTTTTAGAACATTCTTCTTATTTTAGAATTGACATCTTAAAAGCTTGGCTAACCTCTACAGCTTGTGTCCTGTGGTACTGAGGCATCCCTCTGGCCTCTGGCCTGGGGGGCAGTTGAAGAGACCCCCCCAGCCCAGGACCATTTGTAGAGCTTATTGTCTAAGAGGCAGCTTCAAGGTCATTGTCCCACTCAATTCCAGCCAGAGGTCCTATGTCAGAGAAGTCCTGTCATGACCACACTTTCTTATAGAAGCTAGGGCCCCCCTGGCGGGGTCTTAGACTTTTCTTAGCTGGTCCCAGGGCTGAGTGAGGCTGTTAATGTGAAGGCCACTGGTGGCATTGAGGAAGAAGAGGAAGGAGGCGGTGAACTCACACCAGAACATCAGGGTGAAGCCCATGAAGGTGATCTGACTCTTGAGGAGGAGGATGAAGGTGAGGAGGCCCCCAGAGGAGAGGGCGAAGGCGACCAGCAGGAGGTAAGAACCAATGGCCCACTTGCACCGTGAGCGGACATCCTCACACACCTGGGACACCATGAGCAGCTCCAAGCCAAAGATGGCAGCCACCACAGCCATGGCAGCCACAGTGCGTGCTAGGCCCATGCCCACTGCCAGCCCGGGCACGTGAGCCTGGTTCAGGTCTCTCAGGCAGTGTGGACCGCTGTGGTTGCTGATGGTGCAGAAGTACCACAGCCCAAAGAGCTGGTCCTCCACCAGGAGCCAGTGGCCGTCGCAGATAGACACTGAAGAGAGGACCACAGCCAGGGCCGTGCACACGATGATGAGTGTCCGGATGAAGGACTCAAAGAAGGACCGGTGGGGCCTCTTAGGGCCCAACAGCCTCTGGGCCTGGAAGATACCACACAACTTGGTGAGTTGACAAGGGCTTGTGACACCAGGGGAAACTCCCAGAATGCAATCCCACTTACTCCAGCCCTGTGTTTTTGCTCTGATATCGTGGGAAGCCATGAATTGACCCTCCCAGCTTCCCATTCAACCCACCCCCACTGGGAGCCCTTCCATTTTCTACCTGTCCTCCCTCCACTGCCAGAGCCTGGCCAAGTGTTTACCTACTGCGAACTAATCCTGTACTGTTCTCAGGATCTCTAACCAGAATGAAAAGCCCAAACCGGAGCCAGGAAGATGGCCTTGTGGGTAAAGTGCTTACTTGCTTTATAAGCACGAGGGCCACAGTTTGATCCCAAGAACCCACGTTTTAAAAAGACAAGCATGGTGGTAAATGTGTGTAATCCCAGAGCTGGGCAGGCAGAGAAAGGCAGATCCCTGGGACTTGCTGGCCAGCCAGCCAACTCGGTGAGCTCCAAGTCAGACAGACAGGCTCTCTCTCTCTCTCTCTCTCTCTCTCTCTCTCAAAAGACACATACACATAGAGAAGATGGTACCTAAATAACAAGAGTTGAGGTTGACCTCTGGTCTCCTAATGAGAACATGTATACACACACACACACACACACCACGGCAGGTGGTTAATATAGTTCCATTCCTAGGCTATTCTTCTTTCAGGGCTCTTGGGCCCCTGTCTGGCAGCTCCTGGGCAGCTCTCTCACCCCAAGAATGACACCTTGTGACTTCTTCTCATTCTCTTTGGAGAGGTCCTTCCCACCGAGCCAGTCCCCTGGGTCCTCTACTGCTCTTCTCCAGCAGGTGCCCCGTTTTGCTCTTTGCTCTAGTGACATGCCATTGGTTGTCCACCTGGACATTGTGTTCCCCTCAGAGGGCAAGGCCACATGTCAAGTGGCAGTATCCGGCACACTGTTAGACCTGTGCACTTGGTAGGTGCTTGAGGAAGAACACTGGGGAACTGGTCAAGTTTCTGCTGGAAGTTCCTTATAGACTGAGCCTCCCGCCCAGACGTAAGCTAACTGACTCATTTATAGGATGCACAGACGCAGGTTACGCCACTGTTTGGGAGGTAGGAAGAACAGATAACACAGAAAGATTGCTGCTGGGAAATGAGGGGAATGAAGGAAAGGGAACTGCAGCGCGCATCATATGTCAGCTGTGAATAAGATTCCAAAGGCAAGCATGAGCTGCACCTCTCTCAGGTACAGCTGAGCCTGGTTCCTGGGAGACTGCAGGCAGAGCCTTATGAGGCTGTCTGCTAGGGCTGGGGAGATGGGAGACTCATTAAAGTGCTTGCCATGCAAGCGTGAGGACCTGGGTTCAGATCTGCAGTACTCACATAAAATGTCAGGCGTAGTAGCGAGTCATATTTGTAACTCTAGGGCTTGATGGGCTGGGGGTAGATGGGTGGATTTCTAGAGCTCCTTGACTGGCTAGTCTAGCTTAATCAGTGAGCTTCAGACTCAGTGAGAGACCTGTCTCAAACGTGTATACGTATAGAGAGAGAGAGAGAGAGAGAGAGAGAGAGAGAGAGAGATTCTCGTTTCTCTTTCTCCCTGTATTTTGAGCCAGCGTTGTGTAATACATCCATCCAGGCTTGGCCTTGATTCACATTCACTACATAGCCAAGGATGATGCTGAACTTCTAACCTTCCTCCTTCCTGGGATGACAGGCGAGCAGCCTCCATTTGTTTTTTCGGTGCTAGGGTTTGAAACCAGGGCTTCACAGGCGCTGGGTAAGCATTTCGCCAGCTGAGCCACATCTCCAGTCAGTGCCCTTGTTTTCTTCTCATCTGCCCAGTGAAACTGGCGATTCCCGCAGGAAAGCACCTGGCAAGGTTATGAAATACCTAGAGGCTAATACGGTCACAGGATGGGGAAGCTACAGATGCAGAGAACGAATCACAAGATACACAGGCCAGCTCAGACACCTTTTGACCCTAGGCCTCATGCTGTCTGGAAAACAGGCACATTTAGTCCTTTCCTCGGCCCCGCCTGTTCCAGGCCCAGACTGGACTTTAATCTTCAGGCCTTAAGATGCCACACTGGGATCAGACAGAGGTGACAGAGAGATCTGGTGTCGCCTTTCCTTCTGTTGACTCGAAGTAAGCTTTATTTAAACTCTCAGACCCCCAGTAAGACTGCAAGGATTAAAGAATCATGAAGTAAAGACACATGGGTCTGGAAAGACGGCTCAGTCTATAAAGTGCTTGCAAGCATGAGGACCTGAGTTCGATCCCCAGAACCCATGAAAAAGCTGGATGTGTTGGTGCGCACTTATCATCCTAGTACTGGAAAAGGAGAGATGGGTGGCTTACTGGGGTTCACTGGCCAGTCAGTCTCCCCAACTTGGTGAGTTCCAGGCCACATCAAAAGTAGTCAGTAAAGTGCCCTCCTTGCAAGCACAAAGATATGAATTCCATCCCTAGAACCCAAGTTAAAAAACAAAAATAGAAGAAACAAAAAACCCGGGTATAGTGGATGTTAGTAATCTCAGCATTGGGAAGACAGGCCAGTCACAAGGAATTGCTGGTCTTCCAGCTTAGTCTAGTTGATGAGTTCTAGGCCAGTGCAAGACCCTGTCTCAAAAAACAAGTAGACAGAGCAGGAGGAGAAATGGTACTTCAGGTCGTCCCATCCCCCAGCCACATAGAAAATGTGTGGCCATAGGTGGTTCCTGGTTCCTGAGAGTTGTCAGCAAGGATTATGTATACGTTAGCCTTCATCCTGAACCACTGTGTGTGCCTCAGCCCATTCTGCTGGTACCTCCACCAGCTTCCAGTGACCCTGGGGGCTGGAAACCTTTCCTGGAAG
>LOEQ01001294.1:380088-394881 GCA_001685075.1 Bramus lutescens
GAGAGCAAAGCTTCGTCTTCGAGAGTAGAGAACTAAAAGCCTTGTCTCCCGAGATTCGGTCACCCAAAAAGCGGAGTCCAAGGCCCTACATTCTGAGATAGACTAGCACCAGGCCACAGACTATGCGGTCAAGGATTGATCCAGCACCCGATGCCAGCCTGGAACAGGACATCGGAACCTTATCTCCCGAGCGCAGACTACGAGGTCAAGAGTCGATCCTCGCTATCCAGCCTGAAGAAATTCAAAAAGCCCTTTTTAAGCCGGGGAATACCAGCTCGTATGATGCTATTTCATGCGTGTATGAGATGTTAAGAGAAGAGCATAGACATGTTAATACATATGTTTAGTGTGTGAAATGTAAGAGATATATTCTGGATAATTAATAAGATTAGGAAATGTTAATGGATAAGTTAAGGTTAAAAGAAGTGTTTTATAGATAAGTAATGGATAAGTTGTATTAAGGTTAAGAAGTGTTTTATGGATAAGTGATAAGTTAGATTAAGGTTATGAATCGGTTTTATGTATTAGGTTTAGTAGGATTAATAATTGTGATATTTAATTGCCTGTGTGTTGCCCATTATCAATCCCCCATGCCTATTAAGATTGTAAACCCCATTGATGCATTGGATATTRAAGTTGCTAGTAAAGAATCATTATAAAAACAATTCTCTTGCTTGGTCTGGTTACTCATCGCTCTCTGGGGAGAAGGGCACAGAGTCTTCATAGATATTACTCGAAAAGAACCTGGAGCTCAAGTCCCCCAGCTCGCAACATCTCCTCATCCCCAGACCTGGTGATTCACATCTGTAAGGTGGAAGCCAGAAGATCAGAACTTCAGGGTCATTTTATTTTGGCTACATAGTGAATTTGGGTCAGCCTGGGCTACATGAGACTCTGTCTTAAACAAAACAGGGGGGGAGAAAAAAAAAAGACCAAAAAATTCTCAAACCAAACTATACCTGTACTTTAATCAAATCAAACAAACATCCATTCACATGATTCAGAATTCAACAACTCTGAAAAAAAAAATGGGGCTAGAGAGATAGCTCAGTGTTTAAAGAGAAGCCAGTACCCACATGGTGGCTCACAGCTGTCTGTAACTCCCCAGGTCCAGGGGACCAGGCGCCCTCACACAGACAGACATGCGGGTAATATACATATGCACATGACGATAAAGCAATAACAAACCCCAAAGACAATTCTGAAAAGAAATACTATTTGATCCCACCTGCCACTCAGTGGCTTTAGCACCTGGCCCAATTTCCCCACCACATTGCTGAACTCTTTGTTATTTGTAGTTTTGTTTGCTTGTTTGTTTTTATGAAGACCAGGCTTCTTCCAGAGCATCAGGGTTTGGAAGAGACCTCCCACCATCCTTCTTGGGGAGCAATTTCATTGATAAGATCAGAAACTGCAGAGCATAGGGCTTGGGGCACTGAGTCTGAGGAAAAAGTCCTGGGGACCTTACAGGAAGAATGTGCCTACAAAGGTACCCTCACAACCCCAGAGGAAGACGCCCTAGATGGACATGCATATTGGCCACATTCAGTTAGTGCATATGTATATTGGGGTGCACATGTGTGCAATGCCAGAGAACTTTTGGGATTCAGTTCTTTTACCAAGTGCGTCCCACAGTCAGCCAGGTGCGGCAGCAAGAGCCTTTACCTGTCATTTCGCTGGTCCTTGCAACATTACATGTGGCTACTGAGCCCTTGAAACACAGCTCATGCAGCTACAGACTGTTTTGCGCATTGCTTAGGTAAAACCATTTACAGCTAAAACTTAGATAGCCACAAGTGGCTAGTCTTTGCTGTATGGAACAGTACAGCCGAAAAAGAGACAACAGTTTCCTGTTCAGGGAGTGATAGATTCCAAGCCAGTCTACTGATGCTCAAGTACCTCTAGCCTGGCCAGAGGCCAGGCTGTGACAAAATACTATCTGGCAGCAAAGCATCCTGGCCTCCCCATTACCTTCTTCTTCCTGGATGTTTATAAGCCCTCTGCTCTGACCTGCAGGGCCTGCCACTCCAGCCCAGTGGAATTGGAGGCCACACTTGGTGGGTGGCTGAGGGGTACATTTCCTTCTATCTATGCTGTCATGAGTTCTTCTTGCTAGAACACACTGTGCTGCTGTCTCAGGATACAGCCACTGCCCAAGGCAGCGGCAGAAACAGTATTATAGACCAAGGTAATCCACAGCATAGCTTCAAAATCTGTACCAAAGGGCTAGAGAGATAGGTCAGCCAACAAAGTGCTTACCTTGCAAGTATAAGGACCTGAGTTCTAGTCCCAGAACTCATGTGGAAAAAAAATGGGGCGGGGGGGGGCATGTGCTTATAATCTCAGTGCTAGAGAGGTAGAGACAGGCAGATCCCTGGGGGAGGTGGACGGTGCCCATGGAAACAATACTCCAGGCTGTCCTCTGGCCCCCACATGCACATGCTCTGGCCGCTACACAAAAGTCTGCACCAAGATCTTTAGAGGGGGAAAAAGTCATCTGGAAGGTGCACACTTTGGCCAGTACCACTTCCAACTGGCCCCAATAGATGAGATGTCCTTGCTCAATTAGGCTTTGGGGTGGCTGCCAAGTGCTCAATGACCCTGTTCATCTAATGGACTAACAGGAGGCTCAACAAAGCTACTACTGAGCAACAGGGCTTAGAGCAAGCTTCCTCTCTGGGACCTTTGCTTCCTTCACAGCAGATGCTGAGATAATCGGTAAAGCCCTTCTAAAACCAGACTGACTCTGCTCCCAGAGTCACACAAAGAATTTAGGAAGATGGTCTTGCTGGTGAAACCTCCCAGCTTTGATCTGTCACCATATTGCCTGAACCCTAGGGCCCTGGGCAGTTGGAAAGTGAGATTCTCAAGACTCCTGGGCTGATGAGCCAACTCGACAGAAGCTGGGCATACCTGTATTTACATCGCCCACGGTGGCTTGTTTGAAGTGACTGTAGATGAAAAGCATCTCTTCATCATTTGGCTGAGTCTTGAGGCGCTTCACCTCCTCAGCAGCTTTGTCGAATTCAGCCTGGGTGAGAGGGAGAGGAACAGGATGGAGGGTGAGGGGATATCTGAGTGGGAGAGGTCCAGGAGAGGATGGGAAGGGAAGGCAGCACTCCTCGCACCAAGATTTGGCAAAGGCCCACCTGTCCACTTGTGCAGTTACAGCACCGTGTCAAATGCTGGGAATAGACTTGACTCATAGTGGAAGTACACGGCCTTAAATTTTTTTCTGCCCAACTGCCTGACCACCGCTGGCTCAAATTCAGCAATTGCTGGGGATTCCAGCAAGGCCCTGACCTATGATCAGCGGAAATAGACGGGGCAGTGAGGGGAAACGTGGAGTGATGAAAACAGTCGATCAGGGTTCAGGCCACGAATTCAGTGGAATCCAGGGTCAGGCGCCCACTGGTCTCTTCCTACTGGAGACTGGAGTTCAGCGTTGACCTCTGTCCCAGTGCCCAGATTAGGGACAAGCAAGTGGGAGGAGCCAGGAATCACGCTACAGGGAATCGGTCCCGGACAGGGGTCCCAATACAGGGAAGGAAAAGGCTTCCGGGCCACCTCACCTAGTCGCATCTTTTCTGTAGAAAGGTAAGCCAGGCACAAGGCTAATTACTACCCCCCCCCNCCGACCTCCAGGTTCCCCAGTCAGGGCCTCCATGAGTGCCCCACTGTCCCACTCCGGTCCTTCCCAGTATGGGATTCAATCTTCACTGCCCTTCATCCTCTTATTGCCCCATCTTTCTTTCGAGGACCCTGCTTCACCCGGGAGTCCAGCCCACCCGCAACTCTCCAGCAGTTCCGGCGTGGGTGGCAGTTTCAGAATTTTGCAAGGGAAAAAGTTCCGCTCCCCAGGCTATGAGCTGGGCTCGGATCCCAGAGCAGAAGCCTAGCATCCGGGAGGGGGGGTGGTTGGGGGAAAGATGCCCCGCGGGGTTCCCGCGAACTGATTTCCCCAAACCCACTGCACCTTCGCAGCCTGGCAGGGCACGCGCAGTACCTGAGACATGCTGGCGAGCTGACTGGCGAAAGCGCAGGAGCAAGTGCAGGCAGGCAGCACTCAAGTTCCTGAGAGCACCGGGTAGCGCCTTTAAAAGCACTGTCTCTGCGTTCCAACCGAGCTGGGGCGAGCGCTTGCAGCCAATCAGAAGTCAAATCTGCTTTCGGGGGCGTGTCCATCCTAAGCCGGAGCTCCAGCCCCTCCCGGACCCAAGAGGGAGTTTATTGCGCACGCGTGGGGAGGAGCCGCGGGGCACGCCGGGAACAGGTGGGAAGCACTACGGGATTTTGGGCTGGGGCGGCGTGGGGAGCACTCGGGGCGAGGGAGGTTGGACAGGAGCTGGGCAGGAACCGAGATCGCGTGGAATGGGGTGCTGCTGCAGGAGAGTAGAAATTAGTATGATTCTTTCTCTTTAAATATCAAGACGCTTTGGAAGAGGCCGGAATTTGCATCTCTGGTCTAGTAACTTCTCCGCCTGGAAAGTGGAATGTCGCGACACTTTTAAGGGAATTTAGTAAAAAACCCTTGGCGCTCTGCGCGTCAGTGACCCTTTGGATCAAGCCCATGCCCGAGCCTTTTCTTCTGAACGGTTGGCACATTCTTGACCTGTGCACATTGTCCGTAGTTTTCAGTCCTGCTCCCCGAACACGATCCAGTGTCCTCTCAGTACTTTCTAAAGGTGGAGGCAGTATGATGTCTTTTGCAGGGGAAGAGGTGCCCAACAAGCCCTTGTTAAGTGAATAACTTTTATTCTCAAATGTTTTTTAAACACTTGGCCTGATGAGTTCAGGCTTCTAGACCTTGGGCACGCAGCAGAGGGCAGATAAATCTCTGCAACCTTGGAGCTTCTTATAGTGGGTTAATAGTAGGCATAGTAAATTATAGACTTAAAAAAAAGAGTTGGAAGTTTTAACTGGTGTGTGTTTGGGGCGGAGGGCGGTGGAGAGAAGATAGAGTCTGAGCAAGCCCTGCAAGTGAGGGCAGGAACATTCTAGCAGAGAGCAGGGGTCAACAGCGGGCCCTCTTTGAGTTCATAGTCTCATTAACAACAATTTAAAATTGATTCAGAAGGAAGCTTGAGGGCAATTTCATTGAGGATTGAGATAAAAGACACCAGCTGAAAATGCTGACATCCCCTAGAAGGAAAGGAGATGGAGGAAAAGAGCCTTTTAACTAGGCTTGGAGGTTAGAGAAACATTGGGAAAGTCCTCAGTAGGGTTTCAGAGAGCGTTCAATGCTGAGCATAGGTGTCTCAGGGCAAAGGATTGCCCCAGAGACACGCGGTTAGACCTAGAAGCAGAGATAGCTTATGAAGAAAAGGAAAAATGCAGGGAATGAGGGAATAAAAAGGGCCTTGGCTGGAGAACTAAGAAAGGTAGGCTGGTCTTTCTGGGGATGCAGGGATCTTTCTGATGGAGAGGGAAGCAATGGAGTGCCCAGGTGTCTTCTGCAAACTTGTTATGGGAAACTTAGTTCCGTGGGAGTGAGAGGAGGGCAGGCAGCACAGTGGGTGGGAGAATTTAGTAGGCCATAAGGAGAATGTTCTGGCATTGGATACCAAGGTGGAAGAGAGAGGTGATAGGAAACTCCCTAGAGGGCATCACAAAAGGGAAATTGTCCCTCATCAATCTCCTAATGTGTGGCAAGGGGCCTGGACTACAGATCGCCACCCTTTCTGCCCCCCCCCATCATAACTGTAGTTGTGTACAAAGGGAGGGCTGGGGGTGTTGTTCAGCGCTGGATAGTGTCTGCCTAGAATATTTGAGGTTGTGCGTCAGATTCCCAGCCCTGCAGAGTAGAAAACTTAAGCACAAGCAAGCTTTCAGGTGTCACCAACAGTGTCAGCCAGGTTTTTGTGGAATGTTTGGAAAGTATATATATATTTTGGAGACAGGGTTTCTCTGTAACTTTATAGAGTCCGTCCAGGAACTCACTTTGTAGAGCAGGTGGGCCTCTAATTCACAGAGATCTGCCTGCCTTTTGCCTCCTGAGTGCTGGGATTAAAGGCATGCACTGCCACCACCTGTCCGAGATTTTTTTTAATATGTATTTATTATGTATACAGTGTTCTACCTGTGCGCCAGAAGAGGGCACCAGATCTCATTATAGATGGTTGTGAGCCACCATGTGGTTGCTGGGAATTGAACTCAGAAGAGCAGCCAGTGCTCTTAGCCTCTGAGTCATCTGCTGGGAAGGAGAAACTTAACTGCAGGGAAGGCATCTAGGTTTATCAGTTTGTGTAACAAACATTTTGGGGTTAGACTTGGAGAAATTGCCTGTGACAGATAAAGAATGTGTGGTGATTTAGGGGACCCCACCCCCTTAATGCTCAGGTGAATAGCTATGGTAGACTTGTATTCCTTACATAACTTTCCTTGCCACCTTTGAAAGCTCAGTTGGCACCATGGAGCTTTGCATGGGCTCAGATGCAGGCAGATCAGTAGAAGTGCTACCGTCATCGTGACAATCTGTAGTTCAAGACTATTTGTTGGTTGCTTGTTAGGCATATGATTCACTTTCTTAATTTCATGTCATGGTTCCAGAGGAGGGTACAACAACAGTTTCAAGTGGGTGGCAGACCTGCCGAAGGCTGTGGGTGCTAAGCCATCTGGAGCCAGAGAAGGAAGGATGCTCCTCCTTGTTGTAGAGTCTCCCTAGGCCATGTTTCAGGGTAACTGAGGCATGCTTTTCCTCATCCTTATGACCCTTGCCTTGCTGCTCAGTGACTTTGTGTTGGGTCATCTAGGGACATGCCACCGAAAGCCCCGCCCTTAGTGCTTCTGCCCCAGGGAGTTGGGGTGGTGTTTGGAGGCCGTAGAAAAACTGACTGTAGTTCCTCAGGTGCCTCCCAGTTGGTTTTGAGAAAGTGTCCTGTCTCTCCTTGTCCTGGAACTCACCAAGTAGGTTAGACTGGCTGGGCCAGTGAGCCCTAGGGGTCCTTCTGTTCTGTCTCCCCAGCACAGGGATTATGGGTGGTAGGATTCTGCGGGTGAGTCCAAACCCCATGGGTGAGAGGTCACGGAGGATGAGAGACAAATACGCCATAAGGACAGATTTTAAGTGGAGAGTTTTATTGAGATAAAGGAGCAGGGAAAGGAAAGGGGGAGAGAGAGAAAGAAAGGAAGAAGAGGAGAGAAGTAGGCGGAGTTTCGCCTTTTAAAGAGACAGGGTACTGCCTGCCCTGCACACAGGTGTGAAGCAGGGCATGACACACTCTGGAAGTTCTCATGGGCGCAGGGCCAGGTTCGTCTGGATGCTAACAATAAGCACATGCCACCATGCCTACATGTTTTACATGGTTTGTGGAAATAGAACTCAAGGTTCCCATGCTTGTGTGGCAAACACTTTCCTGACTGAGGCTTCTTAGCCCTTGGAATTTAGTTTTTAAAAATAAGCTTCAGGAGCCGGCAAGATGGCCCAGCAGGGAGAGCACTTGCCATGTAGTCCTGACAACCTGACTCCAACCCTCAGAACCTGTATGAAGGTGGGGAGAGAACTGAGTCCACCAAATTGTCCTCTGACTGCCACATATGTGCTGTGGCATACATGGACCTGCACTCATGCACATGGTTCTTGCACACACTTACAATAAATACATTAGATAAACTGCTTGATGTATTTGGCATAAGTCATACAAATTTTTAAAAATTACATATTTCTTCAAAATTAGAAAAGATCATTACTTTTTATAATGCTGAGAAATCATTGACTCCTCCTGAGCAGCTTTTAGGTTTTTTATTTTTATTTTTCTGCCATCTGCTCT
The DNA here is from genome assembly GCA_001685075.1 of Bramus lutescens. Classification (NCBI taxonomy): domain Eukaryota; kingdom Metazoa; phylum Chordata; class Mammalia; order Rodentia; family Cricetidae; genus Bramus; species Bramus lutescens. The sequence goes on from LOEQ01001294.1 coordinate 387,858, forward strand.
CACCCATACCTGAACTAAGAAGGGTAGAGTCTCCATGCCATTGGCCACTGCCACGTCTCGATGCTTGCTTTTCTTAGGAACTCGACAAATACTTATTGATGGAGCACAGTGCCTTTTCTCTGGTGGCTGTGCTGCTTCTGGTTAGATTTAATGGCACAGACTGTCATCCCAGGACTGGGCCGGCTAACGCAGGAGCATCCATGATAATTCCGTGAGTCTGGGCTCCATACTAAAACCTTGTCTCAGAACGCAAACAGAAAGGACTTGGGCCATGGTTCAGTTGGTAAAGTGGCTACTTTGCAAACATAGAGACTTCAGCCCCCACTAATTGTTAAAATTTATTTTCTGCACTGAGGAAGGAGATAGAGGCAGATCCCAGGAGCAATCTAGGTGTCCATTCTAGCTGATTGGTGATCTCTGAGTTCAGTGAGAGACCCTGTTTCAAAAAAAAAGGTGGAGAGCAGTTGTGGAAGACACACAGTGTCAGCCTCTGCCCTCCCCCAGGAGCACGTATATGTGTTCCCACATCCAAAGGGATGTGTCACATAGACACACATACCAGCAAAAACTAGCAACAACAACAACAACAACAACAAATCAAAAAGTTCCCTTTAATTAGCTGCCCACTTGGAAAACATCTGAATTCGGTAGAGCTGATGATGAGACCATGGGCTGGAACAAAGCAGATGAACTCTACCCCAGACCTGTGCAGTGTTTTGGTGGCATTCCCAGCTTTGGAAGCAGAGGGATTAGGAGAATGAGGAACCTGTCCCAGCCAACTTGTCAGCTAGTCAATAGCAGTTGTCAACGCTGCAGCTTATTCTTGTGGATGTGAATCTGTGAGGCATCATTCTGACTGTCCACAGGCTTCCCTTGCTCTCGGCTTAGATTGACCAGGTTTACCAGGTATGAAATTCCTGCTCTGAAGCAGGCCTCATAGCACAGCAGAAAGCAGCTGGTTACCCCATAACTGTCATGCCATTGTGTGACCCATAGGCGTATTTTGCCAGGCAGGCCATTGTTGTAGCATGCAGGATCCAACACTGGATAAGAACACTGAGGTCTTCTTTTCTCACGCAGCAATTTGCCTTACACCTTCTGGCAATGCATAAACTGACCAGCAGGGAGAGTTTCTCAGCCACTTTTGAGGTCGACTTCTCTGTTTCTGTATCCACGGGTTTCCATTACTGTTAGTTTAAACCAGATGGACAAGACACAAGAACAGGTGAAAATTATTCCCACCCAGTGAGTGTGAGGAGTGGTTTAAGTTTCTTGCTATAAGGGAAACCTCTAATTTCTAGAAGTGACCTAATCATTAAGAGTTAAGAAGAAACTACTGTGGCAAGAGGTTTTGTGGAAGGCCAGGGCGATCCCACACAGCTGGTTAGCACTGTAACTGGTTTCCATTCTCTTGAATGTGACTCCTCTGGCTAGGCTCCAGCAGAGCTTGGTGGGGAGTAGTGTTTTTGAAGGGATTGGGATGTGCATCTGGGATATGAGTGTGGAGAGACGGGTGGAGGCTGAGGAAGAACCCAGAGAGAAGGGTGGGCAGGTGAGCGTGGCATTCCCACAGCTGCAGAAAGAGGCTTGCCAGCGGAGCTCTGGACAGTTCTCTCCTTTGCCTTTCCTCAGATGCGTACGTTGAGAGTAACTGCATCAAGGCGGGTGTGAGAGGAGAGTTTGTGGCACACGCTTGTTGTTCTCTCCCATCCTCACCTCCTCTGTATCTAGGCAGCATGATGCTGGTGTCCAGTGTGACAGTATTGATTCCCCAAGAGGGCTTGGCGGTGGAAGACTATAGGAAGTGTCCGCCCTTCGCTGGGAGAAAGGGAAGGATCACATGTTCTAAGCCATCCTTGGCTACGTATCTTGTCTTAGTGCTTTTGTGCGTACACGCAAGTTTGTGTGTGCATGTGCACATATGTGTGAAGGCCAGGGGACAATCTCAGATAGTATTCCTCAGGTACAATCTATCTTTTATTAATTTTATTATTTTTTATTACTTTTTTACATTCCTAAAATATCATTTATTTTTAACCGTATGTATATGTGTGTCTGTGTGAGTGTATGCTGTGCCTGTACAGGTGCCCATGGGGGCCAGAAGAGGATATTGATTCACCTTGCTGCTAGAGCTGTCTGATGTGGGTTCTGGGAATCAAACCTAGGTCTTCTGGAAGAGCAGCAAGTTCTCTTAACCACTGAGCCATCTCTCCAGCCCCACTTTTCTTATGTGTAAGTACGTGTGTGTGTGTGTGTGTGTGACAGTATACTTGTTTAAAGGACGGCTTTCAGGGATAGGTTTTATCCTCCCACCTTATTAAGGCAGTGTCTCTCTTCTTACATTGCTCTATATTCTCCAGACTAGCTAGCCCTCAAGCTTCCGTCTCTTCCTCTTGTCTCACTGTGGGAGTGCTGGGGTTACTACTGTGCTTTTCATCTGGGCTCTGGGACTTGAATTCAGGTCATCAAGCTTGCAAGGCAAGGGCTTTTTCCTGCTCACTCCCCTCAATGGTCCCACCTTGTTTTTGTGACAATCTCTTCCTGGACTGGAACTCCCTGTGTAGGCTAGGCTGCTGGCCAGTGAATGTCAGGGATCTGCTTGGCTCTGCCTCCCCAGTGATGGTTACACATGTTTGCTACCATGCTGGGGGCATTTTTTAAACATGGGATCTGGAGATCTGGGTCTTTATTTAAGGTCCATATGCTTGCAAGACTTCTCCAGCTGAGACGTTTCTCTAACCCTGTCTAACCCCAGCCTTTCTTTGATATCCCACTCTGACAGAAGAAGGGGATCACTGACTTATTATTACTAGATGGAGGGAAAAGTTCTGTTCTTGGTAACAGCTGAGGCGAGGTAGGGCGTCTGGCTCTCCCGAGGACCTCTGCAGCCACCTTGCTGTCAGGGACAGGAATGCCTTGCTTCTGCTTATGGCCTGTCTTCCATGGATGTTGAGATGGACTAGGAGGCTGGCCTTCCTACAGTGGACGGAGGGACAATGCTGGCCCTCCAGTAGGTCTACCTTACACTACCCTCTGTGGGAGAGGAAGGAATGCATGTCACCAGTGATGGGGTCAAGTTGGAGATCCCCAAGTGGCCTCATTGCCATGGGGAAGATAGAGTAGGATGCACTGTGGCCCAGCTCCCTATCTCCTCTGACAGGTGATGGGGTGCCCCATTAAGGCCTGGTGCGGATGGGACTCCTAGCATCCGTCAGATGTTGCTGGTCCAGGTAGAGGTAAGGTCACAGTCTCTTGTGGTCTCTACTGGAGCAGAGCCACGTGTTTTCTTCATTGTTGACATTTCTGAGGTTGGCGAGTTATTAAGCAATGAGACTGAGACTCAAGTAGCCCCAGGAAACTAGTCCACACCACCTTATGCCCCAGGTCCTGCGGTCTCTAGCTTGCCTGCCTCCCTCCTTCCATGTTTAGCTCTGTTTTGTATATGAAACATCAGGATTTGGAGTTGAAGTATACCAAAAAGCACATCTCCATCTTCTTCATGTCGGACGGCACTGCTTGAAGCTCATTATTAAGATTTATTGGGGGGGGGCTGGAGAGAGGCTCAGTGGTTAAGAGCACTGGCTGCTCTTCCAGAGGTCCTGAGTTCAATTCCCAGCAGCCATCTGTTGTGAGATCTGATGCCCTCTTCTGGAGTGCAGGCATGCATACAGGCACAATACTGTACATACTATATAAATAAATCTTCTTTAAAATATTTATTTTTATTTATGTATGTCTGTGTGTGTCTTTGCATGAGTGTACACATGTATGGGGATACTCATGGTCAGAAAAGGGGTCAGATGTCCGGGATCTGGGGTAACAGGCAGTTCTGAGCTACCCAGTGTGGGCACTGGGAACTGAACTCGAGTCCTCTGGAAAAGCAGTGCTCTTACCACTGAGTCGTCTCTGCAGCCCTCGGACCTTGTTTTCACCAGGCCTAGAGGGCCACACCTGTAGTCCCAGCATTTGCAAGAATGAAGCAGCAAGACTTCAAGTTTGAGGTTAGACTGGGCGACATAGCTGGACTCTGTCTCAAATAACCAGACACGACAGCCCCTCCCAACAAACAAAACAGTAAATAAAACTTAAAGTTATTTCTACAAAGTGTGCATGTGTATCTCCTGCCAATCTTCTGTTTCTTCTTAGATTATTATTTAAACATTTAAAAATGTATGTTAAGTGTGCCTGCACATTTGTCTGTGCACATATGCATGCCCGGTGCCCATGGAGGGCAGAAGAGGGATTGGGCTCTCCGGGACCTGGAGTTACAGATGGTTATGAGCTGCCATGTGGGTGCTGGGAACTGAATCAGGTCCACTGCAAGAGCAAAAGCATTCTTACTACTGAGCCACCTCTCCAGCCCCTTCTTAGATTATTTTTGTTCTTTTAATTTAGTTTTTGTGTTTGTGCATGTGAGTGGGCATGTGTGGAGGTCAGTGGTCAGCTTGCAAGAGTGGCTTCTCTCCTTCCACCACGTGGGTCCTGGAGTTAGGTCACAGGCTCATCAGACTTGGCTGCAAATGCTTTCACCTGTTGAGCCATCTTGCCGCTTCCCCACCCCCCTCATGTGAACCTTGAAAGCCCCATGAAGACTCTTGAGTTTCCACTGTCGCCAGTGACACATTAGTGCAAATGTGGCTATTGGAAAGTTGGGTACAAGGTAGAACATCATTGTATCTTAAGAATTCAGGATGAGGGCTGCAGAGATGGTTCAGTGGGTAAAGAGCTTGCCTTGCAAGGGTGAAGACCTGAGTTCAAGTCTCCAGAGTCCATGTTAAACTTGGATCTGGTAACGTTATGTCTGTAATCCCAGTTCTAATGAAGGTGGGAAACAGCAAAATTGCTAGAAGCTCACAGGCCAATTAGCCTGACTATGCAGTGGGCAAACAACAGGAAAATGTTTCAATCAGGGTAGAAGGAGAGGACAAAGGTTGTATGTCCTCTGACCTTCAGGTATGTACCATAGCATGGCCTTCCTACCACACACAAGATTCTTAAAAAAGAAAAGAAAATTAAAAAGAACACAGGTGGTAGCCACTTGCCACTTCCTGGTTTGTCCAGTAAACCTGAGGTCAGGTCCAACTTTAGAGCCTATTAAAGTGCACACTTTTGACCTTTCCAAAGAAATAGTCTGTCTTACATTGCCAAATGACGACTGGAATGTACCTCTTCTCAATGCTCTCTCTGGCGCCCTGAGACACTAGCTGTTCTTTCTAGCCTGTTATATGATTGCTTGGTATAGGGTAGTGTCTGCTCTGGGTGAAAGTCAGACATTGACGGTTGATTCTAACTCCTCCATCCCTCTTTCCTCGTCTGTAGAGTGAGGTGATTGCAGAGTGAGTGTCTGAAGCTTTGCTTGTGCTTAACACTGGATAGCAGTTGTCACTGCCACAAGGGTACTTTCGCAGTACGGAAGCTGACAGACACATGGCAAAGGCAGAGGCCAAATCTTGTGCTCTTGTTTGCATGGTGTTAGAATTGAATCAAAAGAGGAGGCTTAGTGAGTAAAGGCAGTTGCTGCCAAGTCCAGCATCCTGAATTCTATCCCCATGACCCACATGGTGGGGGGAGAGAACCAGAAGTGGACAGATGTCCTCTGGCCTCCACACACACATACACACTAAGAACATTTGTGTGCATGTCTCAACCGGGAGCTCACCTTTTTGGCCAGATTGGCNCCCCAGAGATCATCTTGCTTCTGCTCTCCACTCCCCAAGTGCTGGGGTTGCCAGCATTTGCTACAACAGCCAGCTTTTATGTGGTGCTGGGGTCAAACTCAGGTTCGTACACTTGTGCATCAGCTATTTTTCCTTCTGAGTCATCGCCCCAGATTTTTTGAACAGTTAATGTGTGTGTGTGTGTGTGTGTGTGTGTGTGTAAGAGCATGTGTGTGAAAATGCATATGTACCTTGGTGTGTGTGTTTATGTGTGAGTGTGTGCATGCAAGAGTAGGTGTGTGAGAATGTATATGTATCTTGGTGTGTGTGTGCGTGTAAGAGCAGGTGTGTGAGAATGCACATGTGCCTTGGTGTGTGTATGTGGAGGTCAGAGGAGAACTTGTTGGAGTCGGTTCTCTCTACCATGTGGGTCCTTGGGTTGAAATTCAGGTCTTTGGGTTTGGCAGTCACCTGAGTAACCCTCTAGTGATCTTTCTTTATTGACACCATTACAATTAGTCAAGAACTACTTTGCTCTTTTTAACATGGACTTGTGGAATGAAAGTATTTACATGATCTGGGGGTAGAGCAGCTGGTAGAGAAGCTACCATTTTAATGGTAGCCTGTATTTGAATAATTAGGTTACTTAAAAAAATGAAAGCTGTAGTTTAAACAAAGAAGCATAATATTAAAACTGTTTAGGAACTGGGGAGATACCTATGCGAGAACCGCAGGCATGCTGGCAAACACTGTAATTCTAGGACTGGGAGGCAGAGACCAATCCCTGGGGCTCTCTGGCCAGCCAGCCTTAGTCTACTCAGTGAGCTCCAGGCAGTGAGAGATCCTGCCTGTCCCATAGGAGGTAGACAACAGTCCTGAGAATGACACCTGGGCTTGTCCTCCAGCCTCCACACATATGTGCAGTTGTGTGCACACACATAGAAGACCCTGTGATTCATGCTTCCTGTGCAGCTTGTTCCAGTCTCAAGAGACTTTACAATTTGGCGTTTTGTCTGTTTCTTAGACGCAGATAGCGTTTTGCTAGGCATGGTGGCATATACCTACAATCTCAGCCCTTGGGAGATCAATGGTTCAAGGCCTGAAGCAGGAGGAGCTACAGCAACGGCTCTCAACCTGTGGGTCACGACTTCTTTGGGGGTTCCAATGTCCTTTTCACAGGAGTCGCCTGAGACCATGAGAAAACACATTATGATTGATAACAGAAGCACAGTTACAGTTATGAAGTAGCAACGAAAATAATTTTATGGTTGGGTGCCATGGACCGGTCCTCTCGGGACCCACGAACCGAGGGGGAACGGGGCAAAAGACAGGACAACTCAGGATTCGGCTGATGACAGACAGACTCA
>LOEQ01001294.1:409277-420934 GCA_001685075.1 Bramus lutescens
AACACTAGGCAAACTCATGAAACAGGAACAAAAAGTCCAAGCTCAGCTGTGCTGTGAGGGAACCACAGAGAGAGAGCACCTGCATTGCGCCCTATTTTTCTCTGGGTCCCAGAAAGCCACACCCTAACTTGGTCCCACTTCTTAAATATAATTGGTTGACAAAGATTCCCCATCATACTTGGATGCCCAAGCTTTGCCATCCCTCTTAAGTCTGGCCCATATGGGTAATGGCTTTGCCAATTTTCCATGGACCAATTAGTCTTAGAATCTTAAGAGGCCTTGCTTTTGTCAAATATTCAGGATTTCTCTCACTCCGGGCTTCCTCTGCATCTTGCACCTGTCTACCAGAACTGATGAGTTCCAGGTTCAGCGAGAAGACTGTCTTAAAATAAGGTGGAAGGAGACTGAGGAAGACCTCCAGTGTTGATGTCTGGTCTCCACACACACATACATAAACTTGTACTTACACACAGTGAAAGTCAAGTCTGCCTGTAGTGAGTCTTTAATCTTTGTCTGAATGACATTGGAGTGAGATGTAGCTGACTGTCATTTTACAGCACACCGGAGTCTGCCCGGGGAGTGTGGCCTTGGCAGCAGGACGCTGAAGAAATCAGAGATGACATTTAACATTTTCATATTTATTTATTGTGTGTGTGTGTGTGTGTGTGTGTATATGTGGGGGGGGGAGTGCTTGTGCTACAGTGTGGAAACCAGAGGACAATTTACAGGATCAGGGTCTCTCCTTCCACCATGAGGGGCTGGGATTTGAACTCAGGTCATCAGGCTTGGTAGCAGGTATTTTTACCAGCTGAGCTATCTCTCTGTCTCATAGATGGATGTGTTGTGGTGGTGCTTGTTTATCATTCTGGACGTGCAGAGGTAGAAGTGTAGCCCCATCCTGGTGGCCTTATTGTTCTTCACACTGAAGTGTTCCACAGGCATTGGTACAGCCTCTAGCATATGCTTTGATTCTTTAAGTGAAGCGAAATTGATACAGAGTACAGTCCATAGCCTTTAATATATAGCTCCATGATTTGTAAACTGTGTGACTTTGTATTTTTCCATTTTCACATGCAAGCTTGTATCTCTGTGTGTATGTGTGTATGTGCATGTGTGTGTGCGTGTGTGTGTATGCACATGCATGCATGCATGAGGAAGCCTGAGGTTGGTTTCAGGAATCATTTTCTGTTGCTCTCCCACTGTATTCATTGAGGTGCACAGTCTCTCAGTCAAACCCAGAGTTCACTGACAAGGCTAATTTTTTTAGTCAGCTCTCTCTCCCCCTCTCTCTCTGCCTTCTGAGGTTGGAATTATAAACAACATCCATGCCCACTGTCTTAATTAGGCTTTCTATTGCTGTGAAAGACACCATGACCACAGCAACTCTTACAAAGGAAAACATTTAATTGGGGAAAGTTTATAGTTTCAGAGGTTTAGTCCATTATCAAGGAGCATGGCATCATGTAGGCAGACATGGTGCTGGAGAAGTAGCTGAGAGTTCTACATCTTGATCCACAGGCAACAGGAAGTGAACTAGGCATAGCTTGAGCATATGAGACCTCAAAGCCTGCCCAACAGTGACATACTTTATCCAACGGGCCACACCCCTGAAAGTGCCATTCCCTATAGTCCAACTGTTCAGACACATGAGTCCATGGGGTTCATATCTATTCAAACCCCCACCCCTACCCACGGGGCTCTTGGGATCTGAATTATGGTCATCATATTTATGTGGCAAGTGTTTTACCCACTAAGTTATCTCCCAGCCTGTGTGTGTGTGCATGTGTATGAGGATGTGTGTTCATGATAATGAAGGTTGCCAGGGTTACTTTTCAAGGACTTGAAAACCACTTTTACTTAAAGCCCTGACTGTTCCCTTGGGTCTGTGTAGAGGTGTCTGCTGGGTGACTAAAGCAAGGTGACACAGCTGGGCATTTCTGTATGCATGTCGTGTCTGCCCCTTTGCTGCCCTGCCTTTTGGGTCAGTTCGTGTAGACATGCCAATCTCTTAATGTGTACATAGGAGATGGTAAATAATAACTTTCACTAAGCTCATCCAATCTTTCTTATCTCTGGATAAGAAAGGTGTCAAGATAGGAGTGGCTGAGATATTTTCCAGGTTTCAAGCAGGTGTGTCTAACCTGTGGCCCGAGGGCCATGTGTGCTCTATCTAGGAATGAACCCAACACAAAACCATGAAGTTACTTAGGAAGCTGGATAAGTGTCACATTGGCTAAGAGTGCTTGCTGTTCTTGCAGAGGGCCTGGTTTGGTTCTTATCAGTACAGCTCAGAAGATCTGAGGCCTTTTGGTCTCTCTGGGTACTGCATACATATGGTGCACACACAGACAAGGAGGTGCACATACACACACACAAATAATTTTAAAAGCCTTACTAAAAGCATGATTTTTCTCCTACTCTTTTTTCAACTTGAATGTCATAGATGACATGTCTGTTGCAGTGAGCACTGTGGTGTTATGATTACATGTGTACTGACCACCGATTTCACAACCCTGTCCCGTGGGAATGGGGCAAAGGGATTTCTAGCCACCATTCTTTCCTTACCTAAGCCCTTCTTTCTTCTTGCCTCACTTACACTGAGTTAAGATGTATTTATTAAGGCCAGTGAGATGGATAAAAGCACGTGACATCAATTCTGATAACCCAAGTTTGTCCCACTTGGTGGAAGGAGGGTGCTAACTCTTACAGGTTTGTGCTCTGGTCACCAAAAGTGCACCATGGCATGTATGTCCACACTGATAACACAATAAATAAATAAAATATAATTTGAAAAATTGGTGTGTTTTTCCAACGCATTGGCCTGTTGTCTTTATGGTTTTATAGGTATCTTGAGTAAATATTTTTAAAGATTTATTTTTGTTTGTGTGTATATATGTGTACCACATGCATGCAGTGCTAACGCAGACCAGAAGAGGGCACCAGATTCTCTGGAATTGGGGTGATGGACAGCTGTGAGCTGCCCTACAGGTTCTGGGAGCTGAGCCTTGGTTTTCTGCAAGAGAATTAAAGACTCTTGGCTGCTGAGCCATCTCTCCATGTGCGAGTAAACTGTTTCATTGTTCTAACTACTCACCTAATTCCTTGAGCTCTCTTTTTGAGAGGTAGATACATGGGCTTGGTTTGGTGGCAGGTTTCCTTTGCTGTGGTTATTTAAATCGTTTTGTGAAGTATCTTCTGACTTACACCTAGAATATAAAGTTTTGTTGCCATATTCTTTTTTGCTTTCAAGACATAGTTTCTCTGTGTTGCCCTGGCTGTTCTGAAACTCACTCTGTAGACCACGCTGGCTTTGAACTCAGAGATCCACCTGCCTTGCCTTCCAAGTGCTGGGATTAAATGCATGTGCCACTAGACCCAGCTATTTGTTTTTCTTAATTATTAGGGGAATATTGATATTTCCTACTAAAAGATAAAGTTTAATGGGGTAGGAAAACTAACTTTTCCTCACTCATAAGTTCTTTTAAAAATTTATGTATGATGTGTGTCTAAGTGCAAGCATGCACACACACACTTGTGTCACACAGCACATGTGGAGGTTGGGACAACTCTGTGTCATTCTTCACCTTCCATCTCATTTGAGACAGGGTCTTTTGTTTCTTTCATCTGGCGATTCTCTGCCCTTCATTTGCCCATGGCTGTGGAATTGCAGACTTGTACTACCGTGCCTGCGCTGATGTGGACTCTGGGGATTCAATCAAGTCTTCACACTCGCATGGCAAGGGCAAGCAAGTGCTTTACCCGCTGAGCCATCTCCCCAGCTCCGGCATCGTAAGTTCTCAGTTGAAAGAGACGGGTGAACAAGAGAAAACCCAGCAGGAGCTTATTGCTAGGTGCACGCCATAAATGTGGGATCCCTAGGGATGAAAAATTCCCTGAGAAGTGCCCAGACAAGGAAGAGGATTTGGATGCTTAGGGGTGGAATCTTGTGGACAGGGAAGTAGAGAAGGCCTGGTTGCTGGAGTCTTGCGGTATGGTACACTCTGATGTCCCCTGCAGGCTGATGGGGGCACAACAGTTTTCTAAGTTCGCTCTGGAAGAAAGCCTGTTTGTAGGCTGTCTTAGGCAAACAGGGAAGGAGAGAGCAGTAGACATCAGCTTTTAGCGCCAAACAATTCTTATGGCAGGTGGTCATATATTGGGGTAACATGTTCTGGTCATCTCCAGTGCCAATTACAGAGTAGCCTGCATTTGGAAAGTCATTCCTCAAATAAAAAAAAATGTTCAAAGTTTGAACTGCAAACATTTCTACAGTTACTTTCAAATCATTTTAGCATTTTTACTACATTTTATTTATTTTCTCTCTGTACATATATCCATGTGCATGATAACCTGCTTGTGGATGTGCACATGTGTGTACCACAGTATGTCTACAGAGGAGGAAGTCAGACTCCCCCTGTACCACGTGGGTCCCAGAGATTAAACACAGGATGTCAGACTTGGTGACAGGTGCTTTTACCTGCTGCTGAACGGCCTCCCGGCCATGTGCTCAAGGCTTCGCAGAGGCGAAGGACTCTGCTGTTGGCATCAGTACAGCAAGGGCATGGTGTTCTTGGTCAGGCAGAATAGGACCCTTTTGACGTCCTCAGGGATAAGATATGGTTTTCAAGTTGCTATGATGGTACAAGAAGTGGTGGTTTCTCTGTACCACAGAATGATTCATTCATATAGCAACTGTTGGTTACCACTGTTCCCAGCAGTCTAGTGGTGCCTGTCATAGCTAGATCCTCAGGCCTGCCTGCTTGGCCTTTCACTTGCCACAGTAATGACATGATCACTGCCCGTTTCTCTTGAGTATGTGGGAAAGTTCAGCTGTGGAAGTGAACCTAGGGGTGCCAGGGATGTTCCTTAGTTGGTGGAGTGCTGACCTGGCATGCTCAAGGCCCTACCTGGGTTCCATCCTAAACACCGCACAAGCTGGGCATGGTGGCACATACTGTAATCCTAGGTGGAGGCGGGAGAATCAAGAGCTCAAGGTCTTTCTGAGCTTCTTAGGGAGTTTGAGGCCAGCTTGTGTCACAGGAGACTTGGTAACAAAAACAAAACAAAACAGACCCTTTGGGGTATGGACTCTTTTGAGCTTGTGGACTCTGTGTCCAAGACTGTCATCTCATTTGAGGTCCTGAAGAACTCTGAAAAGTTGGTGGGACCACATGTTAAAAGCCGAAAGGTCCTGTTCCTGCCCTATAAAAACTGACGGTCCTGTAGCACCCGTGCCACTGCAAGATGGTTACGTGAGCCAGAAACTAAGCTGGAGACTTAAAAACACAGAGACAGACAGACAGGGAGCCAAAGGTGTGGACATAGGTCATCCTTGATATAAGAATGCCAATGCCCCCTTTATTGTGCTCAGGGGAAGCTTATATAGGAGTCCTTAGCCATGCCCAGCTCTCGGGATCTTTCAGCTGTAGGTCTCCTTAATCTCATATTTTGATTATAGAACTACCATGATACCTTATGTAAATGGCCAGTTTTCTAAAGCAGAATCATAAGAGTACAGAAACCAATTATGTAGATGAGATGATATTTCAAATAGTCTTTGATTTAGAAACATTTCAATATTTTCTAAGATTTCAAATCCTACTTCTGAATGTTAGGTCATTCTCTGTGACAAACTGTGATGGCTTTGTCCAGCTTTCAGGTTCCGAAGATTTCTTCATATCCTGTTACTCCTGGAGATATTGCTTTGTGAAGCAGCCTGCTCTCCTGAGGGGGCACTATAGCCTTACTACTGTAAGATTTTTTTCACCTTTTTCTCCCCCCCCCAGTGCATGTGTGTGCATGTCTATGTTGGTACATGTTCATGTATGTATGTATATGGGGCATGTGCCCTATGGATCCTCCTGGATCACCCTTGGATGTCCTTCCTCAAGTGCCATCCACCTTGCTTTAAAAAAAAGATTATTTATTATGTGTATGTGTGCACTGATATGAGTTTGTGTGCACTGTGTGTGTGTGTGTGCAATTGCCTGTGGAGGCCAGAGAATGTTGGACTGCCTGGAACTGGGATTACAGGCTGTTATGAGCCACCTGATGTGGGTGCTGGGAACTGAACCCTGGTCCTTTGCAGGAGCAGTACGCATTTTCAACCACTGAGCCATCTCCCCAGCTTCCTACCCTCTGTTTGTTTGTTTGTTTGTTTCTTTGAGATAGAGTTGCTCCTTGTATGACCTGGAGCTCACTGGCTAGGCTAGCTGGCCAGGGTCCTCCTGGCTCCACTTCCCCAGTGCTGGGTCACAACCATGCACAGCCGCATACCCCTCTTTACACTGATGCTTGTTGTTGGACTTGGGAACTCAAGATTATGTGGCAAGAACTTTGCTGACTGAACCATCTCTCTAGCCCCAACATTTCCTTTTTATCTTTTCATATTTCTTTGCATTTAATACCCCCAGTTTCCTCTCTTAACATTGTACATTAGAACACTACATTGGCTACAGTTATGAACTGATGAACACACCAGCATTGACTAAAATTTATTCTGATTTCTTTTTTTGTTTGTTTTCTTGCTCAAGGTTTCCAGGCAGGATCCCACTTTATAATTCATTATCATGATTTTGTTTTCTAACCTTATTTTATTATTGTTGTGTATAGTGTGTGTATGGTGTGTGTATGTGTGTGTGTGTGTGTGTATGTGTGCATGCACCTGTGTCATGTCAAAGACAAGTTTGTGGAATCATTTATCTTCTTTCACCTGTACATGGGTTCTGGAGATCAAACCCAGGTCATCCGGATTGTGTGGCAAGTGTGTTTGCCCAGGTCCCTGGTTGTCTGGTGTCCTCAGGCTCCTCTTGACTCTGACAGTTACTCAGACTTGGCATGCTTCTGGAAGTCCTGAGGACTTGGTCTATGGGAGGATTCTCTTTGGTTAGAGTTTGCTGGGAAGTCTCTATGAGGTGGGGTTCCAGCTTCGTGGGAGGCAGATCATGCAGACCCAGTCATCCTCCTCATGTCCTGTTGAGGACGTCTGCTTTCCTCATGCTCTGTGCCTTAGTGTGGACTCCACAGCGTGACACTTTGTCTCTGTATAATTGTGCTTTCCCCCTCTTTTCAGGCTGTACTTTTGGTTTCCTTTTCTGCCCCCCCCCCATTTGAAATAGGGCCTCACTCATCCCAGTCTGTTCTCACACTGGCTATGAAGCTGAGAATGGCCTTGAACATCTACTCCTCCTGCCTCCACCTCCTAAATTTTCAAATTATAGGTGTCAATCACTTCTCTTGTTCCGTGTTGTGCTAGACATCAAACCAAGAGCTTCATCCAGCCAGGCAAGCATTCCACCAGCTGAGTCCAGGCCCGGCCCCGGGGCGCGTGGTTCACAAGTTCCTTCTGTGCACAGTCTACAGTTGGAGAGCCGGGAGTTACCCCTCCCGCCCTGAGGGTGGGCTTTCTGTATCGTTTGTGTTAATAATGAGTTTATTTATATTTGTGTTTGTATTTATATTAACTTGCTTGCGTTGTAGCCCTGGCGTTTGGTTTTCAGTTGATATTCCTGGCATGTGTGCACATGTGTTCACGTGCATGTATATTAAGTATTTCATTTTTGGTACAAGATGTTCTAGCCCACAACCACCGGGCATCACTAATTACCTCCTTGGAGCCTTGGTGCTCACAATTGCCAGGTGAAGGGTTTTCAGTGTTTCTCATTCTCAAGGGTTTCTGAGTGCCTGCCACATGCCGCAGGTAATTTTTTAGATAGCAACCACACATGAGAAAAGCAGACTGTGGTCTCTGCTCAAGATTTGAGAAGATAGTCCATGGTGCCTTAATCTTCAAGGATTTATGAATTAGCAGAGAATGGAGTCATTTTAGGTCAAGCAGCATGGCTATAGCAACATCCAAGGAGCTAGTACCCACGGGGCTCTCAGTGGCCACGACAGCGGAGCTGAGATACAAAGTGTGTTGGTCATGGTCCCGTCTCTCTGTGTCTCCTCATAACTGTAACATCAGAGCCAATTCTTCTCCTGATCACTTTCAGGGAGTACACCCTCTGATTCGCTATCAGTGGCAAAACATTAAATACATGGATTCTCCTTTCCTCCTCCCTCCCTCTCTGCACCTCCCTTCCTTCTAGCCTGCATACTGTCTGTCTTTTAGGAACTGCTGGAGAGACAGCTCAGAGGCTAAGGGCTCTTCTTGTTCTTCCAGAGGACGCAGTTTGGCTCCCAGTACCCATGTTGGGCAGTTCACAACTGCCTAAAACCCTAGCTCCAGGGCTCCAACCCCCAGGCCTCTGAAGTCACCTGCAGTCATGTGTGTATACCCTCCCGCCACATAATAAACATTAATAAAAATAAATCTTGAGAGAAACAACATTGATTTAATTTTATGAGACAAGATCTCATGTAGCCCAGGCTAACTCCAATTTTTCTGTGTAGTCAAAGATGACCTTGAACTTCTTATCCCACTGCCTGCCCTAACTTCCCCAAGTCTAGGATTATAAATGTGTATCACCATGCCCAGTTTATGTAGTGCTGGGATAGAAACGCAGGACCTCATGTATGTACATGCGTGTTCAGGTGCACATTTAGGAGAGCACTCGTGTGTGGAGGCCTGAGGTCAATGTCCAATGTCTGTCCTTGCTCATTCTCCATCTTCGTTGTTTGGAAAGGTCTGTCATGGAAGCTGAAGCCCACTTACTTGGCTAGGATGACTGCTGGTCTCCTGGAGTCCTTCTGGACCCTTCCGTCCCCCGGGGCTAGGGATGCAGAAGTAAACCACTATCCTCTGACATTTTCTGTAGGTTCTGGAGACCCAAGTCCAGATCCTCATGCTTATGAAGCAGCTACTTTTTCTAACTGAGCCTTCTCACCATTCCCAGCAATCATTCTTTCAATAGTTCCTCTGACTTCTTGGATCAGTGGCTGCCAGTTCAGCGTCTCAGTGATGGTTTCTTTATCGTAGGTGGCCCCTGGACTTCAATGCTGTGTTAGCTCCATTTTTTCTAATTTTTAAAATTAGCCTAGTCTGTAGTTGGAGATATAGCTCTCAGTTCAGAGTGTGCCTGCCTAGTGTACATACAGCCCTGAGTTCCATGCTATAAACTGGGCATGGTAACACACCCATAATTCCAGCACTCAGGAGGTGGAGGCAGGAGAATCAGGAGTTCAAGATCATTGTTGGCTACACATATAGTTAAAAGACAGCCTGGGCTACATGTGATCCTGCTTAAGGAAATGAAAAGGGGAAATAATCTGGCCCGTGGTTCTTAGAGAGCAGGACTGAAAGACTCGGCATCCTATCTGAATATTTTGTAATGAAAAATCATCATTTTCTCTTGCAGATGTCCCTTTGAGGACCAGCCTGCCTCCACCACTCAGAAATTACAAATACGGTAACCAATTGTTAATACTATTTTAAAAGATACAGAATTATTTTTGTTGGCATGAATTTAAATGTGGTGTTCAAATATTAACTTACTTTGGAGGGGCAGGAGGCATAGCTTAGTGAAGAATCTGCTTAGCATGGGCAAGACCCCGGTTGATCCCAGCACTAACATATATGTGATATCTACATACACTCTTGGACTGTTATGCATGTGTGAGCCACATTTATTTTTATATCATTAACGTTTGCTTAGCATATGAATCAGAGATGCTTTTGAGAGTCTTTGGCAATATATATGTTATATATGTATACATACATGCATGTATCAGTGTGGAATATAGGAGTCATAGCATGCTATGAAAGTCCATTGTAATTTTGTAGGGGAGTAGCATGCTTGTGAGGACTAGCATGCTTGGCAAAACTGTTTATAAATTAGGTTTCTTTGCCACGTAATCAGGAAAACATGGCAGGGGACTAAGAATTTAAAGAAGTCATTTCGGGTTGTGGATGTGGCTCCATCATGAGATTTTACAGTTGCAGGAAGCACTGGGTTTCATTCCTGAGCCAAATAAAACTGAGTGTTGGTGCACACCTGTAACCCATCAGTTGGGAGGTGAGACAGGAGAATCTGAAGTTGAAGATCATTCTCAACTACATATGGAGTTCAAGGCCAACCTGGGATGCATCTGACCTTGTCTCAAAAGAAGTGGTTTAGCATTTGAAATGTCAGTGACTTGAACATGCTTGGGGCTTTTGGTGTTTTTTTATTTTTTTATTTTTTTTGTTTTTAGAGACAGGGTTTCTAAAAATAGCCCTAGCTGTCCTGGAACTAACTCTGTGCACCAGGATGGCCTCAAACTCAGAGATCCATTGCCTCTCCTTCTGAGGGCTGGGATTAAAGGCATACACCACCACTACCCAGCCAAACATGCTCGTTTTATATGCTGCAATTAGTGACCTAGATATCCAGTCACAGAAGCTGGGGGTGGAGCTCAGTTGTTTGGATGCCTCCCTTGTATGCACAGAGCCCCCAGTGAGATCCCAACTGCTGCTGCATAGGATGGGAGGTGGAGACAAGAGGATCTGAAGTTCAAAGTCATCCTTAGCTATAAAGCAAGCTATCAAGGCCAGCCTGGGATACTTGAGACCCCATCTCACAAACAAATAAATAAATAGCTAAGAGCTGGTGAGATGACTCGGCAGGTAAAGGCACCTGCTGCCCATCCTACAACCTGAGTTCAGTCTCTGGGATCCCCAAGATGGAAAGAGAGAACTAAATTCACCAGTTGTCCTCTGCCTTTGGCACACATGTATGCACATCCATAAACACACAAAATAAATGAAATACAATAAAAAGTGAAAATACAGTTGTAAAGCTGGAGGCTGCAAGCTACTATCTGTTGTAGAGACCGACCATCCAGTCCCTCATCTCAGTAGAGGGCACTGAGCAGACTTGGATTTGAGACCCTGCTTGGAAGTTACATTGCAGCTAATAAATATTTCTGCTAATTAGCACAGACATTTGAAAGTATAAATTTTTTATCACCTTAAGTCATTTTCCGGAGTGCCTTTTCGTTCTGTTCCCATCTGATAGGGCAACCAATGACCTACAATCTTTCGAAATCACAATCTACGTGTGCCTGCATTTTAATACCCAGCGTCTAATTGTGAGGTCGCAGAGGCAGCCAGGCAGGAGGCAGAGGCACTGAGTGGAAAGCACTTTGATTTATGAGACTTCAAGCATTTACATACTCAATATTGAAGCAGAGAAAGGAATAAGAAGCATGATTGAGGTAAATATGAAACTTCTCAATTGTGGCTTTCACAGCTTTTGAAGGAGAATGCTTTGAATAGAATCTCGAAATCTTAAGCTTGAATCCATCTGCAAATTACATATAGTTTTCCTTTTTGCATATTGTGTGTGGGAGGGGCACATGTGTGTGATGTCAGTTCTTTTAGGAGATAACATTTAAAACAAAGAAGGCAGAGCTGCGGAGATGTCAATGGCACATTTGGTAAAGTGCTTGCTGGACAAGTATGAGGGCCTAAATTCAGTCCCCCAAACCCTCATAAAACATGCTGGGCACAATGGCACCTGCTTATAGTACCAGAGCTGGGGAGGTAGAGACAGGTGTGTTCTTGGGGCTTGCTGACCAGACCAGCCTAACGTAACCAGTGAGCTCTAGGCTGGTGAGAAATTCTACCTCAAAAATAAATAAGTAAATAGATAAATAAATAACAGGGTGGATGGCTCTCAAGGAAGGACAGTTGAAGTTGTTCTCTTTCTCTGGCCTCCTCTCTCTCTCTCTCTCTC
>LOEQ01001294.1:436726-447153 GCA_001685075.1 Bramus lutescens
ACACAGTAGTATACAGTATATACCACCCCACGGTATACCCACACAGTAGTATACGGTATATACCACCCCACGGTATACCCACACAGTAGTATACAGTATATACCACCCCACAGTATATTCCTGACAGTAACGCCCATTTTTGTTGGTGGGCTTGTATAAATAGAATGATTTATATATGGCTGAGAAGATCACTCACTGGGTAAGAGAGTTTGTGGCTCAAGCATGAGGACCTGAGTTCAGATCCCCAATACCCATATAAAAAGCTGGGCATGGCCACACACATTCACCCTGGACCTGTGGGAGATGAAGACGGGAGATCCCTGGGGCTTGCTGACTGCCACTGTAGCTCCAATGAGAGACCCTCTGGAAGGGACAAGGTGGAGAGTAAGGGAATAGGATGCTGACATCCTCCTCTGGCCTCTGTGTGCACATGTATACAAATACTGCACACACCTACACAACACACATCAAAAAGAAAAGTACAGTTTACTTCTGGGAAGGAGGAGGGAGTTTCATCAAGATTTATTTAACCTACATGATTTAAAGGTTGTTCTTAATAATTAAAATCTCATGAACTGGTTCACCTCAAAAAGAAAAGCACATGAGCTTTGTGGTACTATTTTATATGTCTCACTTTTCCCTGTGTTACTGTTGTTCTCTGGATCTGTTCTGCTCAGGATTCATGGCCTGGTGATGCTCACAGAGCAGGCTGTGTTTTACTATGAGACATTAAAGCCAACAACAGTGGGCCACACCAGCACTGCTCATCTATGGAAGGCTTCTTGCTGGCCTGGTTCTGTAATATTCCCACAGCTTCCTGGGGTTGGTTCTCATCTTCTGTGTCACTGTGCCGTCAGTGACTTCATATTAATGGTTGTTAACAGTGGCATCTGGATTCAGTAATGCTGGCTGGGGTTCCAAAACAGATTGAGAATGCACCCCTACAGACGCTTCTTCCTTTACTGGAGGGGCAGTGTGTGTGTGTTCAGGTAGGAGTGCATATGTGTACATGTGACTGTAGAGGCTTGAGGACAGCTTCAACTGTCATTCTTCAGGAGCTGTCCACTTTGTTTTTTTGAGACAGGTTCTCTCCCTACCGGAAAATCACCAAGTAGGCTAGGTTGGCTGAGCTCCAGGGGCCACCTGCTCCTGCTGTCCCAGCACTGGGGTTACAGTGTTTTCCCCACACCTCTGGGGTGGAATTTAGAAAGCAGATCATCAAGTAGCAGTCTGTCACTTTATCAGCAGCTGAGCCATCTCCTCAGCCCTTCCTGTTAGTCTTTGTTTGTGAAGGTTTTATGTTTTCCTCTTCTCTAGCAATGCCAGGGAGTAAACTCAGGGCCTCGCACACACTACCAAGCATTGAGCTACCAAGCTCTACTCCTGCCATATTTTGTGTTATTTTAAAGTATCACTTTTTGATGTGATTTTATGTGTTTGTATCAATTTTATATATTTATAAGTAAAGGCATTTGTGTACTCTGTGGAGTACAGTGCCATTTTTTGATTCGCCAGTATATACACACATATGTATACATACATACATACATACACACACACACACATATATATACATGCATACATGCACACATAATGATCAAGTCTGTCACTTCAGACATTTGTTACTTTTTTTGTTGGGAACATGCCACATGCCAAATCTGCCCTTCTAGCCATTTTGAATGCAATATATCCTGACCCCTGCAAGCCTTCTACTTCTGTGAAAACAACTTTTTAAAATGTGTGTAGATTTTGTATGTGTTTGTGTCCATGGGTGTCTTAGTGAGGGTCTCTATTGCTGTGAAGAGATGCCATGACCACAGCACCTCTTCTAAGGGAAAGCATATAACTGGGGCTGGCTTACAGTCTGAAGTTTAGTCCATTGTTAGCACGGCAGGAAGCATGGCAGCACACAGGCAGACCTGGTGCTAAAGATCATCATCATCATTTAAGCCCCAGCCGTGCTTACGCATGCATGGGCAGCCTGTTTATGGTGGTTCTCCAGTTATTCCTATACCATGCAGTCCTAGATGCTTGCCCAAGGTTCCACAGTCTTCCTTTTTGCTGTCTATCCAGTGTTTTTTTTTGGGGGGGGGGCGTATCCTGTGCACTCCTCCAAACAGTGCTATCTTCGGGTATCTGCTGTCATTCGTTCTCGTAACATGCCAGGAGCGTCTCCAGCGCTGTTGCTGTTTCCTGTAGTTTACTTCCTTCTGTAGATGGAGGTGTTTCCTAATGTCATCATTGTGCAGCCTATGTCTTCGTGTGCGGCCTAGAATCCTCCTGAGTCATACACATTCAAACACGTTCAATCGCTGGTCTTGGTGCTTGCTGAAGAGGTAGCTGAGAATTCTACATCTGGATTGGTAGACAGCAGGGATGAGAGCGAGCCACTGGACCTTGCTTGAGCTTCTGAAACCTCAAAGCGCCCCCACCCCCACAGTGACATACTTGCTCCAACAAGGCCATACTTCCTAATAGTGCTACTCCCTGTTAGCCTATGGGGGCCATGTTTATTCAAACCACCACAGTGGGGTATAAGTTCATGTGTGTGAATGTTCATGTGAAGGCCAGAGATCAGCACTGAATATCTAACTCAAGTGTTCTCCACCTTATTACTATGGTTTTTTTTTTTTAATTTTTGGTTTTGCAAGACAGGGTTTCGCTGTAGCTTTGGTGCCTGTACTGGAACTAGCTTTTGTAGACCAGGCTGGCCTTGAACTCTCAGAGATCCATCTGCCTCTACCTCCAGAGTGCTAGGATTAAAGATGTGTGCCACCACCACCTGGTACCACTTTATTTTTTGAGACAGGGTCTCACTGCCCATGGCACTCATCTAGGCTGACTGGCCCATGAGCTCCAGAGACCCTCCTGCCTCTGCCTCTGCCTCCTGTCCCCGAGTGCTGGGGCTGCAGACATGGACCTCCGTGCCTGGCTTTTTACATGGGTACTAGAGATCCAGCACACTGCAACCAGATCTTTACCCACTGAGCCGTCCCTCCATCCTCAAAAAGTAGAGTTTAGCTTTCACATAGGAGTGAGCGTCCAGGTACTTATCTTCCTGTGGCTGGTGTATTCCTTCTCCTAACACCCTCTAGTTTATGTGTATTGCTGTACACGTTAGGATTCCATCCCCTTCATGGCTGGATTGCATTCCACTGCGGAGATGTGTTTACCTTTCCAGCTCCAAGCAGCCATGTGCCTGGTGTATGGAAACCCAGATGTCTCGGTATGGGCTGTCATTGATGTGCTGTTTGCTGATTTACGTGGGCAGCCCGATACAGACATTCAAAGCAAGCATGACATGAAGATCCCAGCTGTCTAGACCAAGTCCCTTTCACTTCTGCCTCCACTGATCAAATTTAGAAGTAGCCCTCATCTGTGAGTTCTGCTCTGGAGGGTTTGAAGCTTAGGGTTTTGTGAGCATGTGGATCCAATTCCGGTACCCTCAGATCCATTAACAGAGCTAGGTGTGATGGCACATACTTCTAATCCCAGCATTGGGAGGGAGGAGCTAGGCAGGTCCCCAGGGCTTGCTACCTACTTGGCCTACTCTCATAGGCCAATGAGAGACCCCACCTCAAAAACAACCAGATGGGGGCTGGAGAGATGGCTCAACAGTTACACTGCTTACTCTTCCAGAGGACCTAGGTTTCGATCACAACACTCACATGGTGGCTCAGTGAGTGACTCACCTGTAACTCCAGTCTCATGGGCTCTGACGCCCTCTTCTGGCCTCCACAGGCACTGTATGCATGCGGTGCACAGACACACACACACACACACACACACACACACATACACACATATAGGCAAAACCCCATACACATAAAATAAAACTAAATCTCAAAAACCAGGTGTATAATGTCTGAGAAGGGACACCTAAGGTTGACTTCTGGCCTCTATATGCACATGCACACATATATGTATACAAATGTACATTCACATATGTACAAAAGAAAAGATAAAATGCTTTCCTGGAGCAGAAGAGAGAGTGAGGGTTTTTCTTTTCACCTCACTTTGCTCTGAGCACTAATTAAAAAAATAAATGAAAGCAAAAACATACTGTTATCATCGCTTGACAATCTGTCCTGGATGTCCTCCAAAGCACACACATGTCAGCTTTTCTCAGACTACATAAGTCACAGCAGAAAGTCAGGAATGTAGATATGTAGATAGAGAACTTGTAGTGTGTCTTTATTGATAGCTGATAAGTTTGTTTCAATAGGTCAGAGGAGTAATTAAACTATATTTAATTTCTCTTAAGATTTCAGAGTTAGAATAGATTATTCTTTCTCTTAATTGAAGTAATTATCAATCTCCCATGAAAGATGTGTGTGCATGTATGTGTGCATGCACATGTGTGTGAGTGAATGAGTGTGTGGAATCTGTTTAGAAGTGTTATCAAATTATTAATGTTATATCCAAAGTCTGGGTGTCCCGGCTCATGTTACAATGGCATGCCAGCATTCAGAGGTTCCGCAGTGTATTTGGGGGGCTCTCCTTGGTTCTATTTGATAGTGACATGAAGACACCTGGTTTTAGATCTCACTCTCTCCAGATTCCCATGCCGAGACCTCTGCACAGACTATACTGTAATTTAAAGCCAGTTGCCTTCTTCCTACTGACTCCTCTCTGCTGTGCTTAAAGAACTGTTTTAAATAGAACTCGGGGAGTAAATTGACGGGACACTAGTGGAGAGAGTGACTCTATAGTGGTCGTAATCGCTTGCGGGAGGGGATGCAGCTCCGTTGGGACAGTGCTTGTGATCATCGCAAAGCCCCTTGCTTTAGCCCCAGCATTGCACGTGGTGGTTCACGTCTGTCTCCCCAGCATTTGGGAGGCAGATGCGGGATAAGAGGTTCAGAATCAACCCCATCTACAAAACAAAGACTTGATCTACAGAAATCTTTGTCTTAAAAAAATCATTTGTATTGCTGTTTAAATAGTTAAAAATTTTAAGTACATGAACCCATCCTCTCAAATATTTCCAAAAGATATCCAGGTTTTTTAAAAACCATTATTCCTTCCACTTGGAAACTATGTTGCTAAAGTCTAAAATCTATTTTTTGTTTGTTTGTTTAGCTGGACTTTTTTTGAGGCAAGTTATGTCTGTGTAATCCATGCCAGTGGCCTGGATCCTCCTGCCTCAGCCTGCACAGTGCTGGGATTTCGGGCATGCCCCTAAGCCAAGAGTACAGCTGTCTTATTCTTTATTTTGTATGTGTGCATATGTGTAGTGTGCTTGTATGGAGGTGCATTTGTAGAGACCACAGGAGGACGTCGGGTGTCTGCTCTGTCTCTCTCTACTTCATTTCCCTAAGACCTGGAGCAAAGGTGGTGGCTACCAAGTTCTGGCTCTCTACCCCCCACAGAACTGGGCTTATAGGCATGTGTGACCAACCACATTAAACGTTTTACATGGTGCCTCTTGCTTGCACAGAGAGTGCTCTGAAGCGCCGAGCCATCTCCCCAGTCCTTTCTGTCTTCCCTTCCATTAGATCATTTGTAGTTTGTCAAAATGCAAAGAAGGATGAGAGGGAGGACTCAGTCAGGTAGCTCTTAACCTTGAGTATGCTTCCCTTCAGAAATAACGCTTTGTTGTGGGGTTGCAAAGGGTAGTGCCTCATACGTTCCCTTGGAATAGCAAGTTTTATGTAGCCACACTCGCATGTGCTTGTGTGTTTGTAGCATGTGTGTGGAGACCAGGGCAGACATCCAGTGTCTTCCTCTATTACTCTCTCCCTTATTACCTCGAGACAAGGTCTCACTGACTTAGACATTCAGTTTCACTGTTGAACTGTTTCAGCCAGGCTGTTTGCTCTCAGGATCCTCCTGTCTCCACCCCACGTACACAGCCATGCTCAGCTTTTACATGGGTGCTGGGGATTCG
Source organism: Bramus lutescens (assembly GCA_001685075.1). Taxonomy (NCBI): domain Eukaryota; kingdom Metazoa; phylum Chordata; class Mammalia; order Rodentia; family Cricetidae; genus Bramus; species Bramus lutescens. Next base: position 442,617 of record LOEQ01001294.1, read on the forward strand.
AACTCAGGTCCCCATGTTTGCAGAGCAGGTGCTCTTCCCCACAGAGTCATCTCCCAGCCCCTTCAGCCTCCTTTTTACAGTCAGCTGATTCTTTGAAATGTGATAATTTGCCAAGATGCTGAACTGCTTTCTGGCCCACTCTTCGCTGAGGGAGGCTCATCTCCAGCCCGTCTTTGATTCTCAGCTTCTTTCTGCCGTGCCCCCCACCCAGGCTCAATGCCGTGAGAGTTCCCAATCAAATTATCACCCACTTGGATTAAATTTAATCCCGTGGATGAAGTATGACTGGACCAAGAATCCGTGGACATGGTCATATCGTTTTCTCCTCTCTATGTTTGTTTATTTTCTCCAGAGCACAGGCTAATTTATGGCAGAGAGATACTACATATGATATTCTTGCGAACAGTGAAACCATTCTTAATGAAATGTCATGCTAATCTCTTGAATTTCATTCTTTTGTGATAGAACCTAATGATGAGATTAGAGCCAAACCCTGCAGCCAGTGCTAATCCTCTGCATTCCTCATCCTATTTGTTTGGGGTGAAGAGTTTTCCTGTCTCTTCGGAGTGCCTATGTTAATTGAGTGCTCAGTATTCATTCCGAATAATCACATCTGTTTTCTTGTTGAGCATCGGAAGGCCCTTTTGCCTTCTGTGAAAGCCGAGCAGACTGTATTAACTCGTGGTTTAATTTTAAAAAGCCAGTGTGGAACTTGTGGGTGCCAACACCTTGAAGAACCACATGTTTAATAATGGGAAGGCTCTCCATCAGATCTGAATTAATAATGCTACTGACTTATTGTTTTAGAAGACGGAGTCCTTGACCCGCTAGGTTGAAAGCTTCGTGGCCGCCCTGAACTTCTGTGGGTCCTTTAGCTGAGCCATTTCCCCCGTGAATAATTAGAAGCATTTGAAGGTATTGCATAGAAGCCAATTTGTGTCTTTCACTTTGCATATTGCTGAAGCCTCATGAATTAATCATGAGTGGGGCCAAAAATTAACTTCTTCAGACACATAGTTTGATGGGTCATGAGGGAGAATGTAAAGTGATCTGTAAAATATTCTACTGATCCTCTAAGTATTAAATTATTATACCTACGGGCTAATTTTGGGGGGCAAAGGGAGTCCTTTCCCTTCTGGAACTGACTATTTGAAAGAGATCAAGGTTTTTTATTTTCCAGGGATATAAATGAGCAATGTAGGTACCTCTTGAAAATCTTCACTCTTGTGTTAACTCTTGATTTTAAGGAGATTGTTTTTAAATTTTTAAATTGCATTTATTTGTGTGTGCATGTGTGCGTGCGTGCGCGTAAGTCAGAGGACAGCTTGAAAGGATCTCCTCCACCGTGCGAGCTCTGAGGATTGAACTCAGGCTGCCAGGCTCGGTAGAAGGCTCCGTAACTGTCTCACTATCATGAATCATTGTTCTTTTTGTTTTTGAATTATTTGAGTTTTAATCTGCTCTAACCACACTGTCGCTTCTGGCTGGTTTGGTGGAAAGTTATGCAGTCCAACCGCTGCTTTGTTTTTTCATTTTAACATCAGTGATAACAGACCAGCATAATATGGATTTCCATACTTGCTCAAAACCTAGTTTCACATTAAAATACTGTTTCTCTCCTTCCCCGTGCTTCTTTTCAGCCAGTGAGACTGAAATTGCCTTCTTCTGCGGAGAAGATTATGAGAGATATAAGGCTAACCCCGCCTCGTCCTGGTGAGCGTGCCGGCACGCCTTCACATCCCTTCTTCCACAGTGAGCTTTTTAAATTGTCAAATAAAGCTTTAAAAAATTAATCCTCGGCTTGATTTTTCCCTATGGAGGTCTGTCTTTGCCGTTCTCTTCTCTTCTTTTCCTCCCTCCCTCCTTTTCTCTCTGTCCCTCCCTTCTCCCCTCCCACCATTGCCTTCTTCTTTCTTTTCTAAAATGAGCAAAACACTTGAAATGTTTTGAAATATGAATGAAAATGAAATAAATGCTTGTTTTAAAAGTAACACATCTGGGCTGGAGAGATGGCTCGGCTGTTAAAGGCCAGGCTCACAGCCAGAAATGAAAGTGTCCCATCTTAGGGTTGGGAGTAGCTCAGCTGGTAGAATACCTAGGGCACTCTGAATTCCATCCCCAGCCAGGAATAAGCCAGCACGGTAGCAACCCCAACACTTGAGAGAAGAGGGGCAAAGACAGAAAAATCAGGAGTTCAAGGTCATCCTTGTGTGTATGGAAAGTTCAGGGCCAGCCTTGACTACATGAGGCCCTGCCTCAAAAATAAATAATTTTTTTTCTAAAATTAGGAACTTTTTGGTGAATTAATGTGTTGGGTTCTTCAAAAAGACACAACCAGAGCTGAAGGGATTGTTAAGAGCACTTACTGCACAAGCATGAGGGAGTGAGTTCGAATCCCTACCACCCATGTGGAAAGCAAGTCCTGGCCAGGTGCTTCTGTAACCCCAGAGCCATAGAGGGACGGACAAGAACACCATTGGGGGCATGCTAGCTGCCAGCCTAGCTCTGGGTTCAGTAAGAGACCCTTCTCAAAGGTATAAATCAGAGTGACAGAACAGGACTTCTGTGCGTGCTAGGGGTGGGCGCTGCCTGCGTGTGAAACACACACACAAACACACACACACACAAACACACACACATTTTTAAAAAGTCATAAAAAATTAGAGAAGACTTTAACCAAGAGCATACTGTGTGGAGATACTCTTTAGAGAAACTGCTGTTTTCTGTGACTGACAGAGATTGGAGGAGGCTCTTAGGGACAGTCAAGGTCATTGCTTACCCCAGGGGTGTGCACCGCCAAGGCATTGGGTAGTGATTGTTTTAGGGAGCTTTCCTGGTGTAGGGGGTTGTTTTTCTTTCTTTTCTTCTTCTTCTTTCTTTGTATCAGTCTACACTAATAATGCTGCTAGCAATTTTCTTTTCTGGGCTATTTCCTAGCTTTTTTAAATAACTAACTGTAATAGCAGCAAATTCATTTGTTGGGAGAGAGTAGGTAGCCGGGATATGTGTACTTCCAGGAGAAAACTGTGGGGACGCAATCTGTGTCCTGGAAGACACTTTCTTCCAGAACAGTATAATTCTCCTGGTTCCTGGGCTGCTGAGCCGTAGCTGTTTTGAAAGGGTCTCAGCCAGCGCATTGTGCTTAGATGGTCTAGAAGGGCTGACTGGCTCTGGACTTCCAGTGTTGGCCTCTTCCTTGGCAGAGAGGACAAACTGGATTCATTGTGGTGGAGCTATGAGGGAGCTAAGGTCTTTCTCTCAGAGGAATCCTTTCCAAGAGTCTGATTAGCATGGTCAGAAGCGCTCTGCTTTGTTAGAAGGTTTAATAGAGTCCTTTTTTTAAAAACAGAGACTGTTTGTTTTATTCATTCGTTCATTAAACAAAGTGCTGAATACACAGATGGCCTCAGGCATGTTTTGCCGCAGTACGTGGGAAAGATAGGCATGCTTTTACTGGAATGGCAGGACAAACTGCCACAGGAACACAGACAAGGGGGCAGTCAGTTCTGTGAGCTGTTATTTTTGTTTCATCATTTTTCTAAGTCCTGGTTGAGCTGTCTTCAAGAATTGAACAGACAGTTTTGCTGAGGGAAAGAATTGCTGCTGTTGCTGCTGCTGTTGTGGTTGTTGGGTGTATGGTGCTACAGCATGAGGAAGTCGGGATAGCTTTGAGGAGTCAGCTATCAATTCTTTCTACTTTCGAGAGTTCAAGGATCGAACTCAAATCCTCAGGCTTGTACGGCGAGTGCTTTGTCCACTGGGCCCTGTCAGCAGCGGAAGAGTGTCTTGTCTTTGTTGTTTTGTTTTTTCAGGAGGCACCGGACAGCATACAGGCAAGGTGGCGTGGGAGAGCTTGGGGCTTTAATAGAACGTGCAGGCTCCAGGGGCTGGGGACGGGGATTGTGATTTCAGATGGTGGAAATAAACATGGAAAAATGACGAGCATTTTGGAAGGAAGTTTGGATAAGGTGCATGACTTTGGCATAGAGAAGACATTAAAATGTGGCTTCTGAAATTCATCAGATCTGGCATACGAATATGAAAAACTAGGTCAAAGATCACAATGGCTGGAGAGGTGGCTCAACTGTTATGAGTACATGCTACTCTTCCAGAGGATCTGACTTCAGTTCTCAGCACCCACATCCAGGGGCTCACAGCCTCCAGCTCCAGGGCAATCTCACGGCCTGTGTGGGCACTGTGCTCATGCACAAACTTACACGGAAACATACACACATATATATAATTAAAAAATGAATCTTTAAAAAAAGGCACATGAAGGTCAAAACACAAAGATGGGAAGAGTCTATTTGCACATAAAAGTGAAGGATTCATTTCTAGATTAGTTAAAGGACTCTTGCAAATCAATGAAAAGAAGAAAGACAACCATATAGTGAAAATTTACAGAGATTGGTGTAGAAGGAATACAGGAGCAGACAAGATGCTGCTGAGCCTACATCCCTGGGTTTGATCCCCAGGAACTACATGGCGGAAGAAGAAAACTGGCTGCTGCCAGCAGTATTCATACACACACACACAC
>LOEQ01001294.1:479306-489748 GCA_001685075.1 Bramus lutescens
TACTCCCTCTCCCTTGGTCTGGTCAGCATCTCGAGCCTGGGAGGACAAAAGGAAAATAGGGAGGAACTTGACAAAGTATCTTTGGCCAAAGGATAAGAGAGAAGCAGTTTTGGAAAATCTTTAACCTGCCCTGCATTTTTGGAACAGAGATTAGCCATTTAGCAAGGGACCTGAAGAAAAGTTTTGAGTGTTATTTAGGGGCATTGACAGCCTTGGACAATGAGAACATTTGCTGCAGATTTATGGTGGTGTGGAACAGGCTTTTTTAGTCACGGACCACTTTGTCCCTTTTAGTATAGAAATAGACTAAACTTTGTATTAGGTTATGTCTAGTTTTGGAGGAGGTGTGCCAACTTCCCTAATTGATGTGTATTCAGTTTCTATTCTGTGAAATATAAATGCTATGCTTTGCCTTCAGAAGATTACAGCAGATTCAAACCCCTCTTGCGTTTGTCTGTCTGTCATTTGCTGAATCCTGAGTTCTCCTTGAGCCTTCACCCCTGTTCTCCCTCGGTCTTTGAGCTCCAAGAGAGCCGGTCCATGGCATCTTGGTAAACAGGGCCTCGTTATTCACCTCGTGGGAGGGGAGGTAGGGCTCACATGGCCAGGACGTCCAAGTTTCTACTTGGGTATGAAGCAGTGGCATTTCTGAATGCTTTCAGAGTCCTAATTCAGCAGACATCAACTATGTGGAATTATAGAAATTTGTGAGGCAAAAAAAATCATTATTTGCTTCCAGGAAATATACAGTTTCGTGTGTGTGTGTGCACGTGTGTGTGTAGGCTAGAGGACAACCCCGTCTTTCATTCCTCTGGCACTGTGGTTTTTACAGCCCAGACTGTGCCATGGGGACCTTGCCTGCTCCATCACTGGCCTGTCACTCTTCAGTAGCCACGTCCAGCACAGATTAATGCTCAGCCTGGCGACCCCTCCACCTAATGTATGGCCGAGTGAGCACAGGCTCCTGCTACAGAACTGGCTGGATCCACAAAGGAACCAATGCTCATGTGATCCGATTACCAGAGAGGAAAGGCTGAAGAGGAAACGCAGCTGTGCACTGTCACTACTTCTGAGACAGCTCTGTATGAGACAGGGTGGCTGCGCCCACCACAGACGGCATGCCCACTTCAGGCTGCGCCATTTGGTTTCTAGAGCACCGGGCGGGGGCACTCTGGAACCCAAACAAGAAAGACATGGCCAGGTTTAGGGAGTGACCCGCCTCCTCGAAGCTGCTAACTGCCTGGGGAGATGAGAAGCAGGGACAGATGCAAGATTGGGACCAAGTACACGGTCCACCTGCCGTCCGTGAGCTGATTGACAAGTACCCAGTTCCCATCTGTAGGCAGCTGTGGCAGAAGTAGGGCAAGGAAAGGGGGGAGTTCCACTGCTCCCCCTGGGAACATTTCTCCAGAGAGATGGAAAAGGCACTAGACCCCTACCAGATGGGACCACTCTTGGCTTCCATTTTTGCTACTTCCATTGTTCTGCCTGCTTTTGGTCAGTTGGGAAGTCACTGGCCCCTGTTATGTTGAAATCTCTGCTTTGCCTCCTGTGGTCTTCTATGTGGGCCATGTTCAGGTCCTAGGCCCTGTTCCTAGAACAGGATATCTGCTGCCCATACCTACAAGAAGCAGCCAGGCTCTCCAGTGTGACACTTCCACCCATCATGGGCCTAGTGAGAGGTTCTTGCACTGGACTTCTGTCCCTTTCTCACTTAAGGACCCTTATGATGCCTGCCTGGTGGGAAGAGGAGCATCTCATCCTGTGCACATTGGCCAGTCCTTCCTTCCCTGCATCAAAAGATGCTTCCTGGCCCAGGGGAGCCCCATGTGATCACTGTTCTGTAATAGTGGTAGATCACTCCATCTCTGCAGGATTTGGGAGGACTGTGCTGATGGATGTCACAGGGCTGGAAGGATAGATGTCCTCTGACCTGGGTATGTTCTGACCTCCTGTGCTTTGGGGCAGCAAAGTTTGACACTTGTAGCTTTGACAGAAAAGCCCCTCCCAGCTGTTTTGAATTATAATGAGGGTCTATTCAGGACTCCTGAGACTGCAGACAGTTTGAAACACACATGCACACACTCACAGGCATAAGTTACATTTCCCCTTACGAACCCATGGTTAGGTCTAATTAATTAATAAACCAAGCACAGGAAGACAGTAATACGAGCAATGACAACAAAGGAAATTGTAGCTGTAATAAAATGAGAGTATGATCTCTTTAAGAATTCAAAAAAACAATATCTGCAGACTTTTGTGGTTGAACGTATCTGAGAGGAAAGGAGGCAAAAGCCTGGACAAGGCCGTGGAACCCCCCCATAGGAGGAGCATGGAGCCAATGTGGTTTCTGGGTGCTCAGAAGGTAGGCTGTCTGTGCAAAGGCAGCAGGGGTGCCTGTTACTCTCCTTAGGGACAAATTTTACGAAGGTAGTTCCCCCCACCCCGGGGCGTATCCAAGGGGTTTGGCTGGTTATTTTCTGCAGGCTCTGATGCCCGTTACCCCACCCCCCCACCTTGGGCTCCTCTGACGGGTGTCTCCTTCCAGGGAGATGTCCAAATTAATGACGGAAAAGGTGAGAAGGCACAGCGGTTTAAAGGAGGGTCACCACCGACTTAATGGAGGGAGAACAATTAGACTTCTGAAGATCACGTTCATTAATGGCTCCAGAGAGGAGGTGACTTCACACCTACAGAGAAGGAGCAATTTGCAGGTTCCACAGTGACTCTGGACCTTCAGGGAGGAGGGACAATCTCCTCAGCTCAGCTAGGATCAGATGCAGCAGCTTCAGATCCTTCCCTGGAGAAAGGACAGGCCTGCAAAAGCTCCTGCATGGATTCCAGGGCGCCTTGGTGAGCCCCACCCCCTCATGCTCAGGACAGCAGGAGGGTCTGCACCTAGTCCCTCTGTACCCTCAGGCCCTCCTTCCTAGCCCTGGGGTGTGGGGCAGGGCTGCATCTGGGGCAGCTCTAGGCCCAGCTCTGCACCAACTTTAGGATGTAGCTAATAAGGTATATAGAGAACAAAGACTAAAGGCCAGAACCCAACAAAATACAAATCTCTCTTATACCAAGTGTGTGTCTGCCTCTGCCAATGTCACAAAGGGTGGGATCTGCTACTCAATGTGTGGCACTTGCTTTGAAATACATAAGTTGAAATATAGGGACCCAGCTTTTTAGTTAAGTAAGAGTAATAGCAAATCCTATTATATATGTATTATATGTGAATATGTATCACACGTGTGGTGTGTCACTCTGAATACCATGGCATAACCTGCATTCCTGGAATTCAGATCTCGACCACCTATGCATATATCATCACTCCATTTGCAGCATCCAGAAAAGAGACCTGAACTCAGCTCAGGGCCCCCACAAGCTGTGCCTGTCTCATTTCCAGGGCCTCACACATGGCTTGTTTTCTCCCCCAGCATGTGGTCGGCAGGCAGCATGAACTTGACAGCACCATCTTTCTCCCAGCCTCTGCGGATCTTGGTGAGTCTGCGGCTGAGGCAGGGAAGGAGGAAGAGGCCCTTGGCCAGGATGATCACACAGGGCAGGAGCAGCGTGAGTGTGAACGTAGGCGGCAGGTAGAACTTGTAGTGGTTTTCTTCAAAGGCACGGGTCCAGCCGTAGGTGAGTGTGTGCAGCGTGCTCAGCATCAGGGCCACGAAGCCCAGCGTGGACTGTGGGAAGAAAGGAGGCAGAAATGAGAGAGGACTATGGATGCCAGAGCCCTGCTGAATTCCAATCCCAGCCCCACTTCTTTCTCTTATAATTTTTTTCTACGTTTTATTTGGCATATGTGCGTGTGTGTGGAGGTCAGAGGCCAGCTTGAGGAAGTGGCTTTTCTCCTTCCCCATGTGAGTCCCAGGGACAAAACTCAGCTTGTCAGCCTTGGCAACCGGAACTGCCTCAACCACTGAGCCATGTTGCTGGCCCTGGCCCTCTGCCCTCCTCTCTCTCCTTCACTTCTTCTGAACTGGGCTTCTCATTCAGTCTAGCCTCAAACTCAGTATCTAGCTGAGGATGACCTTGACCTCCTGATCTCCCCTGTGGAGGAGAGAATCCAGGGCTTGCTTTGCATGCCACCTAAGCCACAACCCAAACCCTCTGTTCTTCCTACGTGTGGTGCAATGGTTATTTCCTAAACCGTCTGGGTGAGCTCCAGTGTCCCTGGCTGAAAACAGGAGCCACACTTCCAGGCTGACGGCATTTAAGGATTGACAGACGACCATGCCTTTTGTCCTCTTTTGTATCCTCTTCCAACTATGGCATTTGGACTTCAGATGATTCCCAGGAAACTTTTAGACAGAATTATACCGAAGGGGCTTTTTAAAAACATTCTATTGATTTCATATGTATTAGAATAGAAACAAAAGTCTGCTAGCATGTCCAGACCAGAATCTGACAGATAATACCTGGCTGAGGTAAGACTGAATTAAGAAGGGAATTCATTATAAACTGTCTTAAAGAGAAACAGATAGCTGGGCATGGTGGAACTTGCCTTTAATCCCATCACTAGAGAGGCAGAAGTAGGTAGATCTCTGTGAGTTCAAGGCCAGCCTGTTCTACAGTGAGTTCTAGGACAGCCAGAGCTTCATAGTGAGACCCCGTCTCAGACAGACATTTAGATGATAGAGAAACACAAGGTAAAGAGTTTGCTGGTTTGTGTACAGGACTCAGCACCAGCAGTGATGGTGGCTCAAGGGGCTTGTGGTCTGGTGACCTGGCACTGTACAGAAAACCTCACATGACCACCAGGATGGACTGTGTTTGTTGACTTCATCTCCTGCCTAGCACTAACTTAGAACCTCGTCAGCCATATCTCTCACTTGGAAAAACTGAATGTTGTAGTCTTATGAGCATCGCGGCCCCAGATGGAAATGTCTGAACATTCTTACAGTAGTTTTCCACCCTTGCAGGTATAGGTGGCTTTTGCAAGTTATTTCCAGGCAAGAGCAGCCAATGAACAAATGAACACTGGACTCTTGCTTTCTCTTTCTTCCTCCTCTTCCTTCTTTTTTTATTTATTATTTATTTATTTATTTTTTTGAGACAGGGTTTTACTGTCCTGAAACTTTCTCCGTAGTTCAAGCTGGCCTTGAACTCAGAGATCCACCTGCTTCTGCCTCCCAAGTGCTGGGATTAAAGGTGTGCAACCTCCTGGCCCAGGTTGCATTCTCATGGATCACAGACAGGAGATGCTGATCTTGTCATGCCTGCTGGGATTGATTGGCAGTGGTCCTGACCACAGCATGTCATCAACTTCACTAATAAGGAGCAAGCCTGAGCAAGGTGTGGGTGGGGGTATAGTGGGCTGTGTGGGGCAAGAGGAGAGGTCTGGACATCTCTGGATGAATGCTGTGACCACTAGAACCACTGAGGATTTAGGCTGGAGGATTATGTGGTAGTCATCATCAACAAAAAGCACTATGTTTTCTTCAAGAAGCCGTCACACTGGTATGACCTAAAGAGGCTGCACATTCATGGGGCTGATGCTCCATAGACATTGGTTTGGGGCTTTCTAGAAAAGCAACAACTGGCCTCCTAGATTTCTTCCTAGCCAGGCTTGTCAACATAGTGCTGGGGCCTTGCCTGTGATGCCTCCTTATTTGAGTTCACCTCAGATTGCATTCTAAAAGGGACTGGGGTCTGGTGGGGCTGGGGGCTGGTTCAGTGGGAAAGCCTCTGCCTACCCTAGCATGTAGAGGATCCCGGGGTCCATCCACAGCACAGCAAAACTGAAATAGCACAAATGAACAGATGGGGCTAATCATGCATTGTGCCTTATTCTTGCCACTTGCACCTGCTCTTGTATTAAACCAGGATGGTGACTTCCAGCCAGAGAAAGAGCATCATTCAGAAGGATCTGCTTGTGATATTCCAGAGAAGCATTACAACAAACATTTCCCACTGGCTGCACACTGTATTCATGGGTAGCTGCCTGGGTATATTGTTTCCATTTTCCATCTGTGTGCAGGGGGACACACATGTATGTGAGTACATATGTGTGCATGCATGTGTGTGTGTGCACGCATGAGTGCATGCATGTCATGTGGAGGTCTGAGATTGATGTTGGAATCCTCTGTGCTCACTCTTCCACCTTATTTATTGAGGCAGGGTCTCTCAGTCAAACCCAGGGCTTGCTGATGAGCCTAGCTTCACTGGCTAGCTTGCTTAGGGCTCTCATCTCTACCTTCTGAGGTTGGAATTACAGGTGGGCCACCATGCCTACCCAGAATTATGTGGGTTCTAGAAACCAAAACTCTGGTCCACGAGTTGTGTGGCAAGCATTTTAACCAAGGAGCCATCTTCCTAGCTCTGCTCCCGCTCTAAATAAGATACCCAAATGCAATAAGAGAGCTCCCTTCCTGGGTCTCTCTCCACTGGATTTTATTTCTAAGTGTTGGTCAATCGGAGGCTGGTTCCAAAGGGAAGCTGGATGTTAAAATTACCCGGGAAGCTTGTGGGGAAGCAGGAGTTGCACCAGCCCAGCCCTGGGAAATTCAAATTCAACTAGTTTAGGGCGGAGCTCAGTCATCTGTTGTTTTTCAGAGTTCAGCAGATGATACAAATGTGTCACCAGGACTAAGCCACTAATTTTGGAAACCCTCTCACCCACACCCTTCTAGCTGGAGGATGAAGAACCCACGCAGGGCCCCAGTACCCAGGCTGCTTTATTGGTGAGGGCCCAGCTCTAGCTCTTTAGAGAACCACGGACCCCATGGGTGCCACAGGCTTCCTGATATGCAGCAGCAGTAAGACCCCACCGAGGCCAAGGACGGTGAGGGCCCAGCATCTCTTCTGTGATACACCAGTGTTTGACCCATGTGGGTTCCTGTCTTCAGCACTCCATCTGAACACTGAGAAGACGAGCATGCTGGTCCTATGGAGACCTTTCCGGGGTCTACCAGCCACCAGCCACAGGCAGCACCTCATAGCCCCTCTTTTCTTTGTTTTCTGCATCCCGTAATACACGTGGCAGGAATCCCAACTTTGGGCTAGTAATTTCTAGCAGGGCTGATAGCCAGAAAGCCTTTAGATTTTCCAGGCCTGCTGGGAAGCATCGATGTTTTCAGAGAACTTGTTTTTCCTAAAATTCTCTCTGTCCTTGGGAACAATTTTTTTTTTAAATTCTAGAATAACCAAAGGAAATTAGAAGAAAAAGAGTTGTCATGAAGCCATTAATAACCCACTCAAGACATATACACCAAGCTAGTGCCATTTTTATTACACAGAAGTTGTTAGCCATGGCTCCTGCACTCAAGTACCATAGCATGAAGGGGCTTTGGCCATCGCTCACCAAGTGTGGGTCAGGCTAGTCCTTGTCATTATTTCAGGCAGTGGCTGCATCAGGCAAGGTCAGAGGAAGTGCTTGTAACTCAGGGTCAGAACTAGGCTTTCAGGGCTGCACCCGGGTTATCTATGCAGGGACACAGCAGACACCACAATGCTATGGAATTTGACTTAATAGGGAGGGTTCAATACAGACTACGCTAAACAAAAACACCCAAACAAACACTAATCCAAACTGAAAACTTCTAACCCTACTGTGGGGGTCTGGGGATATAGCTCAGGAGTGCACTGTTTGTCTAGCATGTCTAAGTTCCTGGGATCGACCCCCCCCACACACACATAAACAGGAACTGGTGTACACACACATAATCTTAGCATTTGGGAGGCAGAAGCAGGAGGAACTATTCAAGGTCATCCTCAACCATGTAGCCAGTTTGAGGCTAGCCTGGGCTTCATGGGATCCTGTCTCCAAAAGGAAACAAATGAGTTAAGGGTATAAGTCAGCCCTGGATTTCATCACAGTCCCACAGAAAACGTGTGTGAGGGTACATGCCTGAGACCCCAGCACTAGGTAGGTTGAGGCAGAAGGATCAGGCAGGCATTCGATGTTTTTTGTGACTATACAGATTAAGTTTGAGACCAGCCTGGACTAAATGGGACCCTGCCCCCAAAACTAAAAGAAACAATACCCAAATCACCTTGGAAACAAAAGGTTAAATGCAAGCATAAGGTATCTTTTAATGAGATCAGTATTTCAATGGCTCTCAGCTCAGCTAAATAGAGCATTCCAAGCCAAGGGTTTGCCCAGGCTTTATGGAACACTAATAGGTTTCTAAATCCAATGGCTCTACACTGCTCCAGAAGGCCAGAGCTTCCCTCAAAACCCCCAGCTGAGCAGGGACTGTCTCTTTCACTGGCTTTTGGGACCCTGCTTCTCATACTGGGTCGCCTTGCCCAGCCATAATACACAGGGAGGTGCCCAGCCTTACTGCAGCTTGATTTGATGTGCAATGTTTTGTTGACACTTGTAGGAGACATGCCCTTTCTTGGATGGATAGGGAAGAGGAGGGGATTGGGGAAGGGGGAAGAGGGTATGGGGGAGAGGGACTGGGAAGGGAAGATGGGGGGGAGGCTGAGGCCAGGATGTAAAATAAAAAGATAAATTAAAAGGAAAAAATCCAATTGTTACTGGGCACAGAAAGCCTGCGCTTTCCATGGATCCCACTGACATTCTTCCTTGTCATGGTCCTGAGTGGCTACAGGGAGGTGCTGAGTCGGAAGCTCCAAACCATGGAGACATGCGGCTGATGGAGCAGGAAGGCTCTGTGTTCCTGCCACTGGAGGGCAGCATGCACATTTAGGGATCACCTGTACTTCCAGACTGTCCCTGAGCCCTTTGGTAGCAGGGCCCTGTCTCTCTAGAAATGCTTTGTGGCTTTAAAACCTCTCCCCACCTGCTATGGACATTTTTGATGGTGGCTGACAATAAGAAGTGTATTATGCATTAAAATGCCCAGGGCACAGCCAAGTATAACCCGGCATCAAGAGGGAGACACACAGAGATAGTAATAGTTGGGAGTTAGTGCTCTGACATGCATGTCATCCCAGCTAAGAGGATCTCTTGAGTCCAAGAGTTTGAGGCCAGCTTGTGTAACACAGTGAGACACCGTCCCCAAAACCAAAACATGCAGACAGTTGGTGCTTATAAGAGAGAGTAGGGCTGTGACTAGACACCCCAAGAAGAGTAGCCATGTTCTGTTTTCCTTTCACCCATAATTTTTCACGGTGTCTCACAAACATTTCTCTTATAGCATTAATTTCATTTTTCAGGAGTGCAAGTTGAGGCTTGGGGGCAGGGGCATGGCAGGCCCACACCTCAGAGCAGGTGATGCTGGAACTGATGAGCCCCTGGCAGACCCTCCTCCATACTGGGTTCTCGGGAGAGAGAACATGAGGTTTGAGGCTAGAGTGCTGACATCAGACCCCCATAAATGAATCCCTGCCGTTCCACCCACTAGCTTCAATATGTAAAGCAAAGCATGGCTTCTGGAGTCTCAGTCAGCTTTTGCTAACAAAACCAAATCCATAGGCTTCCTCCAGCAGCCAGAGTCAAAGCATGTAATCTACAGCTGCTTAAGGGAAGAACTTTCTAGAAAGGGAAGCGACCCACAGCCTGTTTTAATTGTGACCGAACCACATACCCAGTATCCTTGAGGCGGCAAGTGAGAAATCCGAGATTTGGGTGTGAGACAAACAGGGATTAGTGGCAGATCAAGAAAATTCCTTCCCTCCCCACCCTCTTAGGCCAGCCTGTGTCAGCCCTGAGCCCTCCTCCAGGGGCCTTCTAGGAGAAGCACAGCCCTAGACTTTCACAGCCTTGCTTTTAAACTCAGCCACAACTGTTTGGTTCTAAGGTACGCTAAGGGTCCAAGTCACAAAGAATTAATTTGGATTATATAAGAGCTGTATTCTGTCACTGTCCCTTTGAGTCCTTGCTGAGCAGAGAAGCTGCAGATTTTGGTTGGCAGTGGGGGTGGATATGGCTGTTCTCTGCCCTGATACAATACAATTGGCAGGAGCCGAGATGAGTCAGCCTCCATCCACCAGAGAGATGAGTTGGTCTGCCAGCACTGACCCTCTTGTACTTTTTGAAGAACACTGGGGGGTGCCCAGGGAATTTGAGACATGTCCCCCATGTGGGTTGTGTCCCTTACAATCTCTGCTCACCTTAATCCCAGCTGTATCCTAGGCCTATAGTGATGCCTGGTACAGTGTGTGCTCAGACTGGCCACTGCCTTGAAAACTGCAAGGAGACCCTTTCACAACAGCATTGCTTCCCTGAATGTTGGCAGCTGTTAGCTGAGAAACAGAATCGTGGTGGCGGTGTTCACAAATATCCAGTTATCAGAAGTTTGTGTACAAACTGCACTAGAATCTCTGATATGCCATGGTATACTGTGACTCTCTTACAGGAAGTAAATCCATAATTTATGTATTGGAGAACTGCCATCTGTCTGTCTACCTATCACCATCAAGTCACACACACATTCATTCATCTGTCTGTCTATCCATCTATCCATTCACCTATACCAACATGAATCATCTATCTATCATCTATGTATCTATCTATGTATCTATGTATCTAT
>LOEQ01001295.1:0-22895 GCA_001685075.1 Bramus lutescens
AAACAAACTAGTATAGCTAAAACAATTATGAACAATAAAAGAACTTCCAGAGGTATCACCGTCCCCAACTTCAAACTGTACTATAGAGCTATAATAATAAAAACCTCATGGTCTTGGCATTAAACAAACATGTTGATCAATGGGCAATAGAAAACCTAAACCTAAATCCATACATCTATGGATACCTGATTTTGAAGAAGTCAGAAATATACAGAGGAAAAAAGAAAACTTCTTCAACAAATGATGCTGGTGTGATTGTATGCCTGCATGTAGAAGACTGCAAATAGGTCTATATTTATCGCCCTACACAAAATTTACATCAAAGTGGACCAAAGACCTCAAAATAAAACCAGACACATTGAACCTGATAGAAGAGAAAGTTGGCAATAGCCTTGAGCCCATTGACACAGGAGACAATTTCCTAAGCAGAACACAGATAGCACAGGCACTATATTGACAATTAATAAAGGAAACCTACCAAAGAATCAATATAAAATTATGTTAATTTAAAAATAAATAAGTGGAACCTCATGAAACTGAAAAGCTTCTGTAAGGCAAAGAACAACATCAACAGAACAACACATAGCCTACAAAATGGAAAAAAAGTTTTCAATAACTCCATCTCCAATAGAGAACTAAGTCCAAAATACATAAAGAACTCAAGAAACTAGACATTTACAAGTCAAACAATACAATTAAAAATAGTTATAGATATAAACAGAATTCAGAATCTCAATAGAGGAATCTCAAATGACTGAGAAACACTTGAAGAAATGTACAACATCCTTAGCTATCAAGGAAATGAAATTCAAAACTACTCTGAGATTCCACCTTATACCTATCAGAATGGCTAAGATCAAGGGACAGCTCATGCTGGTGAAGATGTGGAAGAAGGGGAACACTCCTCCATTGCTGGTGGGAGTGCAAACTTGTACAACCAATATGAAAATCAGTATTGCAGTTCCTCAGAAAATTGGGAATCTGTCAACCTCAAGACCTAGCTAGCCAAACCCTCTTTGGATATATTGGGTATAGAGCCAAAGGGCACTTCATCCAACTGCAAGGACACTTGGTCAGCTAGGTTCATAGTGGCTGTGGCTCTCTTTGTAATAACCAGAACTGGAAACAACATAGATGATCCTCAGCTGAAGAATGGATAAACAAAGTGTAGTATATTTGTACAACACAATAGTATTACTCTGCTGTTAGAAAAAAAATGATATCTTGAAATTTGTAGGCAAGTGGATAAAACTAGAAAAAAAAATCATCCTAAGCAAAGCAACCCAGACCTAGAAAAAGAAGCATGATATGTTTACTTGTAGTAATAAGGGGAGCGGGCCCTGCTTTTCGTCCAGCCCGGCTCCCGCACGGCTAGCTTATACCCNTAACCAATGAAAGTAACACATACACAGATGACCCTCCTACATCATGAGACTACCGAAGCCCTAAAATGCCATCATCAGAGAGTAGTGGGCTATTCTGGCGGGTACTTGGAAGACAAGAATACTGAGAAAAATGCAAGTGTTGTTTTAGAGTGCAGCAGGATCCTATTGAGAACTGGGCTAGAAGGCATTTCTGTTGCATTTTGGCAAAGAATCTGACTCCTTTCTGCCTGTGTCCTGTGAACTTGTATGAGCCAGAATACAAAAGAAATTATTTTATTTTTATAACCATTTATTTAGCAGAGCAATTTTCCAGATAGATTAGCACTCAGGTTATGCTACAGTATGGCTCCTGCTCACTGTTCTTAATCAGATCTACAGTGAGCAAGTGGTAAGGTGTGAATGGTGTAAAGTTTGGTAAGGGAAAGGGTATGAGCATATTTGAGGTATGGACAAAGCTGGTAATGGACAGAACATACTCAGATGTTAAAGAAATTATCGTTCTTAAAGGAAGACATAGACATACCGCTTTCACTAGGACAAGAGGAAGATCCCACACATTGGTGGTTCAACGTGTGAAATAGTATTCATATTAAAGTGAAGGGCCTGGATAGAGAATGCCACTGAAGTGGTTCCATGATCCAAACAACAACAATAACAACAAAACACCTAGGAAGTTGTTTTCCTGGAGTCGGTACACAGAGGTCGCTGTATCCAGGGAGCCAGGCTTTATCTTGAGTTACAGAAGAACGAAGCAGCATTAATCAATTAACACTGACCTTTCAAGTATGAAACATACAAGAGTAAAAGTGTCACAGAGGGTTTGTGTTCTGGCCCAACAGGCCACTAAGCAATGTGGGCAAAGTCGGGATCTCCCTGAGAAGGACCCGAGAGATGGGTGTTTGACGTTGTGAAATGAAGACCAATTTTCAGTGGAAACTCCAGGATGTTGGAGATGAGACATTGAGACATTGCTAAGGAAAACTGGCCTAAGAGAGAGGCTATGCGTGCTGAAGACAGCAGGACTGGATAGGAGAAGCTACTAAAGCGTTTTGAAGCCCAGATGATTCTGCCATGAGTCTTGGATGTCAGACATGGAGCAGCAGGATTTGATGTTTGTCCTGCTGGGTTTTGGTCTTACTTTGGTCTGGGTTTTCTTTTTTGTGACCCATTACTTCCTTTAGTGGTGGAGATATTTGTTCTGTACCATTGTTACTTATGGGGGTGATAGTTTGTTTTCTCCCAAGTGGTCACAGGTAAAAGATGGTTGCCTTGAGTCTCAGAAAAGACTTTGAATTTAGGGGTGTTTCAACAATGCTAGAACTAAGATTTTTACTTACTCTTCCAGATAAACTAAGTGCACTTTTCTTTGTGAGAATCTATGAGCCTCTAAGGACAAAGAGTGGAACTTTACAATTTAAAAGTTAACTGAGAATCAGGCTGACAAAGTATGGCCTTGTGATGTTAAGTTTTGATTATCAATTTTATGGAATATAGAACCACCATGGGAACATTCCTCTGGATTTGTCTATAAAGGCATATTCAGAACTGTTTGAGTGAGGTGGGACAAGCACAACTGAATGTGAGTGGCACAACCCTATGTGGGCTGGGGTACTGAACTGTATCAAAAGGAAAACACAATCGAGAGCCAACATTCATCTTTCTCTGCTTCCTGACTACAGTCATGATGTGAGCAGCTTCATCCTGCTGTCATGACTTGCCTGGTATGGTAGACTGTACCCACAAACTGGGAGCCAAAATAAACTTTTTCTTCCTTGGTACTTTTATCAGATGCTTTGTCACAGGAAGAACAAAGTAATATCCCAATCCTCCAGCCCAGGTGAAGATGCTGGCACATTGACTGTAGTGGGCATAACCATCTGAAGTTTAGAGAGTCCCCGAGGTGAGTCTATCTGATACTGTTCTCCTTTGTAAGTACCAGTGGTTTTGAAGCTCTCGTTCCTGCATCAGTGTCTGTATCACATGAGTCTTGGTGGATGTAAATTGACTTCCTGATGTGGGAGTCCCCTCTGTGTGCTGTGATTACCATTAATGAATAAAGAAACTGCTTTGAACCTAAGGCAGAATTTAGGTAGGAAGGGAAAACTAAATTAAATGTTGGGAGAAAGAAGGGCAGAATCAGAGAGGCACCATGTAGCCCTGCCGGAGACAGATGCCAGAACTGTAGCTGGTAAGCCACAGCCATGTGGCAATACACAGATTAATAGAATTCGGTTAAATTCAGATGAAATAGTTAGCCAATAAGAAGCTAGAGCTAATAGGCCAAGCAGTGATTGAATTAATACAGTTGCTGTGTGATTATTTAGGTTCTAACCTAGCCCAGCAGCTCGGAACCAACAAGAGCCCTCCCTCCAACAACTTTCCTTGATCTAGACCTAGACTTACAGGCCATAACTCTGTAGTAGGGACCATGTATGTTTCTGTTTGAGAAGTAGTGATGGAGGGAGTAAGTGAAGATGCCCTCCTTGGAGTCCTCCAAGCGGTTGGCTTTTTGGCTGAGTGACAGATGTGAGGGAATTTGCTGACTAAGATGAGTCCCCTGAAAAGAAGAAAAGTAGCTTTTGAATCACGCTACTGTAACTCAGAACCAGAGATGTCAGACATTAGCTGAACTTAAATCAAAATTCGCAGTTTGAATCCAAGGACCTGAACCTAAGAAGGCTGCTTGCCGCAGCTCTGTGGAGCTCAGGTTAGCTAAACTGAAATCATGTAGTCAAGAGTGCCCTTCTCTGGTTCTGAGTTGTGGGAGCAAATGAGAAATATATATGATTTGGGAACAGGGTTTGAAGCAAAGCAGCAACGAATGGTCTGAGTTCAGTGTATGCACAGGTGCTCAAGTGTAAGGCTGATCTGTTGACTTATATTACCAGTTACTTTTAAATCCTAAATGTAGTCCCAGAGCTCATGTACCACAAACCTTATCCCCAATTCCCTGCTTTCAAAGGCCCTGCTGTTGAGGGATTGAAGCATGGAAGCTCACACATTCACAGAAAGGTCCATAACTTCATGGGCTGTTGGAAGGCGTTGGGAATTTTAGGAGGTGGGGCATAAATAGAGCAAGTAGCACATTGGGGGCAGAAACAATGGAGCCAACTGATCACAGACTGTAACTTCAGAAACCTTAAGCCAAAGGAAACCTTTCCTCCATCAGACTGGTTTACTTCAGGTATTTTGACACAGCAGTGGAAAGCTAATTAGCACACCATCGGAGATGGTGACTGAGCTGAGCACATAACTGCTCCACCTAGCTGGATCTGCTCATTCAGCTGCCCTGAGGTCCAGGACAGGTTCCCGTGCAGCTTCTTGGAGAGGGTGTTCAGTTTTTTTTCTGTGGGGCATCTGTACTGCTGGGGTGAAATATGATATTTCAGCTGTACTCGATCTCACATGTACTTCACATATACCTTATGGTGCTGTCTCTTTGACCTGTGGGGACCGTGAGCCCCTGGCTTAGCACAGAGTCAGTTTCCTGGCCATTCATATCTCCTTGGTAGTTGTCGATTGGCCACCTGTTTTTGGGTGCTCCTCAAATCTTGCAGGGGTTTATACCACCACCTCAAAAATCTTTGAACTCTCTAAAGGAAAGAAACTTCGTAGATCACTAGGGTGAGGGGTAAAGGCCCTTCACGTATGCTCCCCTGGAGAGGCAGTATTAGGAAAGAAGAAGAAAGGAAGGAGGAAGAGAAGCAGCTTTCTAAGCCAGCTGGAAAAACAAATGCATACTTTGGCTTCACTGTGGAATTTTCATCCATGAATGAACTATAGTGATAGAATTATCATTCATGAATGAGCTATAGTGAATACTTGCCATCTTCCATGATGTTTGCTAGATATTCTTATTATGGTGCTTGTGTGTGTGTGTGTGCATGTGTGTGTCTGTGTTCTTGTGTATGTGTGTCTGTGTCCTTGTGTGTGTGCATGTGTCTGTGTTCTTGTGTATGTGTCTGTGTTTCTGTGTGTGCATACATGTGTGTCTGTGTTCTTGTGTATGTGTGTCTGTATCCTTGTGTATGTGTGCGTGTGTGTCTGTGTTCTTGTGTCTGTGTTTCTGTGTGTGTGTGTGTGTATGTGTGTGTATGTGTGTGTGTGATGGAAGAGGGATAATGCACTTGCCACAGTGCAGGTCTGGAGGTCAGAGGACAAATCTGCCAAGTTAGTTCTCTCCTATGACTGACACATGGGCTCTGGGGATCAAATTCAGACTGTCAGGCTTACAGAGAAGGCCAGTACCTTACTGGCAAAGCCAGCTCACTGGCCCTTTTGCATTTTTTATTTGCTTTTGGTTTCATTTTTGTTTTCAGACAAAAATCTTGCTATGAAACTCAGGCTGTCCTTGAACTCACCCTCTAGCCCAGGTTGCCTTGAACTAATGATTCTCCTGCCTCAGTCCTCATAAATGCTGGGATTATAAAGAGAAGGCATCAGGTTTCGTCTAAATACTTTAAATCATTGCAAATCTATCAGATCAATTTTTAATTTCCCTTGTTTTATGTGTGAGGAAACTGAGGTTCAGAGAAGCACTCTGACTGACCAATGTTAGTATTAGTTAAGGATGGGTTTTATTAGGCTTCCTCACCAGAACCAGATGAGGAGAGAGCTGACTCATACAGTAAAACCCAATTGCCCCAACTTCACATTCATTTAATAAACCTGCTCTTTGACATTTTTTATTATGAAAGTAAAATATTTATTAGAGGAAAATTGAACAATTCAGATAAGTGTAAAGAAGTGAGTAAAATCATCCAGAATCCCATCAATTAGATAATTTCTTTGAAAATAACTTTCTTCTGCTTCTACTTCCTATAAAAATAAAATCCATTTTCTGGGCTTTCTGCCCCTCCTCTTCTCATTTTACATATGTGTCTGTTTCTGTTAAACATAAGATGATTTCAATTTAAGTTTTATATAAGAAGGGACTCTGGTGTGAATAGAAACATCTAATATTTGAAATGCGTTCATTTAGCTAATGGTTAACACACCAAGAAAAAGGCTTTAAACACAATAAAGACGTGTTGGCGGTAGAGTTTCCCTTTGATGGTCTTCTGATCGGTTTTTACTTGCATTCTGAAAAAGTCTTTTATACTCTTTTACTGAGATGCGGTGAAGTCATAGTGGCTGAAGGTCATTGGTGTTAATATGCCCTTCAGTCATGCTAAATGCCGGTATGAAAGCCTTATGCGGCTCTCCTGGGCATAAAACTCCCGTGGGTTCCTGAACTCACTACCATGAATGGCTCCTTTCGTGAAGGAACCAAGGATCAGGGAAGAGCAACAACCGTGTGAAATGATTTTGTTTGTCTTGGTGGCAATTCTTTCTGTTTTTCAAGTGACCCAGTGATGTAAAGATAAGTAGTTCTCGGAGCGTATATATCATCATTCCTTCCAAGTTTCCACGTCTTCGTAAATAATGTTGTGAATGATGGATTCTATAGGGTCATTTGGGCCACTGTGCAATTATCTAATAGAAAAAATGTAAGAGTTGTCCTTTTTTTACTTTTGAGCAGCACTCACTGCTCATTAATTAAATGAGAGCAAATGGCTTCACGTAGGAGATTCAGAAACAAGGCAGGCAACAGTCTCATGACAACAGACTGCACAAAACTACAAAGTGAAGGGAGGAGACAAGTTTCACATAATTCTTTCTTCTGCACATATAGTTAAGAGGCACAATAAGTCCATATAGGTTTGGTCAACATGAGGCAGTGGGGGCCATCCCACAGTACTTCAGGTCTCTTCTTTCAAGCTTGTTAGAGTTGCAGGATCTAGTCTGGACCTGTGACATTGTGTAATTTGCAGACTGTCATCTGCTTGGTTCAGATTGGGGCAACCATTTGTCTAATTACTTAGCTTTCTGATCATGTAAATGTCCCGCCTGTAGGAAATTTGACTTTCGTTATGATAGTCAGATGGAATATAATCCCTTGGATATATGATCCTCATCAAGAAGGGTTCATCTTCCAAAGATGTTAAAACAGTTACAAGTTACACATGATAGCTTATTCCCATGTTCTCAGTTACTGAGAGGTAGAGGCAGGAAGATAAAATGTTCAAGGTCAACCTGGGGTATACAGTGATTGTGAAGGCTGCCTGGGCTACATTACTCTGCTTCAAAAGCAACAAGAAAGCCCTGTGTGTTGTTATATGTCTTTAATCCCAGCACTAGGCAGGCAGAAGCAGGGAAATCTCTGTGAGTCTGAGACCAGCCAGGGTTGTATAGTGAGACATGTCTCAAAATAAACAAACCAACAATTCAGAGAAAACAAACAAACACAAACAATTGAGTAAAGCCTTAAAAAACATAAGGTCATATGAAAACATGATGAAGAGATAAAATGATGCATCTTGGGGAACAGGATCCCAAAAGCCAGCTAAGCGCCAGGGAAAGGTCCTGATCTCACTGCTAGGAGCCTTACAAAGAGAACAAGATAAGCTCAATTGTCACACACATGCTGAGGGCCTAGGGGGGGTCCAATTCAGGCTCCTAACTCTTGGTCCAGAGTCCATGAGCTCCCATGAGCTCAGGTCAGTTTTCTTTGTGGGTTCTCCCGCAATGACACCCCCTCATACAATCCCTCCTCCTTTTCTGCAAAGAGGGAACAGGAGGAGAGGACAGAGTGGAAAATGTTTGTAAATTAAATGAAAAAATGCTATTTAAATAAGATAATAAAAAATTAAAAAGATGTGCCAACCATTGAAGCCTTGTGAACTAACCTATTTCCTTTCTGTAGCACTTTGGACCTGAAATATACCCCCAAAGTACATGCACTTTAGAGTGTGGTCCCCAATTGGTGATGCTATTCAGATGGGTAGCATTTAGTCAGTGGGAGTCTAGCTGGAGGGAGCGAGGGCATGTTCTAGAAGGTTGTATCTCGTTTTGTGCTCCCCACCCCTTTCTGGCCACCACAAAATGAGACTCATGGCAAGTGAAAGTGCAGAGAATAAGTGACCGTTGACTGCTCAGTCCTGAACAGGACACTTATGTCATCTTCTCCAGGTCTTGGGGACCATTGCAGAAGAGAGGACAAAAGAACACCAGAGTTGGAGAATGGGTTGGGAGGCATAAAATAGTAACCGCTCGATATGACATGGCCATTGCCATCACAAACATGCTGCAACTGTAACCACCTGCACAGAAGACCTCCTCGAAAAAGACAGGATGATAGAATTTTATCTGCTTTTCTTTTCCCTTTTTGTTCATTTTTTATTTTTGATAATTCTGTGCCTGTATATGTGGGCTGTGGATATTTACTCACCATCCCTCTCATATTTCCCAATGAGTCCTCCTTCTGTGAGGGCAGTCCTCAACTGCCCCTCTCCTAAATACAGAACAGTCCCCTTCACTCAAAGGAGATGAGATCATTTCTTGGAAGAGACGAAAGCAGTTCCAAGATTATGGTGCGACACACAACAGTCAAGAGATAGGAATATCCCAGGTATCCATCGCTGGCTGAATGGAGATTGAGATGTTGAACCTGCTGGCACCTTCAAATCATGATTAATAAAATCTCAGAGACAGATATTGGGGTTCAATCTGAAGACCAGACAAGCAAAGCAGCCAGTCACTGGCTCTTATTTTGACCTCACTCCAGAAATGGTGATCCTGCCTCCAGAGAACCTCAGCATGAGATTGAGACTGGAAACTGACTCCTCCCATTTTACAATCTTTTCTAGTTCTGGGATTAAGGGCGTGCACCACTAGCACCTGGTTTCTGTGGTAAACTAGTGTGGCTGCTGGGATTAAAGGTGGGTATCACCACTGCCTGGTCTGAAGGCTGGCTCGTGTGGCCGTTTTACTTTCCTGATCTTCAGGCAAGCTTTATTTATTAAAATACAAATGAAATGCCATTACACACCTTTGTCTTAGACTTCATCCTGCAGCACTGTGGGAAACAGATCTCTGTTGTTTATAAGTTGCCCAGTCTATGGCATTTTGTTTTAGTAGCTTCAACAAAGTAAAACTTAATTATGACACACAGCTAGAGAAGGTGTCGGTGCTAATAGGAGAGCTCATGTAGGCCTGAAACAAAGCCCATCCCGTGTTCTGTCCCTTCTGAGTTATGCACCAGCTATGATCAATGTAATGGGTTTGCTTAGGACAAAACTTAAACCGGGCTTATTTGGATCAGTTCTTTACAGCTGTGTGTATATATGCACTAATGTTCATAGGTGTGAATGTGGGCATGTGTGTGGTTAGAGGATAATTTTGGTTGTCCATACTGACCTTCCATGTTGTTTGAGACAGGTTCTCTTGTTCACTGCTGTGTACACCACGCCAGGTACCCATGGAAAATCCAAGGATTGTCTTGTCTCCACCTCCCATCTTCCCATAGGAGCTCTGGGCATCCGGCTTTTACATAGACTCTGGTAATTTGAACTCAGGTCCTTACACTTGTATGATAGGTGTTTTTTACTCATTAAGCCACCTCTCCGGGACCCCTAGATCAGACTCTCACTAATACAGCATGTATCGATTGACCTGCATTATGTTTAGAGTAGAGAATACGGCAAAGAAAACACAACGGACATGTTCTCTGCTCCATACATACATATAGGGTCTGGGAGTATTCATTGAACAAGTCATCTCAGACTTTAGAAATGCAAGCATATTAGCAAAGAAAAGTTGACACAAAAATCCAAAGGTACTGCAGGAACAAATTAAGCTGAGTGGTGCCCATCAATGACAGAGAAACGTTTAGTGGAAGTGGGAAGCATAAGGGTGTTTATAGGGTACAGAAGACACGGAATGCAGGTGGGACCTAAGGAAAACACCAACTCGCTTCCAACTCTACACCGGTAGAGCTTGGGATCCCGAATGCCCTGATGAGTACAGCCTTTCGCAAAGCACGGGCGCGTGGTGTTTAAGCGGGTACATGTTGGCCTATGAAGAACACACGGCTTCTGCGGTGCATTTCCTGATGGAACAGAAGGCTGGCGTGGAGGTCTTTAGAGACCTTAGGCTCTGTGATGAAAGAGTACAATTAAAATCACATTGAAAGACATGAAAACTCTAAAGCTAAATGTGACAAAGTCCCAGGGCTCAATACCATCAGGGCTAAGTGCCGATTAATATTCATTCAGGACTCCCCAGATTTCTATTTATGAATTATTATAGGAAATTATAAAAATGATCTGTAGCTGTTGGTTAAAATGTGTTTCTTTAAAATTGCTCAATTGCTTACCTATAGCTCTCTCTTTTGCTTATCTGAATAATTATCCATATTGATGTCTAGTTGTTTGGAGTTTATTTGCATGTATAAACAAATATACATTCATTTATATATTGTTCTTTTACATAAAAACTAACTACATAGAATTGTCTATATTTTGATTGTTTGTTTATTTGAGACAGAGTCTTTCTTTGTAACCCTGGATGTCCTAGAACTTGCTATCTGGACCAGATTGGTCATGAATTCACAGAGATCAGCTGACCTCTGCCTCCCAAATATTGACATATCTTTCTTTCCTTCTTTTGCTCCTATCAACCTGTATCTTTTAAAGCTTCTTTGTTAGTGTGTGTGTGTGCTTGCGTGTGTGCCCACATGTGCCACAGCACATGTACAGAGGCCAGAGGATAGCTTGAGATCATTGGCTCTCTCATTCCATCATGTCGGTCCCAGGAATCAAACTCAGGTTGTTAGGCTTGGTGTCAAGCGCCTCCTTTACCCACTGAACCATCTAGATAGTCTATTTTCAAGGCCTTTCCATTCTCCTCCTCAGCTATAGAATGTTCCCTTCTATGGCTCTAACACAAATTATTCGATTATCATTTTTGAGGACATTAATATTACTTCAATCATTTGGCCATTGTAACTATGATACAATGAATAATCCTGAATATGTCTGCTGCTGACTAAGGAATCTGTAATTTAACTGCAAGAAAGCATGTATGTGTATTTTACCTTCTCTAGATATCATTAAATATCCCTATTAAATTATCTCTGTGTTTCTGTTTCCTCACACTTTCCTATTTATGCTGCAAACATTTTGTTTCATTGTAATCTATAAATTTTTAATTTGCTTTTTGTCTTTTTTTCTTACTGAACTTGGCTATCTCATAGTATATAAGGAATTTCTGCCTAGTCATACATCCCTCCATCTTAAATTAGTTCTATGATCTTTATCTAAAGTAAAATCAATATTTTATTTTTGCCATATTTGCAAAAAAGAAGATGCAAGGATTCCTTCCCTGGGAAGTCATACAAAATGTCTTCCCCCTCCTTACAAGGTCCCAACTAAAAAAATCAAAGTCTGATTCCACCAAAGTTCATTCTGAAGAACCAAGGGGTTTAGTGTGCTTCTTCAAAGAGTGTGGGTTAGGGACTGTTTAGTGGAGGGTAAGTGATGCCAAAGTCGTTACACTGGAGAGCCTTTGCCCAGCATGGATGATGGTTTTCTCACAGCTACAAAACATTGAGATTCCTACTCTAGCTAGCTTTTTTTTAGCCAGTATATTTTAGTACCCTCTGAGCCCCTCTCCCCTTAGGGCTAGTGCAACTGGTTCAGGAAGAGATGGCGGAATCTCAGGTGTGGCTTCCGTGACCCTCTCCATCCTTTCTGGAAGGGAACACCAACAGGCAACAAGTTCAGTCTTGGAGTCTCTTGCAAGCTGTGGCAGATGTTCTAATGAGGACGGCAGCTGGTACGATCGGAGAATAGTACTCTGCACCAATGTTATGTCTGTATGTGATGGCTGCAATGCACACATGGATTATGTATGCACCAGCCTGCAATAATAGCTCTCAGAAGCTCACCTAACTGTGAAAGTTGCTGAAAATAGTTGGAAACTAAAAACAAGAGCATTATGGAAATGAGGATAAACAGCTCTTCAATTTGTCATATAATTATTTCCAAGCTCTTAAATCCATTTGAATTGTGGTTCTTCTTTGGAGGTAATGTGTACTTTCTTGTTAGTATTGTTTGTTTTGTGCTTTCTCTAGCACTGTTACGAGAGTATCCATACCTTCGAAAAAGAAAGAATATTAAAGGCACCGAAAGTAGAAAATGTAGGAGACATATATTTTGACTCTGTCTCTCTCTCTCCTGTAACTTGGGCTCAGAATTATCTTCTAAGTTTAGCCAGCCTGTCCTCCACATACCAGATCAGTTCAGAAGAACCTTTAATGATAGTAATATTATGTGGGTAACTAATCTGTTTTATCTATTTGGGTTTTTTGTTTGTTGTTGTTGTTGTTGTGTATGTGTGTGTGTGTGTGTGTGTACATCTGATGAGAACATTAAGAGTCAATTCTCCTCTCTCCTGACATTTTGTTTGAGGCAGGGTTTCTCTTGTTTCCACATCTGCTCTGTGTTCCAGGTGTGCTGGCCTGCAAGCTTCCAGGAAATTCTCCTGTCTGCTTCTTGTTTCACTGTTAGGAGTGATTGACACCATGTCAAGCTTTGTATGTAGGTTCTGGGGATTGAACTTGGATCACTGGGATTGTGTGGCTAGTGCCTTTTTTATGGGTCCATTTTCTTCTGACCTCTGAATGAATTTATGTTTTGCTTCCTACCTAATTATCTCAACATATTCTCAACATGCGTATTTTCTTGATCTCACCCTAATATAGATGACAGATCTTGGAGCAAATGCACAGTAAAATTGATGTTACCCTTCACTGAGAAT
Source organism: Bramus lutescens (assembly GCA_001685075.1). Lineage (NCBI taxonomy): Eukaryota > Metazoa > Chordata > Mammalia > Rodentia > Cricetidae > Bramus > Bramus lutescens. The sequence goes on from LOEQ01001295.1 coordinate 13,026, forward strand.
TCTACATTAAGTATAGTTAGATTTGTTCTCTCTTTGTACCCAAAGCTTTGGCTAGAGGTCAAGACCCCGTCCTCTCAGAGGGCCAGTCTCTGTGTCCTGTAAAACATTAATGTTTCATTCCAGATTCTGTGCTTGGCATCTTGAATCTCCTAGGCATCCTATTCAAGCACCCCCAGTCCAACTTCAAAGCTCACACAGTCGATCAATGTGTCCCTGGGCACATTCTTGCTTCATTCTAATTCATTGCCATCACCATCGCACCAAACCCAATCCCCTGTGTAGAGTTTAAGTCACAGTTACTTTGCTTATTAGATTTATCAACACATACTGTCTTACATCTTGATGCTCATGGCTTTTCTAATGTTTTCTGAAGCAGGTCCTTGGATAAGGGAAAGTCTAGGGTTAGTTGCTTTAAAAATCACCACTATATTTGCCCTTTACCACGCTTTAGGCTTCTCCACCATGAATTCTCTGAGCTAAGGAGCTCTTGGCTCTGTGAGGATGGATTTCAATTCCTTAAGTGCTCCATGACATATCATTAGGGCTCACGAAGAGAACAGCTACGTCGAATTAATTCATGTTATTTCTGTATTTTATGAAAGTTTTTGGTTCTCCAACTACAGGTGGTTCTTGTTTTAGGTAACCTGTGATCCATTTGGGAAAAGAGTCTATTTTAAATGCTACTCTAAAATATTGGGAGCGTTTGTCTTTGTGATCTCATTAATTTGGGGACATTTAAAATGGATATATTATGCGCTCACTGATATACTCCTTATATATTCGGCAAAATAATAGAGGACATTATAGAGTTTAGTTGAAATACTGCAGCTCGTTAGTCCATGCTGCTGCAATGTCTATTTCTAGGACAGAGCTCTGATATTGAAAGCATAATGACCATCAGAAGCCAGCATCCTGCCCTCTCCCCAGCTCCCTACATTCATTTGCTTTGCTCTGTCTGTTTCGCACCCTGCACACAAAGGGAGCCCAGCGCTCTTTCATTTCGCAGAAGCCACTATAATTTTTCTTGACATGGCAATTACTTTTTAATCCGGTTAGCATAGACTCTAATGGAACCAAGTTGTAAAACATCCTTTACTCTTTTATTTTGCTTTTAATTTATTGCCTTGATTTCAATCCCTTTTATAAACCCATTAAAGCCCAATTACTCACTTTGAAGTCAATCACTAATCAATGCCATTTATTTTTGTATTATGGGATATGGAGGGGTAGTTAAATTGTCTGTATTCCAGTGAAGTTTTTGATAAATATCAGACGTTGTTAGTGTTTACTAGTCTGAGGGACAAGAAGTTCAATAGAAAGAGAGGAGCGTTTCCTCAGAGAGAAGGCTAGGTCTGCTGCCTCTGCAGCAGCTTTGCCTCCCATAAAAAGACAGGGAAAGCACAAGCAGCATTTGAAGTATGACCTGACTGTTCACAGCTTAGATTGATTAATGAAGATGAATGAGGAGTTGTCACTCTCATTGATGGGGGCTTCCCAAATGAAACTGAGGTTTACTGGGAAACATGCACTCAATACACACACACACACACGCATACACATACACACCTTTATACACACATGCACACACATGCATGCATATATACACACACATACATACACATATAGACATATACACATACATACATTCATATACACATACATACACACACATAAATGCATGCTCACACACGTACACATACAGGTATGTATACATACACATATGCATCCGCACATGTGCACACTCTTACATACACACATGTGCACACTCTTACATACACACATATATACACACATACACACATGCTCACATACACACATACATGCATCCAAACATATATATACATCCACACACATGCATATATGCACATACATACATATATATACATACATTCATAAACACATGCATACACACATAATACATATACATATATACATATGCACACTCATACATACACACATATATATAATACATACATAGACACACAGACACACACACATACACGCAGATAGCAGATGATGATTTTTTTAAAAGTGTTTCTATATGCTTTCTACAGATATTTTTCAGTGAGGCCCTGGGATATGTAGGAGTCACCATTATTATTTGTACTCTATAGATGATGAGGTTCACCTGAGGCTCAAGGAATTTGCTATTTATCTCAAGCTTCTAAGTAGAACCATGTCTCATTCTATAGCACAGTGTAGAATTCTGGAGCTCTTCTATCTGTATGTGAGGTTTTCCCTGAAATGGTAGGTGCTGTGAAGAGTCAGAAATTACATGACTATTTTGATTGGTGACAGCAATGTGCTGGTAACCCATGCTATACAAACAAACCATGATGCGTAGCATCTGCCCATTTCTTTGATGCAAATACTATCACTGTAACCAATTTTGAGTTTCCTAAAAGACATCCCTAAGCTCCATGTTGGGAAGAAATGTGCAAAGTGGTCCTCTTTCAAGTTGGGCTGGATCCAGCACATAGCACAACTCTGCATCCTAGCTATTGAGGTACCTGTGCTGTGAATATGAGATCTGTGAGTCTGCGGCATAACTGCAGTGTTTCAGTAACTGCGGAACATCTATTTTCAACAAACATTTTAAGACTACCAGAGATGAGTCTCTGTCTCTTCATGTGTTGGTGGCATGAAGAATATGCATGAAATTCTTACAGTGAATCCCACCCACTTACATAATTATTAGGAGTAGTTAATGCCTGTAATAAAATAGAATTGAATAATCAAGTGAAGAGAGATGAAACACATCTGCCAATAGATTGTGGGAAGTCAACTAAGTATTCTGGATTCTTCTAGATTGAGAAAAACAAAATGGAAGAAGGAATACACCACATTTTTGTCTGGGAAATGTAGTGAATTTTAATTGTATTTTAATAAATAAAGACTGCCTGAAGATCTGAGAGTGAAACAGTCCCACTGCTCAGCCTTAAAGATCAGGTTATGGTAACACACACCTTTAATCCCAATAACCACAATGATATGCACCTTTAATCCCAGTGGTGCACACCTTTAATCCCAGAGCTAAAGAGGAATAAAGGACAGGGGTAGATTGCTCTCAGACACTCAGGCTCATTCTGAGGTTCCTGGAGGCAGGATCGCTATTTCAGACTGAGGTCAAGGTAAGAGTCAATGGCTGGCTATTTTGCTTTTTGGATCTTCCGGTTGAACCCCAATTTCTGATGCTGAGCTTTTATTAATTGTGCTTCATTTGGTGCCCACTTTTTCACAAAAATGCCATTTGATTGAGGCTTTTTGGCCATCATCCCAGGCCAGGGCTGATATTGGAATTCCAGCTCTAAAAATTGGAACCCAAATTTAGCTATCTGGGTTCAGCCCCAGCCTAGCTTCCATGTAAAGATGGAACATGCACAGATAATCTAGATACTGTATGTTATTGTGTTGTCTTTGACTTGTTTGACTGCTGAGGAAGGAGCAACAGCTGCTAAAAAGACTTTTGATTATAAATGTTGCTAGATTAATCCAATTTATCTATTTTGAAAATGCTTTGACTTCAAATTTTAAGTGAGAAGATATGTTTCTTTGGAGAAGAGGTTTTGCTTTTCTTTCCACAGGAAATAAGAGTCTGTGGATTCATCCTTGGTTAAGAAAAATAAGGTTTGATCAAGGAAGAACCCCTGAAAAATCTTCAATGGGAACAGATGACCCAGATGATCCACTGTTTCAGAGTCATTTGTTGCAGTTTCCTCTGAGTTCTACATCCAGAACAGCCTCAAGACTGCTGGCTGAGATGATCCAGCCTCACAGAATACTCCAGTAAGGATTGACCATAATCTTAAATTTTCTTTGGGTCCTCGTAAGATTATCAGCATCCCCAATGAGCAAGAAGTAGCCTAGAAAACTATGCCCATGTTCCCAAAAAAAATGGATCATGGATGTTTGTTTTTGTTTAATGTGTTGGTTACAAATTGTTATGGTTAATGGTCAGGAAAAAAGCTAAACAAATAAAATTAGATTCAAGGTTCTTGGTTTAAAAAAAAAAGCCAGGTAGTAGTGGCACATGCCTTTAATCCCAGCACTTGGGAGCCAGAAGCAGTCAGATCTCTTTGAGTTCAAGGTCAGCCTGGTTTACAGAGCAAGTTCCAGGATGGGCTCCATAGCTACTGAAAAACCCTGTCTCAAAAAAATAAACAGAGAGAGAGAGAGAGACAGAGATAGAGAGGAAAAAAACAGAAAAAAAGAAAGGAAAAGATAAAAGGGGCTATAAATATGATTAGATAAAAAGGTAGATCATTGAATCTATTTTTTAAAAGCAACTATTAGTTTTAAATGTTTTACATTGGTTTTACTTTTGTATATTGTAGCAAATTTTGTATACTGATACAAATTTGAGATTAATTTTGTTAAAATATATTATACATATATTTCTAATCTTGTTATACAGCTTATTTAACAATGTAAAGCAAATTTCTGGTCCTTAAAAATTATTATTATCAACTGTTTACGATAATAAAGAAATATAGTTAGTAGTTAATTACCTAGTATAATTGAACTTGTAATCATATTAGGTATGTTTCAAGGACAAACAAAGATATAATTTAGATAGATAGGTCATCTTCAAACACTTCAGAGATCTACAGAATATGACATTTAAGATGTTTTAATAACCTAGGTTATTCTTTTTATGACAATGATTCATGTCTGCTCCTGGCAGCACCAATCTACTTCAGAGAAGATAATAAGCATTGAAGAAATTCCACATGTAGTTTACTTTCTTTGTGGCAAAAGTAAGCTGCTGGTCAAGAAAATACCCATGCCTTAACTGCTGACATTATGCTGTCTTAATTAGACAAGCAGGACACAGAATATCCTGCCACACAGAAAAGTCTGTCAAATATGCTAGGCCTTTAGGCCAAAGATTGGATGCTCCAATGTTGCAGAGGAACTTTGGGTGACTGTCCAGGCAGCCAGCTGTTTCTGTCATTACTCAGCGTTTTTTAGAAGTCATTTGCTTGCAGTCCCTGCTTACTCAGTTAATATTATTTCCTTCTTCAGTCTCTAAGGGAGTTGAAGATTAGATATCTATAGTTATAGTTTACCAGACACAGAAAGTAAGTTATGATAGAAGGGAAATTAGGTATAAGACTTCAGACTCACCAAGATAGAATAGATTTGAAATATTTTCTATGAATTTGTCAACTGCAAATGGACTAGACATTGCCTGTATATATTGTATATAGTCATTGTTTTTATTGTATATAGTTTTCTTATAGTAGTTATAGTCTTTTTATTTTAGATAAAAAGGGCAAATGTAGTGGATTTTAATTGTATTTTAATAAATAAAGGCTGCCTGAAGATCTGAGAGTAAAACAATCCCACTGCTCAGCCTTAGAGACCAGGTTATAGTGACACACTCCTTTAATCCCAGGAGCCACAATGATATGCACCTTTAATCCCAGGGGTGCACACCTTTAATCCCAGCCCTAAAGAGGAATAAAAGATGGGGTTGGAGGGAGATTGTGCTCAGACACCCAGTTTCTTCTGAGATTCCTGGAGGCAGGTTAATCCTTTCAAACTGTGGTCGAGGTAAGAGCCAGTGGCTGGCTATTTTGCTTTTTGGGTCTTCAGGTTGAACCCCAATTTCTGACCCTGAGCTTTTTTTTAATAATGCTTCAGGGAATTTTATTTTAATAATATTTATTTCAGTCTTTTAGAATTCCATATGTCTATACAATGAATTTTGAGCATACATGTGCTTTCTTATCTGTGTTGGAAAAATTATTGAAGATCCATAGATGACTCAGTTGTACAGGGTAATTTAAATTTAAAAAAATATATTTGCAACAAATTTGTAATAGTAAATGGAGATTCCTATTATGAAGAGAAAATAAGAGCAAACCAGAGGGCTGAGTATGCCCAGCTTGCGAAAATATAGAAGCTAGTTTAGCCAAAATCAGATATCAAGAAATGTGCCTGAAGTCACTCCCCTGGAGGAACACATCTCTGAGGATGCTCTGGGCCAGCTGGACTGGAACTGCCTCATAGGGGGTTAAATAGCATACAGATCTCTGGGTCCACCCCATGTCTGGATTCAAAACCTCTACAGCTCATAATGCAAGGTGATATCTGAGGACCACTCTATGTCATCCCTTTAGGCCTTTAGACTTTCAAAAAGTGAATAACAAAATGCTACCTAATGGGGAAAATACTCTGGATGGAGAGTAGAGTCTGTGCCAGAAAGAACAGACTGTAACTAAGAACATGGAGACAGATTTATGCCACACATGATGAAGTCTTGGAGAACTGTGGGGATCCTTGAATTTGGAGATTTAAGGCTAGGGTTCTAGCCTTGCCCTCCAGGCCATGGAGTGAGTTCCTTTGTGGGCCTTGGAAGGCCAGCTTATCCCAATAATCATCCATAAAATTCAGTAGACTTGGATGCAGTATTCTTTACTAAATATTTCATGATTTCACAGTACTCAAAGGTCTATACACCATGGGCAATTGTCCCAAGGAGAAAACGGTTGGTTGTAATACAGGATTAACTAGCTAGCTTTAGGGAAGTGAAAGTTGAGAGATTGAGAAAAAAATTAGAAGTCCCATAGTCCCCATCCTGAGTCATCGGGAAGATGATGTTATTAATCAAGAAGGGGCAATGGGCAGAGCAGCTTTGCTGAAAACTGTGGAAAGTTATCCTTTGTACAGAACAAATGGAGCTTATTTGCCCTTTGTCATCACAGAGATGTCCCTCAGGCTCATGGAGAGGTCACAGGACACAATAGCAAATACTAATATTCTATTCACTGCTAAATATTTATTGGGTGCTAAATTTTTTATCACATGCTTACTAAGCCCTTTCAGTACATTCTTATTTAGTTCTCATGGTGACCAATTAGTAATTATTATTCTAATTTTACAGAAAGACCAAGAAATAGAATACTATGTGACTTAGTTAAGGTCATAAACCTGATTTGTGAATGGGATAGAATTCAACCCGGTCTTCCCACATGTCTCCAGAGGTTACATTCTGGACTTGGATGTCATAGCTGTGACCTTAGCATCCGACAATTGAAGATCAGATCTGCCTGAAGGACAAGATAGTGACGATTGTCTAGAGAGGCAGAAAACATGTGTTCACGGGCTGGATTTCATCCCCACAGTGACAACTCAACCAGGAAAGAAATGATTGTTAAGGCTGATGAGGAGCGGATAAGCACAACTCAGAATGATCTCAAGCAATCCAGTTTGTCTTGGGAGTAACGGCTGCAACCACCCCAATGCTCTTCTTGCATCCCTCACTCCTATGTGTCTTTTTCTGTTCAAGGAAAGTCCTTAATTTAATTTGAAAGACAAGAATCCAAGCTCATTGCAGTCAGGATGTTTCCTGCATGGGAAATGTTAGACCAGTGTAATGGATGAACAATTCTAACAGTAATAACAAGCAATGGATAATGAGAAGAGAAGCGGCTCACATATTTAAATATGCCCTGTTACATGTATTCCAGTGTTCCAAGTGTACAGTATATTAGAGACCTCTGTAGCATAAATTCCTCTGTTCTTACTCTGTTAGATAGATTGCTTCCCTGACTTAGAGTAAAAAAAATTAAAATAAGCACATATGATTCTATGTTACTTCCTAGTTAACCAGGGTATCTACACAAGTTCAGTGGGTAAAGTTCTCTGTGGGACACTGGAGAGCTGAGAGAGGTGTTCCAAAATAAAGGGGACATCTGTTTGAATCTCAGTACACCATGTGTGAAAAGGTTTGTATAAGTGGTAGAGATTGTGAAGCTATCCAGTGAGACAGGAGATGGCATTAGCAACCACCAAGGTTTAGGGATCCAAGCAAGAAAGAGCTCTCTGTCTTGCCTTTTGATTTTGTTTCTCAAAAAATTATTCACTGGTGTTATTATAATAAAACATAAAATGGTCTAAAGCACACAGCTCACAAAAATCAGTGGCTTTTTGTAACATAAGGGCTGGCTTGTTGGGATTTCTGTCCCACCTGGTACCCCACAGCCGGCAAGCCCCAAAGAAAATCACACAGNGTGATCTGGGCAGGAGTGGGAGGAATCAACTTCCTCCTTCCCAGAATCCTCCTGTTCTCATTGCATCATTTCTACTTCCTATCTGTTTTTTTCCACCTATACTTCCAGCCTGGCCGATCAGCGTTTATTTAAAACATGATTGACAGAATGCAGACAATTCTCCCACACCACTTCCCCCTCTTTTTTAAAAAACAAAGTAAAATATCCATAGTCCATATTTTGGGGAATATGAGCATAGTATTCCAGGCTACTTCCAGTGGGTTGGGGGCGCTGATAATCTTATGGGGACCTAAAGAAAATTTAGAGTTATGATCAAGTCCTGACTGACGTATCCCGTGAGTCTTGATCATCTCAGACAGCAGTCTTGAATCTGTTCTGGATGAAGAACTCAGACATCTGGGCCTTCTGTTCCTACCGAGGATTTCTCAGGTGATCTTCCTTAATCAAACTGGATTTTTCTTAACTCTGAATGAATCCACAGCCTCCCATTTTCTGTGGAAACAAAAGCAAAATCTCCTCTCCAAAGCAACATACCTTTTGACTTCAATTTTGAACCCAAGGTATTTTCAAAATACCTATCTTGGATTAATTCTGCAGCATTTATAAGCAAATATCTTTTAATCACATTTGAAAGGAATTGTTCTCAAAAATCCCATTTCATCTTCCACCAACTTTAAGAAAAACAGGAGCTGATTTTTGTTCCCTTCTATGTCTCCTTAGGGCAATCCCTAGGAACTCTTCCCTGGGGAGAGAGACAGGTGCACCTGCCTAAGACTGGGCCCGCATCCATGTGAGGGTGATGTCCTTGCAACCCTGGAGTCACTGCCAGCGATGTCCCCTCCAGCCCTCAGTCTGTTAGTAGGTACTTGCCTTCCTGCTTCCTCCTCAGGAGACAGGGACACAGTGTTTCCTGCTGCACAAATACACTCTCCAAGTTACCTACTAAATCCTGCCCCGCGGCGTCGGTCTCATGTTCCTCAGTTACCCTTTACACGAACCCCTCTTCCAGAGCGCCACAAGAACGCAGCTGCAGGTGGCTTCCAGTTCAGATTCCTGTTCCATTGGCAAAGGCCTATAATCGGCTCCCTCTGTCCTTCCATAATCTTGTTCTTTGCTCTCCTACACACAAATTCTACTTTTTTGTCAGACTTCCTGCTGACCCTAACAATTTCCCATCTCCCTGGCTTTCTGTGCTATACCAACTTTTTGTTTATCTGTTCCCTGGACTTGAAATGCTGTCTCCTTCATCTTGGAATGGTTATATGATATTTAAGGCTTAAAATTCAACTTAAGAGATTGAGAATACAGCTCAGTGATGGCATAAGAGTCTATCTCCAGCACAAAATACTAAGTAAATAAATAAATGAGTTTAAGTAGATATAAAGCAGAGAAAAAAAAAACAGCCTACAATTCACAATCCCAGAGAACCTAGACAACAAAGAGGACCCTAAGAGAGACATACATGGATCTAATCTACAGGGGAAGTAGAAAAGACACCGTCTCCTGAGTAAATTGGGAGTGTGGGGATAATGGAAGAGGGTAGAAGGGGAGGGGGGAGAGAGAGGGGAGTGGAGAAAAATATATAGCCCAATAAAAACAATTTTTAAAAAGAAAATAAAAGCTACTGCTCAAAGTGGTTACATGGTGACTGGCAGTGTTGGCACAGAGCTGTTGTTACAATGCGACACAACATAGTTTCTGTGGCCTATAACACTTCCTTTGCTCTCCCATTTTAACCTTTGGTCCCAAATGATACAATTTTTATTTTCTCCAAACTTCCATTATCTCTCTTTTTTAAAAGATTTATTTATTTATTACATGTACAGTGTTCTGCTTGCATGTATACTTGTAT
>LOEQ01001295.1:29758-40422 GCA_001685075.1 Bramus lutescens
TGGCCTGCAGGCATACACACAGACAGAATATTGTATACATAATAAACAAATAAACAAATAAATAAAAAGCATGGAGTAGGGCGCAACATGGAAATATTTTAGTGATAGCATCTTTGCAAAATAGGATTTTGACTCCAAGGGACAATGCAGGAGACTCCAATCTTCACTCCATCTATACTTTCTTGTATTCAGGCTCTTCTTCTAGAATCTTCTTTACTCTCCATTAAACCATGACCTTTTTATAAACTGAGACTACTGGCAGGCACATTCATTTCCTGTTGGTCTGGACTCCTCTTGGGGGCTGCCAGGGGGACACTGTTTCCTTCCTCATGGATTGGCTTACCAATGCTTTTTCTCACTGTTCAACCAGCAATCACATTTGCAGTCTTCACTCATGCATATCTATTTCCCGTGTGGTTAGGCCTGCAGCTAACATTCTCCTTCTCTGCCTTGCCCCTACTTTGATGCCAGGTTTGTTTGAGCATGGTAAAACCTCTGGAGACTTCTGAAGAGTAGTAGCTGGTCATGATTTTCAAATGTCTCATCTTGTTTCAAAGGGTCAGCTAAGGTTCTGTATAATTTGTCTGTCAGAGGAAAATTCTATTTAGGAAAAAAGTAAATTCCATATAGATGTCCATGCCTTGTCACGTCTTGTGTTTAAAGACTTGGTCAACAGCTGATGCAGCCATTTGTGAAGCTTGTGAAACTTCTAGGGGACAAGACCTCAATGGAGGAAGTGTGTCATGGGGAAGGGGTTGTCTGGTTTTCAAGCTTGACCCCACTTCCTGTCCCTGTTGGGTTTCTGACTCTGGCTGTCATGTGACCAACAGCCTCCTGCTCAGATTGCTGTGACTTCCTGTCATGATGGACCATGTCTCCTTAAACTGTAAGCCAAAGGAACCCCTTCCTTCTTTAAGTTGCTTTTGAAAGATATTTTATCTGAGCATCAAGAAAAGTAATTAACACAATATATTATATGCAAAAGATATACATTAAATGTATTTATGTGCAATAGAACAGGTAAGAGGTATACCATAAAAGAAATACTACCTTATGTTCTTAATATGATTCTCCAAAACACCTCTTGCTATGGTCTGTCCTGTCACCTGGGTATCCTGTCCCTTTAAGAGACAAGCATGGCCCACTCCCCTCTTCTGGGGGGCAATCAGATCTTCCTTCAGCCTCTCTCTACTCCCCTTTCCCTTCCCTTCTTTAACCCACTAAATAAACTATACCCAAACTCTCTCTGCATGGCATGTCTATCAGTCTCTGTCCTGCTCTGGACACCCACTGTATTTTAAACCATAGCACACCTTTCCCTACAAAGCTCTGTGTTACCAGATCACACATCAATAACAAATTTTATGTGAGTCTCACTTTTGCATAGCTAGGAAACTGCTGTTGAGACTTTTATGACCATTACTCTATATCTCAAATTTTGGATCCTATTGGTGAAAAATGAAAACAATACTTTCTGCATTAGGTCTTCAGGAAAAAAATAAAAATAAAAGTTTTCTTTAAAAAACCCATTTTATGTGCCATGACACTTTTCTCTCTAATTCAACAATCTGGGCATCATAAAGTTGCACACTATAATGACTCAAAAATATATTTAAATTCTGCTTTGAGTATTGGCTTTCTTTTTTCTTTCTCAACTGTAGTTTTTCCAGTTGGGGAGAAACTTAAGATCAGTTTTGAAGGAGGTAAGGTGTAACTAAGTTAAGTGGATTTAAAGTATGTCTTTAAAAAGAGTAGGGAAGAGCATTAATTATGGAATGTCTTTTCAGAAATATAGAGAGCACAGTGACTAAGAGGAAACCCAAGGTGTATATGCCAAAAAAGATTTCAGTTTCTATGAGTAACTATGTTGGTTGCTGTATCATAAACGTGTAAGCAGTGTATAATACAGGAAAAAGTAAAGGAGTCATGACAGAATATTCAACTTGATCATCTTCAGTGTCCTGACCACTTGATTGAGGAAGGCAAACTGCCATAGCAGAGAAAAGGTAAATGAGGGAGTAGCAATATAAACTCATGCAGCTATTTGTCTTGATAAGTAATCATCAATAAAGGTATGTAAATTCAACACCATTCTAATTATAAAACTCAGCATGTCTTCTTTGTGTATGTAGACAAGGTAATTCTGAACTGGACTGTAAATGGTGGGGCATGGAACTGCAATAGCCAATAGAATTTCAAAAACAAAGAAATCCAGAGTACACCGAATTTAATGCTTCCTTAGAGCTGGAGAGATGCCACAGTGGTTGAGGCCACACACTGCTTTTGCAGAAGACCTGAATTTGGCTCTCAGCAGACTTACAGCCACCTGTAATTCCAGCTCCAGTGGATCCAGTGCCCCCTGCTGACCTCCTCGGGTAGTGCACTCACACCACATGCACATACTCACACACTGATACACACACATAATTTTTTAAAGGGCTTAGAAATGTACAGATTATAATCATAGGAAAAATTGATAGGCACTAGAAGACTCAAGAGCTTTATAGTAAACACTCAAAACTAACATATCTAATCTTTATTGCAAAAACTAAAGGATTAGTGCAATATGTGTCTAGTATGTCTCCCTCCACCTTCATGAAATTTTTCCTAGGATTATAATCTGTTGAAATATCAAACACGCTGCCACTATGAACTTCTTTTAGATTCCTTCATTAGCATCTATGTGATTTGAATGGTATTCGACCCAGAGTGAGGAATGGGGAGATAAAGAAACAGAGTCTACACTAGGATGGAGATTGCACACCTGTAACAGAGTTATTGTAGATTTCCCAGCTTGTGTCCAGGACATCCTAGGAACACCCTGGGATCCTTCTCAACCCAAACAGTCATCAGACCCATCATAAAGCAACAGCAAAATGACAAACAGCTAATCACTGGACCAGAGGAAAGAAAATCAAGAAATAAACGCACACATACATGTGTAAACCAGTTCATTTCAAAGGTAAAAGACCAAGTAAGTGGAAAGGGGCAGTGCTCTTGGCAAATGCAGCTCAAACAAATAACTACCCTTGTGCAAACTCAAATTTTGATTCATATCTTGCAGTCTATACAGGAAAGGTAACTCAAAATAAGTCACAAATAATATGAAATCTGAAAGTGAAAGTTCTAGAAGAAAATGAGAAAGTTCTTGCTCAAACATCTCCACACCTCCGAAAACAAGAGAGATATTATTCTGTCCATCTAATCCAGTAAGCACAAAGTGGTGTTTCTGGGTGGCCCCTCTAACTACGGAAACCGTGTGACTTCAAATTTATCCAAACGTGTTTCTGCCGTTATGATCCAGCTGCAAATGAACAAAGTCCTGTAACTTCCTTGCCTCTTCTATTCCTGCAATGGCCCCACCAGGTCTAGGTGGCTGTTTGGCGCCAACGTATTTTTCAAGCTCTGCATCAAAAGAGAGCGCACTTCTGGCCCGGTGGTGGTAGAAACTCTCGGTGTGCCACATCCTCTCCAACGCTTACGATTGGCTCTCCCAGTTCTCTCTCCACAGGGCTCTGCAGCAACCAGTCCTTCCTCTGTGTGTCCATGTCTCCTTTTAAATCTTGCAAGACATGGCAGTTTCTCTGAAATAAAGTCCCTTTCTCCGCTGTAAGTGACCTGGAGTCGTTCAACGCTGTCCTTTCCCAGCTGTATTAGTAACTCCAAATTCAATTTCAAGGTCCGTGAAAGCTTTCGCTTGTCCACCTTGCTGCCTTTCTTTCCGTGTCCTGTGAAGCAATCACTTTGGGATCCTTGTCTCCATTTTAGCATGCATCTAACTTAGCCGGGGAGAACTGCGGTGCGCATGGCTATGGTGCCTGGGGTCTGGCAGTGATCCAGGCCANTTCTGTCACATCTTTGGATGCTGTGAATAGCCAGTAATGAGAATAGAGGGAAATGTCATGCTAGGGACTTGCGGTCTACATCATGCAAATAATCTAACAATATAGTGGAGATGCCATTATTCACAGTATGTAGGACCACGGGTGCTTTTCCAACAGTAGACTCGAATAATAAGCAGTTATGGGCATATTTTAAAATGCAGATGCATGCTTCTGATTGATGGGTGGGGCGGTGTTCACCGTGATGTCATTGAAACGTGCTATCTATGGTTGTCGTCAATTATATCCAAGTTTGTCAGGGAACTGCCTTGTGAAACTTAGCTTCCTCGTTTGTAAAATGTATGTCGAAGGCATCTTTCAGTTCAGACCCTTTAGGCCACGTGCCTGGTGAGAACTCAGAAATAGTTTCCATTCAGCGATCCATGGTTTCTTGTCCTCTCATCAGATAAATTCTGCGCCCCCATAATGAGAAATAGATTTCCTTTCTGGTGTCCAGGATAATTGAGTGGTCATGGCTGTAGGGTTTTCACAGAATGTCCTGGATGCAAGTTGGGGAATCTATAGTAACTCTGTTACAGGTGTGCGATCTCCATCCCAGTGGAGACTATTTCTTTATCTCTCCGTTTCTCACTCTTGGTCGAATTTATACCATTCAAATCATATATAATAAGGAATCTAAAAGACGCTCACAGTGCCAGCGTGTTTGAAATTTCAACAGATTATACTCATAGGAGAAACTGATAGGCACTATGAGACTTAGAAGTTCAATAGTAAAGCCTCAAAACTAACTTATATCTAATCTTTATTGCAAAAATAAACGGATTAGTACAATGGGTATCCAGTTTGTCTCCCTCCGCCTTCATGAAAGAGTAATGCTCTTCTTTTTTCATCCGTTGTGTGTCCTTATATTCTGCTGAAAAGAAACATCCATGTTTACAATCACCATTTCCTGGGTCCCCAAAATAATGTTAATAAATAGATTATTAAAAGGCTACTCCACAAAGTCTACATTCAAAAGAGGCAAATTAAAGGCAAAACTAGGATACCAATAACTTTTTCTCCTACCACACTCCTCGGGCTCCTGTCTGAGAACAGGAAAAGATCTATTGCTTTCCTTTCTGTAAAATGTATTAAACTCAAAGCTAAATAGCAATGGGGCTGCGGGTACAGGCCTGTAGTCCCAGATCCTTAGGAGATCAAGGATTGCAATTTTAAGGCTAGTCTTGGCTACATAGTGAGTTCAAGGCCAGGCTGGTTAATTTACTGACACCCTGTTTCTAAGTCGAAAGTAAAAAGAGGCCTGGAGTATACTTTAGAGTAGAAGACTTGCCTAGCATGCGTGAGACCCTCAGTTCAGTTGCCAGCACTGTCGAACAAACAAACAAGTAAATAAATAAACAAAAACTTACCGTATATATGCATAAAGTATCATTAGTTGCCAGCACTGTAAAATAAATAGATAAGCAAATAAACAAAAAAGAGTTTTTATGTGTGCACAGAATAGCATTTTCAATTAAAAATTATCAGACAAAATATAAACCAAGACTTCCAAGCAAGTTTAACTCTCATTGATTGGAGTCATTTTTGACTACTTGTCATGGTTAGCATTAATTTTCAACTTAATAAATCTAGAGTCACTTGGGGAGACCTCTGGTCATGCCTGCAAGGGTGATGATAGCATTTCGATTATGTTAACTAATAGATGTCCCATCTTCATTGTGGGCAGGGTCACCTCCTGGGCAGAAGATCCTGGAATGGAAGAAAGAGAGGACGCAAGCACAGTGCTACCGTGCATTCAGGGCTCTCTGCGTCCTGGCTGACTGTGGATNNCCATGCGACCTGCAGCCTCAAGCTCCTCCTGCTTTGACTTGGCCATGACTGACCCTATGCCTGAACTCTACCACAAGATAAATCTTTCCCCCACTAAGTTGCACTTGTCAGCGTATCATAGCATCAGGAGAAGAAGCGACCATGCTCCCCTTGTTCCATCCTTACCCATGCTCTATTTGTTAAGTCGCTGGGAGTTCAACTCACTGCAGTTCGGTCACCTGAGTCTGAGAAGTGTAGACCTCTCTTCCGGGCTTCCCTAGAGCTAGCTTGTCTTTTTCTGGTAGGGAAAGCTCATGCTGTATGCACATTGATTATGTGTGAGAGAGATGATAGGTGCCTGGTACCATGAGTGGAGCCAGCCCTAGGCACACACAGAGCAAGTGTTAGAAGAGGTCTTTAGTGAACTTGAGTTTGCCCTGCCTCAATCAACAGAAACAGGAGACTCACACTAAGAGAAACTTATCTTTAAGCCTTAATAAAATAAAAGGAAAATTGCATAAGAGGCCATCTCAAGATAAAAAGCAATCTGCATGAAGAGTGAAGGTACAGCAAGTCCCGCTGAGTTCCCCACCCTCCCTCTCCTTAATTCAACACCTCATTACAGCCTAGTGCCACCTTCCCATTACTTCTGGGGGTGTTTATATACGGCTGGAATATATGGGGGCTCAAAGATATTCTTTCATGAAAGCAGTCTGTGTTCTAGAAAAATGTGAGCGTGGCTATTACACAGAGACTTTACTTTGCACCCAATTACACTAAAGGCATCCTTTCCTCAAATCTCAGTATCATTTGGACTCCGGATCTTAATGCTTTCATGGAAAAAGCCCACAGAAAATTTCCCCTCTGAGGTTGTGGCATTGAGGCCCCTGCTACCTTACTGTCCAATTGAGATAATGGAAATGAAAGGTAATCTTTATTTTAAAAATGCTTATCTGACCTGCTATCCTAAGTCTAACAACCTTATGAGGGACTGGGTCAATGTATCTGGCATACAAAATTCAGAAGTTCTGGGTAAAGGTATGAAGGAATTAGTTTTGTTTAAACTCTGCATTTTCCCTAGAGAATTCTGCCTTCTGTCAAGATTAAGCTGTTCAGGCCTTAATATTTGCTGTGAAATAAATGCCTTTGAACTCACAGATGCCGTGGCGACAGGGTGCAGGAGCCCATTACTCAGAGAGAAAACAAATTTCATGGGGTTGCCTCCATATGCTCTGAGTTTCAAGCCTGGACACCATAGCCATTTTTGAACTAGAAATTGAAAGACCAATACAGAAATGTTTGTTTGCCTAAGACGTAGCTAATTCTTCTTGGAAGGGATGACAGTTCAACATCTGTGTGGTCAAATAAGGTTTCCCTAATTCAAGGTCATTGTTGCGGAATGGCTTAACATCCGTGACCACCACCAAATGTCGCCTTAGGCATGTCTGGGAGAATGCGGCTATTTAAGGCCAAAGCTCGATCCTCCTTGGCTTTCCTGCAAAGTCATGGCACGTACCCAGTGCTCAGCAGAAATATACAGAGTGAAGAAATTCACAGCCAACACAATTGGAACGGGTCGGGTGTTTTCATAGTGATGCGATTTCATCTTCTTTCCACAAGGGGGCGCCTGGAAGAGTATGGAGACATGGTTGTTGCTATATGAGACTTGAGCTATTATGGACTCTAGAGGGTGGAAGCTAGGGGTTCCCATCCATATTCTGTGGTACACAGAATGTTTCCACAACAAAAGACCGACTAGGAGGTCCAGACTGCCAGTGGTGTTATTGTTGAGAAATAATAATAATGTTGCGTAAGCCATTAGAATGAAACTGATCTCCCTCACTCTGTGGGACTCTGTGGGCGCTCTCTGGACACGGCTACGTTAGCTTAAAACCGAGGGCTGGTTCCTGCTTGCTAAAGTCATACCACAGACTTTACAACTCACGGTCCAGGGAGGGCGGAGGAGGTCTTGTCCAGCCCAGACTGGAGCAGGCAGGTCTGTATAATTTGAAAGGTCAATTCTGGAAACACCTTCGTTTCTCCACATCTGAGGCATGTTATATAAGCTTCTTTAATTGCTCAAAACTGAGTGGAAGAAATAAGCTCCCTTTCAAGTTACCTGGGCCCCCAAATAGGCCGCTTTTTATGTTCACTGAAACTCCTGAATTTGTTTCATTAGGAACGCCTGGGGTGTGGCATCATGTGCTAAAAATGAGTTTCTGTTTTAGTAGTCATGGAGTTTACAGATACGTTCGGAGCCACTGTCCAGCCGTCACCATGTAGCGGTGGCCCCACGGACAGGAGTACATCCGGGAAGGTTTCTGCTCAAACACTTGGCCATGCTTTCAAGCACAAAGGGTGTGGCCCTCACTGAGTGGAAGCCTAGTGGAGGACCACCAGCAACCGTCCTTCTCAGGGCGTGGTACCCCTACTTCCCTGCTGCCTTGACAACCCAGCCGTTTTCATGAGATGCTCCAGGTCTGAAGGGACATCAGTCTTCTGTGGGAATCTTCTGAAAATGTGTCTGCCAAGATGAAGATAGAAATTTGGCTTCAGGGACTTTCATTTCTCCGAGACTCGTTTGCAGTCGCTTGCTATTTTTTTGGTACTATTGTTTAGCGTATAACATCGCTGCTTATATCTGATCCCTCATTAACTCAAAAATATGATAAGACATGTAATTTCCATGTAATACTTAGGTTTAGGGGGAAATATCCCTGACTTCTTGTTAACATTACACTCTTGGTGGGGTGGAAGCTCTGTGTTTTATACTCTTTACTCGCTGGGGTAAAGTTGATATTTGATTTCTAGCAAAGATATTCATTTCAGAAATGTCTTTTTCCCCATTCTTTACTGCTAATTTGCTTTCTAATTCTTTCATGCTTTCTTGCAGTTGTTAAGATTCATCTACCGTCAGCATTCCAGGTTATCATCTCTATGGTAACAGCATCCATTTCTTGAGCATCTTTTTTGGCAAATCGTGGGGTCTATTTTACATAATATTTCCTTAAGTTTCATGATAACTCCATGAAGTGAGGTTCACAGCCTAGATTTTTGCAGAGACGTGTAAGATGCTCACTAAAAGTTACATAACTGTTTACAACTGGCTTACAAACAAGGGTGCCCTTGGTGATAAAATCCAACCATGCAGGAGACGGATGCTAATCAGAAAGCTTCTTTTTTAACCCTGTGCAGCTATTCAAAACTACATCTCCATTTTTTTTAACTGAATCTTGGGTTTGTATAGTAGCAGACACACAAGCATACACATAATAAAAATTACATAGACTCGAATACAGATCAGTATGGTAAAAAATAGAGAAACCCATGAAAGGTCAGAAGATCATATCAACCTTCATATCTAATTATAATAGGATGCTGTGATCATGCAATATGTTGCCATGGTGAGTTGGTGAGCTGCTTTGGGGAATTAAGTGATGCTGTATAAACCTGGTATCCTGACTTTGCTCTCCAGAAGCCATGGTGAAAGGAGAGAACCAGCTCCCAAAAGTCATCCATTGACTTCCACATACAAGCTATGGCACACGTGTGCCCACACTCACATGCACACATATACACACTCTAAGAAAAACTGTTACCACTGTAGGAAGCTGGTAGACATACGCTACAGTTTGAATGATTTCCTCCAAAGTCTATGTTCATCCATTCATACTTTGATGGCCATCGAGGCTGGTTCCATGTCTTAGCTGTTTGAATGACATTTTACTCAGCTCTAATGAATTGAAATTCTGTCATCTGCAGGGAAGTACATGGAACTTGAATCATCATAGTAGGTGAAATAAGCCAGACATATAAAGACAAGTATGCTTTCTGTCATATACAGAATATAGATCTAGATTTAAATATGAATATAAATGTATGTGTGTGTATGTGTGGGGGAGAGAGAGTGTTGTGTGTGTGAGAGAGAGTGTGTGTGTGTGTGTGAGAGAGAGTGTGTGTGAAAGAGAGTGTGTATGTATGTGTGTGAGAGAGAGTGTGTGTGTATGTGTGTGTGAGAGAGAAAGTGTGTGTGTGAGTGAGAGAGAGAGTGTGTGTATGTGTGTGTGAGAGAGTGTGTGTGCATGTGTGTGAGTGAGTATGTGTGTGTGTGAATGAGAGTGTGTGAGAGAGTGTGTGTATGTGTGTGTGAGAGAGTGTGTGTGCATGCACGTGTGTGAGTGTGTGTGTGTGTGAGTGTGTGGAAATAGAAAGCCTGGAAAGATCTAATGAGAAGAGGGAGGGGATACTAGGAGGAAGAGAAAGACAAATACAACCTTCTCTCGTGAAGAATCTAGATTTACATGTCTGCCTGCATGTGCTATGAAAGCAGAAAGGGAGCTACCGGGATGAGGACAAGAAGGGGAGAGAGATGAGAAGACCAGAGGAATGGCTACTGCATCAAGACACGATAATATTTACGTGTGAAAACGCCATAATGAAATCCGCTATTCGTAGGCCAACTAAAAATGTTAGCAACATTAACAAAGAGGTGACAAAACCTGGTTGTCAGGATTGAGAATGATGCCCCTTAGTGACTGAGGAGTAACTTCACCCTCGTAAATGGGCCGAGAACCATTACAAAAGGGCTCTTGATCTTCCATCCCTGCTGCCACATAAGGGTGCAGGGCTCACCCCCTAGGGCAGATGCAGCAATAGATGAAAGGTAAACTGTACCCCTACCACACAGCAGTCCTGCCAGCTTATCCAGTAACAAGAACTATGAGTGTAATTACAATGAGAAAGAATTGTTGTGTATAAACTAACCACTGTTAGGTCTTGGGTACGATATGTACCTCAATAGGGCTCATATATTGAAAAATGGTTCCTAGTTTGTGTTATAATTGTAATTATGCTGGCCTGCCCGTCTGCCCGTCACCTGGGTACCCTGGCCCTTTAAGAGACAAGCTCCGCTCACTCCCAATCTACTCCTTCCCAATGAGGCAAGCTGATCTCTTTTACTCTCTGTGTCTACTGAGGAGGCAGCCTCTGCCTCCCTTCTCCCTCTTCTCTCTC
>LOEQ01001295.1:70437-92238 GCA_001685075.1 Bramus lutescens
AGAAAGAAAGAAAGAAAGAAAGAAAGAAAGAAAGAAAGAAAACTTTTAACTTGTCAGCTTTAATTTACATTTTTTGTTAATTATACTTAAATGTTATATACATAATAGTAACAAAAATGAATTCTATCAAATTAGCAATAAATAATTAAAGTTAAAAAAAAAAGTCTTCAACAATGGCAGATGGTGACACAGGGCCAAGTCTAGCCCCCTGCCTTTTTATAAATAAAGATCTTTGGGCTCTGTGTCTACTTTTGCATCACAGTAGCAGAGCTGGGTAGCAGCCCTGGAGTTGTAGGTCTTCTGTGCCCAATATATTATCCATTGGGCTTTTTCTCTGTGATTGAAACAGAAAAGGTTTAGATATTTTCCTCCCCAGTAATGATTCCTTTAAATGACAAAGTAAGATAGAAGTTCTCTTACTCTTTATTATTTGTCCCTGTGTTCGTAATAAGTGACATCCAGGGAAGATAGCATCAACTTAAGATAGTAGACTATTTCCAAGAAGGAATCAAGACAAGAATAAGATGGCAACTGGAGAGGCGGGTCTCCCCAGGGAAGAGCACAGCCATTGATTGTCCAGTGCCAAACAGCCCTGAAAACATACACACAGCATGGACTTAACAGGTTATATTTAGAAATATACAATTCTTTACTTTTGAAGGCCATGAATCTGAAGGTGATCAAGGAGGTATGGGAGGATCTGAAGGCAGAAAAAGGAAGGGGAAAATGATGCAATGAATTTATAGTTTCAAAAAAAATTAAAGAGAAATTGAGATGTGAGGTTATCTCTGAAAAAAATCAATGTGATGATCTTTTCATTTACTCAGCTACACAGAGGCACTGTGATCAGCAGGGGCTACTATCACCCTCTCCTTTGCTTGTGGCTGTTGGTGTGTTTGTTGTTTTTGAGACAGAGTCCATGTCTCAGGCTGGCCTTGAACTCACTGTATAACTAAGAATGCCTTTGAACCCTGAGCCTTTTACCTCCACCTCCCAGGTGACAGGATTACAAACAGATACCACTAGATATAACTAGATACCACCTAGTTTATATGGTGCTGGGGTTGGCACCCAGGATTTCATGCGTGCTAGGCTAACATTACAAACTGAACCATATCCCCTGCCCTTTCTCCACATTATTTATTCAGTTTCTTGACAATGGGTAATACTCTAATGATGTGAAAATTGCTCAATTTTATACCTTTGTCTGCCAACTAACTCCTTGGGTTTTCTTCACACTGTGGCTTCCACTAGTTCCCATTGTTTGTGTTCAACCATCTACTCCCCAAAGTCACTTCGCATCTGTGGTCTCCCCTCCTCGCAATCAGAAGTCTCTGCCTCTCTTCCGGTTCCCCCATTCCTACCAGGATGATTCACTTTACCATTTCCAGCCATCCTTCCTCCTCCTTTCAAGTATATCCATTAGAGAGAATCCAAACTCCATTTATGGGAGTATGGAGACTAACAGCACAAAGATCCCACACCTCCTTCCCCCATTGGCTTTCATTGCTGGAGATCAGTGCCTCAATATGACAGCCACCCTGAGCACTGTCGGGCTGTCATTTGGCCACTGAGAGTGACAGCCAGATCATCCTCTCAAAGGTATTCAGAGCATGCAACCAAGTTTCTGCCTAATCATGGCATGTCTTTCTTTTAGTATTAAAACCCATGAGGGTATTGTCTATCTTGGAGTGTTCTGGTGGCTATCCTGTTGATTCATTAAAGAAGCTAAAGCATGTCCTGAAAACTACATGTCCCAACATACTTTATCCCCCGCCTCCTCTGTCTGTCCTCTATCCCTCTGCTGCTGTCCCTTCTCATCTCTTTGTTCAAGGCCCAGGCCTCCTTGCTCACCATCCTAAGGCCTTTGAACTTTTTGACACTTCTACCCAGTCACTTCCATGGCTTATCCTCCTCACTTCTTGCGAGTGTCTGTTCATACATCAAGTTCAATCCCTCACACAGACTCACCATCATCCACTGTGCTGGTTTTCTTTCCTGTTGCTCTGCTGCTGTGATAGAACACTGACTAGAAGCAACTTGGGGAGGAAAGGGTTTCTTTGGTTTACAGGCTACAGTTCATCACCCTGGGGAAACTGGGGCAGGAACTGAAGCAGAGACAATGGAGGAACACGGCTTATGACTGCTTTTCTTACCTAAACCACCTATCAAGACGTGGTACATCCTACAGTGGGCTGGGATCCCATCAGTTAGCAATAAGAAAACACCCCACAGGCCAATATGATGGAAGCAATTAATTGGCAGAGATTTCTTCTTTCCAGATATGTATACATTGTGTCAAGTTGACAAATGCTAACGATGACTACCCGCCATCACCCACTCATTCCCACTGTCACCCACTCAGGCCCACCAACACCCACTAAGACCCGCCATCACCTATTCACCTTTACCCCTTGATTCCGCATAGCTAGTTAATGGAAGTGTGTTTCTTCCATGAACTTCTACTACCTCTTCTATTCATCCCATAATTTGAAGGTCCCTTTCCCATCCCAAATTCCACATGTCATCAGGCCTTTGTTACAATGCTCCTAATGACCAGACAGCATTGCTGCCCAGCTGCCTGGAAATCCACGAGTGGTCTTCTTGGCCCACCCCCACCAGCTTCCAGATGGCACAGCTCTTCCAGACAGCAAATCTAATACGTGGAAAGCAGGAGCAGGCCACAGTACTCTTGGCCTACAGAGGAGAGGACCTCTAGGGTGAACCTCATTATATAGCCATATGACAACCCTCTCCCTTGACATATGGGTTGGGAATTGGGATGGCTGTCACCTCATCTAGTTTCTAAATTGCTAAAGGGCAAAAGAACATTTCTTTGGACCAGGTGAAACCTCACAGTGGCTAGCATAGTGCTTTTAAGTATGCGTTGCAGAGGTAGTGAGAGACATTAGAAATTAGGGAATAGGAAAAGAAGGCATTGTCTTGGTTGGTTGTCTAGAATCATTGCCATCAAATAATGGGCATAGTAGAAATGTGGCTCTCTGTGCTCAGGAGACACTATTTTGACAAGTGCAATAAATGTACAGAAAGACATAAACATAATGAGTGTGTATACACAGGGTGATCTCAACGACTTTTTATCTAAATGACTTCATACTCTTTTCTTTTAATGTGCAATATGAACCAAATTGTCACAGAAAAAAAGGTGTTCATCTGTTTTTGTTACTTTCACTTTATTTTTATACTAATGAGACAGTGATTTTCTAGAATTAAAAATGAGACATGGACTTCCCAGAAGCAATTTCTAATCTCACAATTTTCAAATTAATTTAAGTGCAATCAAGTATCTTGTATACTTATTTTTCAACTGAAAAAAAAAAACGATGACCACATTTTCACATTACCTGGCAAGATCCGAACAAAACATCAACAACAAAACCATATAACACAGCAGCATGGGCAGATC
This sequence comes from Bramus lutescens, assembly GCA_001685075.1. Lineage (NCBI taxonomy): Eukaryota > Metazoa > Chordata > Mammalia > Rodentia > Cricetidae > Bramus > Bramus lutescens. Next base: position 73,865 of record LOEQ01001295.1, read on the forward strand.
AGAGTCTTTGACTTTAGAAAGACTAAGAAACTGAATGCTCGCTGAGCTCTCCCTGTGCTAAGAGCCCCAGCCACAGCATCACAATTCTCTAGCCGCTGCAGACTCCACATTGCCTGCTGGTTTCCTTCCTTCAGTCATTATAGTTTATCTGCATGCCTTTCTTATCAAACTGTCAGTAATGGTAGGAAAGATGCCGGCCATGTCCTCTCTTTCCATCCCAGGCCCGCTCTGTATGATCACAGCTCCACTTCACCCCAGTCCCTACATTTACCCTGCATCTGCCTGGCCCCCAGCTCCTCAGGCAAGAACTTCCAGTCTCTAACCACCAAGAGTCCTGGTTTTGATGGAGCTGTGGGGGTGCAACAGTGAGAAAAGTAATGAGCACGTCACTACCTGCTAACGGAAGCATGTTTCCTTCCATGGGAAATCGCATGCAAGGTATAAGCTATCCTTGCTGGGAACTGCTTCGTCAAAGTGGGAACAAACACTTTTGAGATCCCAGAATTGTAACCTGCAAGAAATACAATGATGATAAGTATAAACAAAGAAACTAACTCACGGCTAAGTCCAGGGTTGGGAGGTGTGGCAGTTGGGAGTCCTGGAGAAATATCCATCAGCAATCTCTCCCCTCCTCTTCTTCCAGTCTACCTGCAAAATGTGCACTGTCTTGAGAGTGTGTACTTTCTCCCCCCTTTAGTAAGTGAAGCTCAACTAAAAGGCAAGGACATGATTAATGGGGTGTGAGTTAAGTGCAAAATTTCACACTTCTTTACACAGGTCAAGCCGCACGGCCGGACTTCTTCAGTCTTATATGAAGTCAGAGTGTGGAATGGTGAGGAGCCATCTTCAGGCAAAGAGCACGACCTTCAGGATTTCAGACATGGACTGGAGAGGTGCACGAGCCCAGCACAGCTGAGATGTGTGACATTCTGGATGTCGAGACACAATACAAGGAGAATATCAATTTCTACTTTCTTTAAGCCATTGTATTTTAGATCTGCCATTAAAACAAACTATATTGTATCTTAATACTCAATTATTAAAAAAAAATAAAAGTGAAGGTTTCCAAAGAGTGGAAAGCTTTCCTAGTGTATGATTTATCAATGATAAATGGATTTATGTTTTTAAATCAGTGTTCTTGATCCAAGCAACACAAGAAAGATTGGTAGCCATGTGGAGAAATGAATGAGCTTCTTGTTAAGATCCCACAAGAGCACATCCACAGAGACAATAGGCATATGAAAAGGTACTCACCCTCATTATCGGACCGAAGTATTTCACCCCAAAGCTTCCACAAAGTCTGGATTTAAAACCATTGACACACAAATTGTTGGTGGCAATGCATAGGCCTTGAAATTTTTCTGCGCTGCTTGCTACTGGGAAAAAAAAGAATGTCCCAGTGGTGTTTTCAAATTTCTACTGGAAGGCATTGACATTTGCATATTTTGCAGGCCATGGTGGCCTTTAACCCCAGCACTTGGGAAGCAGAAGCAGGTAAATCTCTGTGAGTTTGAAGCCAGCCTGATCTACAAAACACGTTCCAGCACAAACTCCAAGGCATCAGAGAAACCCTGTCTCAAAAAAAAAAAAACAAAAAGAAAAAAAGAAAGAAAGAAAGAAAGAAAGAGAGAAGAGAAGAGAAAAAAGGAAATGTGCATATCTTGACTCTCAATGCATAAATTGCTTTTGTTGCGGTGATAAAATAGTATGGACCAATGACAACTTTTGAAAGAAAGATTAATTGAAAGAATGGCAGCAACCAATCAAGACAGGAAACTGAGGGATCACATTTTCAATCACACGCAAAAAGTAGAGAATGCCCACCAGAAGTGGGATGAATCTATACAAGCTCAAAGCCCACTCCCAAGGACATTTTTCCCCAGGTTCTACCTCCTAAAAATTCCATCTCCTTTCCCCAAAAGTACCAGTGTTCAAATATGTGAACTGACAGGGACCATTTTGCATTTAACTCACCACGGTCCACTGCCACCCCACAGGCTCATGGCCATGTCATGATGAAAAATCCATTTAGTCCAACTTCAAAAGTCCCAAGTCTTTAGCAGTCTCAACACTGTGCGAATCCAAAACCTAAAGTCTCTTTTCAGTCTCAAGGAATGGCATTCTGAAAAAAAAAAAAACCGCTGGGAAACTACTGTTATCTAAAACAGCTTAGGTGAGCATCTCAAACCTGAGGAAGATGAAAAGATGAACAAAGCTAGCCGTGGAGCATAGAGGGAATTCCTCACCTTCGCACCAAGCAGCCTTCCCTGCGGTAATCTAGATTCTAGGGAATTCTGTCCCCTAACTTCCTTTTGCTGCTTGCTTGATCCCTTTATGACATCAATTCAATGAGGATATTCAACATTTACACATACTTTCTCCTAATCTAGTTTAGCCAAGTGAAGCAGAAGCAAAGACTAATTGACAAGTTGTCATAAGACTTCACAACACATTCTTCAGAATGCTGTTTCCACTGCTGTACCAAAGTCCCGAGGAAGTCAACCTCAGCGAGAAAAGATTTACTTTGGCTCGGGTTTCAAGGTTTTGGTCCACGGTCACTGCTCCATTGTGTCCAGATGGGTGGGGAAGCAGAGCCTCATGCCTAGGAGACCAGAGCCACCTACGTCCTAGCAGCTGGAAAGCAGAGGTTCTGTGAAACAGGAAGACACCAAGGACAAGAGAAGGTCTCTAGGGCATGTTTGCAAGAACATACCTCTTTCAAGTACATCCCAACCCCTCAATTTCTATGCATCTCCTCCTGATAGCCTATCAGATGATAAACTTACCCGCACATTAATGTTAGTGAAGTTGGAGCCTTGTGATCCATTCGTTTTCACAATGCCCCATTTCTGAAGATTGCTCCATTGCAAATGAAGCTTCTAGCATATGAACCTTGGGTGGATGGCAATTTGAGTTCCAAAGCGTAAGGAAACACAACATAAGGAGTTTCAGAAAATAAATGCAGAGAAAACGGGTTTCCAGTGTCTGGGTGCATGGCTGGGGCTGGGGCTATGATGAATTCAGGGATGTGACTGAGAGAAGAGGATCTGGGTCGGGAAGGTGCAGGCTGGAAGCCTCACAAAGCAAGGTAATTTTAAGTCATCTGGCCCTGAACCAGAAAGAAACCTTGCCTAGAAAATGACGCTCAGGAGAAAGATGGCTCTGCATCCTGATCAGGACGCTACAATTTACTATTTGCATGACCACAGGCAAATGACATTAGCCTTTCTGAGCCCCTATCTGCTAAATGGGAGGGGAGGGTGGCTGTTTTTATCTTGCAGCAATTTTGTGAGGAGTAAATGAGGCAAAAGAGTATCTGGCATCCAGATAGTACTCAGTAAATTTAAGCAGTAATCATTTCTATAATTACTACTAATTTTATTATTGTCACTATTATATGCACAGCTTTGCAGGAATGTTGCCATTAAGCTATGTGATTCATTCTAATTCGCTTCCTGTGATATAGGCAATGCCTATGGACTGCTAAATCTGCAGAAGAGATTTCGCGTTCAGATTTATTGACTGGGGCTTCAGTGTTCTCCTAACACTTTTAATAAATTACCTTCTAGCAGTCCTGATGGCACTCGTGTGTTATGTGTCCATTAGAGGCAAATATATGTGAAAGCAAACAACAAAATGCTATTTGGCCAGACTGTATTCCTGAACTTCCTCTTTCTATGTGACTGTGTGGCACGGGCCAACCGAGAAGGGAAACAGTGACAATTGTACAGATACCTCAAAAAGCAAGCAACTAGTTTAAAACAAATGCCGTGGAAAACTCAGTGTTCTTGTTTATGAAAGGAGGCTCAGTATGGCGCCGTTCAACTTTACAATTTCTTACCGCTGCGCCACTTTCTTTATGCCCCTAATTCTAGTTTTAGTTGCTTTTAAAAGGCAATATTTAGCGTTTTATATAAACATGCCTCTGAAATATAAAAACATTTTTTCTAGACGGCGGCTTTATACAGAAATACCTATGGTAACACTATCAAAGGTCATCAGCCACAGAAATGCTCCGGTTTGCTAATAATTGGAATTCAATCCTACCCCTTAAAGGTATATGCCCCTTCTTTTCTTTTTTGTTACAGCCTGGATTTGTATACTATTTTGAATGCTCCGATTTCTACAGTCATTTGCATAGCACAGAAAACATATTACATAACAAGTCAGTCAAGCTAAATTATAGGCAGTTCTTTTCAATCAGGCCACTGTGGTTCTGTGATGTGCACTTCAGCTCCCTGTCTCCCACTGCTCAAATGTTGCCATGGTGACCAATTTTTGTCATGTGCATTCCCAGGTCCCATGTGGCCCCCTTATGCATAGCTCTTTGCCATCGCTACAGCGACCGCTAGCTGTTATCTCATTTTCTAATCTCCCCTTAGCAACACGTATCACCTTTAAAGTTACCTGGGTGAGTTCTTGAAGCCTGAATATAGATGACATGTTACACAAGCAAGCAAATAATTTCATGGTAAATAAAATGGTGATGATAATAGCAGAGCACCAAGGCTACTTGAGCCGTCCTTAAGCAGGTGCTGTTCTGCGAGTTTGCTTCCTGTTCAATATCTGTGTCACTGTCAGGCGGCTGGAGAAATTGAGTGTTTTGAGACAAATGTAACAACAAGATGGCAAAACCCGAGAGCCGAGTTGGATCGGCCACGTTGCCAACTATCCGATCGTGAGCTGTTAGAGCAACTAAAAATCACAGCCGCTCGGATACTGGAAGGAGGAGCTGAGCCGTGTAAAGACAGTCTCGTTTATCCATATGCCTCAAAGCACAATGTTATATGGGTAAAGTAAATGTCACTTTCTTTTCCTCTTTAAATATTGTAGGGTGAATGTCTTTCGAATAAAAACACAACCTCCAAAAAAAAAATCACAAGAAACCAGATCAAAGATGTAAATAGAACAAAATATGCACAAGAGATCTCATCCAAGATCAAAGATGTGAATGTAATTGCCATAAGAAGTGCAGAACTCACCAGAACAGAATGTCTTCAATGTGGAAAGAATTCTACCCAAAAAAGAATAAGAAGAAAAGGAGGGGGGGNAGGATTCTGGGGAATCAAACCCTCCACAAAGCCAGTAAAATGTCTTTATTTTCTCCTTTCCATTAAGCAAAAACTGTCCATGCCATTCCGTAGACATGACCAAATGTGCGGCCAGGTTCCCCAGCACTAAAGGACAGAGCACACCAGAACAGCGTGTCTTCTACGGCTTTGCCTTTCTCACCAGAATTAACCCTGAAGACTTTAATCTTTTACAGTGTTTCTCTGTAGTTCAACGTAGTTGCAGAGTTGATGAAAGTGTGAAATAATTAAGGTTGTGTTTCAGAGAGGAGCTTTGCTTATGAAAATGAAGTAATTAATTTAATGCCTAGAAAAAAAAAAAAAGAAAAGAGGCTATAGGGGGAGTTCCCTTTGTTAAATATTTATCACTTGAGTCCGGAGTGGATGTCACTCAGAAGCCATGATGAGAGACAGGGCACTGTCTGAAGAGCACTCTCCTAAATAGGGAGGGCTGATTTTGGGGGGGAGGGGGGAATAGTTCTTGGTCCTTTTAGACATTGTTTTTTCTACTGCCTTGCTGACTGTGCTCTGTTTGAAGTAATTCAGTCTTTATTTCCGAAGTGCCCTGTCTCTAGACCTAAGGGACCGTCTCATCTGAGAGAGTGAGGTCAGCTCTTCACTCTCCTCTAGCACTCTATGGTAAGGAGGTGCCAGAGAGCAGAGGAAGGGACACCACAAACAGAAAGATGTGAAAGCGGGGATCAGGAACACAGGTTCACATCTGCAGAAAGGAGAGACTTGGGAATGGAAGGGCCCACAATTCCCTTCAGCCTCCTAAGAGTAGACAGCTTAGACTCCATGATAAAGTTTGATCAAATGGTAGCATGGAAAATGAATTTTATCAAATTGATTCTTTAAAGAAAGAGAGAAAGAGACAGAGAGAGAGAGAGAGCAGCTTTTTGGGACATCTAAATAATGATTTCCTAATAGTATTTAAGCTTTAATATGTTCGTTGACGTATGTTCTCTATGTTACTTTTAGAACAGAGATATTTTAATTTCAAATACTTAAGAATGGCACAAATTGGGGGCAATCTGTTTCTATGAAGCCAGTGTACCCAACAAATACACATCTGTTCATTTTGAAGCTATTTCCTATATTTTGGTTTTGTCATATGCTGGAGCCACATTTCCATACAATTGTAGAACCTCATTATTGACTGGCTTTTGTTTTGACCCAGGGTCTCTACACATTTAATAGAATTCCTGGACTGATTTTACCTGAAAGTCAAATGCAGACGCATGGATTCAAAAACACAGGATTCCTTACTGGATGTTTCTGCTACAGCTAGCGTGAAAGCAATGGAGGACCACTACTGCGTCTGGAGGAAAATGCAAGGCCAAGAGGGGGAAGGATGATGGAGGACATGGGTGACAAGCCTAGATAGAAGAACACTGACATCTCTGAGGGATTCTGGGGCTTTTTATTCCTTAGTTCTAATTTCTATGGGATTTGTCGGGAGAAAAGAAATCGCCTCCCAGTATGTCATTCAGCTGATCATTGGAAAGATACATGCGGACCAATGAAGAGCCGAGTCCACTAACATCAACTTCTGGAGAAAAGAAGAAGAAAGAAAAGGAAGGGGAGAAGAGGGGAGGGAGGGGAGGAAAAGGGGGTTAGAATCAGTAAACAGTGGCCATGGTCCTGCAGCTAAAGCGAAGAGTTGACCACTTGTGCTGCTTGCTGCACCTTCAAGGCCCCCTTTCTTTTTTGACAAGCTGGCATATACTGGGGCTGATTAAATGGAATTTCATTTCTTTGGCTGAAACATTAAAATAGTACTTTCCAACCACAGGCAATGCTCCCTCCCCAACCAGGGGACAGCTGGGAGGGGGAGTGGGGGGTTGCCCCTGGCAGCTAGCATGTAAAATGCAGGGATGACACTCACACCCTGAAAAGCCCAAATCCCCACTCCCGCCTCCAGGAGAGAATTCCTACCCCAAATGGAAAGATGGCCAAAGATCCTGAAGTGCCCCTTCAAGGTCTCACTACTCAACCTTTAGACTTTATGGGAACATTTTGACCCAAAGATGTTTACTCAAAAATAATCAGATCACATCATCCATATTTTCATGATAACAATGCTTAGGATACTTCCCAGTCACGTACTAAAAACCCCTCCAAGTTTTGTAAGTACTCAGTTTCCCTTTGCGACTGATAATTTGCTAGACAAGCTTAAGCCCAAACCTTTCGTGGGACTAAAATAATTCTTCACAGTACTGTCTCTCGCTTTTATAAGCTCTTTGGGGTCTGGTGCCCAGAAATGACTTGGCCCTTCTACAGACTACACTCCTCCATTTTCATGGTGTGGGGACTTTCCAAAAACAAACTATAAATAGCTTTCACTTGGGAAATAGTTTGATTTTCACAAATCACAGCCTTTACAAGGAAGAAAAGTCTTTTTTTTTTCAACCATGTTCTACTGGGGCGCAGAGATAGTTAGACAGCTGTTTTTCTCAGAACCCTTGAATGGATTTTGTTTGTTGTTTTTTACCTAAGAGACTTGCAATACAGGGTTGTTCCAATGCAAAAACAATGTCATCTTTCCCAGTCTTTTTGACTCAGGTACCTGAAAATTCACAGAACTCTACATGGTTTATAGCTAATGAGGATCCTGCTGAGTCTGCACACTATTTTAGAGAATGCAATGTATTCTTTTGGATGTTTCAAAGTTCACTGAAAGAAATAAAGGGGACCCTATCATGTCCTCAGCCAGAGGCCAGCCTTGGACCAAACTTCCTGGTAAAATCCATTGAGCAATGTTGTAAAGTCACTTAGTAAGGCGCAGTATATTAGTTACAAGTTATTTATCTCCAAGAGTTTAAAATTTAAGGCCAGGTATGTCTTTCCTTGAAAATTCCCTTTGTCTGTTATTAAACTACTTTGAAATTTTAGGATAGCTTTCCTGTGTATGATTCTATAGCTCAAGATTCTCATGAAAATATTTTAAAATATGTACTACATATCTGCTGCCTAATTTGCATGAAATACACTTTGCTTTACCGTCCTTTAAACATGGAAGTAGGTCCTATAAATATAAACACACATGCGCACACCAGAAAGCTCTTTATTCTTCTTTGCAGAGTTCCCAAATGTCCAAAACTAAGTATTATCTAGGTTTCAAGAAAGAATAGGTTTTGTGTAGCCTAATCAAGACTTCTCTGGAAGGGGTCTAGGGATTCATATTTTAGGATAATGTCCAGGGATTCACATAATCTGATCATTTGAGATACTTTGAGAGAATAAGCACATGGCAGGAGAACAGAGCAGACATTTTAAACTATTAATTCATTGGGCATCACCCCTCAAAAACCCTACAAATTCTGAAGACACAGTGAAGCATGTGGCAGAGTCAGCTCAGTGCGTGTTGCACGGCCTAGATTCACTTGCACACTTGAAGCAGATACTGTTACCTCACCTAGTCAAACTTCCAAACACATCAAACCTTGTCCAGCAAGGGGTCGGAGCCTGTATTTATGGCGTCTGCCACCACTGGCTCCTTTGTGATCTTACTCAGGTGCATCTTCAGGTTCCTGCCCCTGGTCACTAACTGTCTTATCTTTTCTGTTATCTCAGTACCCCTCCTGCTGCTGATTTTCCTGCAAGAGTCTTTTCTCTCTTTATCTGTGTGTCCGAGTTTCCCTTCCTGAGACTTCTAACATTCCACGGAGAGCCATCAAAGTGGATGACTAGATCCTACCTGCTAAGCCCAGTTTATCTGTTACCTGGAGCCTGTGACTGATTCTTTGAAACTGATCTAATCTTTGCCAGTATTTGTATGCTCCTCAGTCCCCTGCCTAGTGTGCACTCCACCCAGGTTTACATTTTGCCTTAGAAGATCCCGGTTGAGTAGTCACTGACTCCCACCTGTCGCAGGGCTTGAGTGACTTCCTTTCAACCTTGGAAAACCCAGGTGGCATCTTGTTTTTTTCTATGACTTAGAAAACAAGCCCCGTGCTTCGTTCATACCCATTGCTTCTTAAAAAAAAAAAAAAGAACAAAAACAAAAACAGAATCCATGCAATAAGTGTTTAAACAGAAACAGAAAAGGCAGTGTATAACTAACCTGTTTCTTGCCTATTACTCTCTATTGTAGCTTTCCCCAAGTGAAAAATTGGACTTCACAGTTCAAACCTGTAAAATCTATACCACTGGGCTAAAGTCATAGAGAAAGAAGCTGTAACTTTGGCCAACTGTTATCAATCATGTATGTTTAATCTCTGTACTTTGTCTGAATTATGGTGTCATAGACCACATTTGCAATTGAGAGGGTTTTTTTGTATGTGTGTGTTTTTCCTAGGAATCCATGTATTCACCTGATTTTATTCACCAGGAGAATTTTCTTTTCCTTATAAAAAATAATGTAGTCAAAGTGGGAAAAGGAAACAAGTGCCTTTGTTTTGCCTGGCGATTCATCCTTTCAGATGTGAACGAAATGAAATCTATCTGGGGCACCCCAGGAAATTCCCAAACGACCAGTGTAGCTCCCATTAGTCTGTCGAAAGAGGTTAAACTGCCCAAAGCCATAATTTCAAGTCTTAATTGAATGCTAGCAATTCAACCATGTGCCGAATCTCCGAAGAATGGTAGACTCCTCTGTAGCCTTTGCATAATGGGAATGCGTGGGTTGGTGCCATCTGCAGCCCAGGGGTAGGAGGACAAAAAAGACATTTGAGGAAGAGGGAATTTCTTACAGATATGATATAATGGGAAAGATCTGAAAGTCATCCATCATGGCGTTGACACACATCACACCCAACAACAGCCCAAAGCCACAAGATGTCACGGACCGCCTGCAGCGTGTCAGACCTTCTGGCATAAGCACTTTTGTGTATCCGGCCACTTCGTCTTTGTTACCCACTCTGCGAAGCTGTATGGTGAAGCCCCAGAATGCCTTTGCCTACCCCCAACCCCAACATTTGCTTATGCAAGCTTTATTATCATCCCCACTAACAGGCACTCAGGAACGCATTCATCCGGTGACATAGAAAGGCTATTGGAGCTGGATGAAGATACCAAACCACCAGATGCTGCTGGGTCTCATAAATTGGGTTAACTGACACAACCGCTCAGAGAGGTCAGAACAATACGGGGCCACTCCAGGGCACTTGGCGGCTCAGAAACTCTTACGGAGACGGCTGCTAGGGAAGACAGAGAACCAAGACCTTCATCCACTGCCCTCTGGTTTTCTTTCCTTCAAGAAAGAGAGAAAGAGACAGACAGACTGACAGACTGACAGAGACAGAAAGACTGACAGAGAAACAAACAGAGATAAAGAGAAAAGAGGACAAAGAGAGACAGAAAGAGATGTGACAGAGAAAGATTAGGTTAATATGAGCAAGAAAAAAGATACACTGGGTTTTTAACATCACTGTGCAATATTAACCTGCCATTTATATCCAAGCGTGTTCCCTTTGATTTCAAAGTACCACTTGGCTTATGTGTACACATAGACTTATGGAACATTAGCAAAAGTTATAGTTGGACTTGTATTATATTTTGTTGCTTTAACCCCTATATGCGATTTGTTTCTTCACTCATCTGTCAAAATCATGAGACCTTCATGCTCAGCCCCCATGAGCAGTGACTCTTCTTTGGCCCTTAGGGGACTCAGCAAAATGTTAATCACTTATTAGGCTCTTAATATCTCCTAAGTTTGTCCTATCTTCAATATTTTCAAAGGCCCTATAGGAAAAGTGAAGACAATTTAGAGACAGCCAAGGATAGATATTGTTGACTTAGACAATATTATAGAAACATAACAATATTGTAAAAAAAAAGCTGGCCAATTGTGGAGTTGAAGATATTAATAGCCTAGGATTCCTATGCCTTCAGAACAATTTCCCAGTTACTCCATGTCCCAGGCTTCTTTGTAGAAAAAACAGCCCACTGGAAGGAACAGCTGGGTATGTTGATTACACACTTATAAGAATCCAGAAAAATCTACAAAGAAGATACACTTCTCCAGAGAAAAGACTGAGCGTAAAAAAAAAAATTGAAATTCCTTCTGACTAAATACATTATAGTGTTTGGAAATCACCCTACAAAAATGCCAGCTATGTCCTGAAGCTAACTCTTCAAGATTATCTGGAGAAGGTCATATTATCTGGGCACTAAGCTATTTTTAAATCATTCCATCATCTCCTTTATTTGACCCTGTTGTTTCTTGCTGCATAGGTCTTAAATGATCTTGTTTCTTCTAGCATTTTGTATATTTAAGCCCACACATAACATGAGGTGTTTATATCACCAGCAAGTAAGTGTGTCCTTTCCTGAGTACTATTCTGTTTGAGCTGTTTGCAACAGTCTTAATATTTGTTTAACCTTAAAAACAGCCTCTATTTGGAACACTGGCTTCACATTTATCTTGTCTGCAAACAGCAGAGATGACAGAACTACAGTCCTTTCTCTGTTTGATGGCAAGTACACAGTTGGCTCTCACAAATGGTGGGCCAACATGTGACTTGGAGAAGAAAGCATGACAAAGCAAAGGCTATGATCATTTGTAATGATTAAGAACAAGTCTGATGTTAAGCTCCTTTAAAAAAAAAACCACAACTCTACCCCCAATTCAATTTTTAAATAAACTTATTTATTTTACATCCCAGCAGAAGTTTCTGCTCCCTCTTTTCCTCCCAGTCCCTTTCTCCACCCTCCCCTCTGTCCCCTGCCAGTCCACTGCTCCTCCATTTCTCTTTAGGAAATGGCAGGTCTCCCATGAGTATCTTAAATTCTAAATCCAACAAGATATATTAACTTACAAATAACAAGAATTGGTTCAGTGTGCCTTTCCTATAAGCAAGTTGAAGTCTTAGAATTAAATTATAATTTAATTAGCTAGAGTAAAGACTAGGGAGAGGTTATGTTGAAAATATTAATTTGTGTTTATTAGTACAAATCTATTCCTTTTTAATCCAACACTTGAAGATACACACCCTAAATTACATAAGTTTAGGGGAGCATTTTATTTTTCTTTTGTATGTGTGTGTGTGTGTGATACATGTGAGTGTACAGATGTTCCTGTGTGTGTACATGTATGTACCTTTTCATAGAGGCCAGAGGTTGTTGTCAAGTGACTTCTTCAATTGTTCTCCACCTCATTTTTTGAGGCACTGTCTCTCGTTGAACCTGGAGCTCATTGATCAAAGCCAAACTGGCAGCCAGCGGTCTTCAAAGATTCTCCTGTCTCCCCTTCCCTAACATTGGGATTATAGGCATTTGGCAACCCATGCCTGACTGTTGAGGAATCCAAATTCAGGTTCTCATGTTTGCACACCTGCATAGCAAGTGCTTTACCAAATACATTTCCCAGCCTTAAAGTATTAACTCAACACAGAAACGAGTGAGTAGAAAACTTACCTGACACATACATAAGCAGTGAGGACACACGAAAGAATATATTCCAGACAAGCATAAACCATCTCATCCTAAAAGCCTTCTCTAGTATCCCATCCCAGAGGCAGCAATGACGTTCTCAGGTGTTCCAGTACACAATTTGTTCATTTGTTTGACTGGTCCTCACCCACACTGGAGTTTGCCTTTAGTAGGACAGAAATTTTGCCCCCTTAGACCCTGTTGCATTTCTCACCCTCGGCACAGGACATGGTACCCAAAATGTGAGTGTGTGTGTTTGTATGTGTGCGTGTGTAAATGTATGAATATATATGACTGCACCTGTTCTTTTGCAGAAAAAAATGGAAGAGACATCAAAAGGAGGCTCTACACTTATAAAAGTTAATAGCTTATAATATCAATTATAGTGGCAACTATTTCATTCAAGTTCAGTGTGTCTTAGGGTTCTTTGCATGAATAGTGACTTTCAGCAGACTGCTCTCAGAAAATACTTTTCCATAGGGCAGCTCATAGACAAATGTGAAAGAAGGTTGTAGCTAAAGATTCATAAAATCTTATGATTAGAATATCTGAAATATTCAAGGTATCATTCCACAACTGGAGAAACAAAGGCTGATAAAAATCAGTTTAACAAACCCCAGGTCAGCAGGCTTTATTTATTATGGCTTTTCTGGCTCTCATACCAAGTTTCCTGGCCCATAGGATGTTTTATATATGCAGACATTACGTTTGCCAATGACAGCCAAGTGCAGGGATGAATGGCAAGATCTCCTTGATTGGAGACAGTGGGGTTCTAGACGCCATCTAAAAAGTCCCAGTGACGCTGCCATCTCAGCACGGTTTATAATGAAGTCACAACAACCTGAAACTTGGATATGAGAAGCACCTCTGATTCTAGTGGGTTTCAAATGCACAGGCAGAACCTGTTGTCAAAAGCAGAAAGTCGGTTCCACAATGAGGGGCTCCGGCGGCTGTGATGTCTTTCCTCTGTAATGGTGTAGGATTACACTTTGGACAAACTGAAGAAAGTAGATGATTTCATAGCCTTGCAATCTCCTCCGCTTGCCGACTGTCTACACTATCCCCCTTCAGCTGCCCTTACCTATGATGACTACAGCCCTCTGGCTTCGACGTGTAAACAACTGACTCAGACAACTGGCAGAAGACCAGGTTCATACAATCTCACACCCACAGACGATGTGCTTAAGAACTGTGTGCATCGTCATTCTAGCGTTATGTCTTTGAGGGAATTCCAAAAATGTGCATTTCACTTTCCAATTCATGCCTCCCTTTAACAAGACGACTTCTTTGAAGCTTTTTGGGTGGTGATTTTCCATGAATTAACCATCAAAAAATGCTAAATGGGGTTAGAGAGATGGCTCAGTGGTTAAGAGCACTGGCTGCTCTTCCAGAGGCTAGATGTTCGAATCCCAGCACCCACATTCCAGCTCATGATTCAGTTCCAGAGAATTCAATGTCCTTTTGTGACTTCTGTGGTCATGCATCAGGCACATACATGGTACTCAAATACACACACAACGGCAAGATACCCATTCACATCACTTAAATAAATAATTCTTAAATATTATATATATAAATATTTTGCACATATATATTAAAAGTGCAGAGTGAAAAGCCCCTTTTCTCATAGTTTTTCCTGAATTAATTCCCCAGTTTCATGGGGAAGGAATTAAATCCCTGTTTCGATTTTCTGTTCTGTCTTGCTTTTGGAAGTTTCTAAAAGGGAGTCTGTGAAGCAAGGCTTATCTCAGGCATGAGGTATCAAATCAGGACACTGGAACCTTCTTGGGCCACAACCTGTTGACATGGAAATCTTAATGTCTCCTTCCCTTGTAAATCACAAAGAGCATCTTCACCGTCAGCCATCTCCACTGCTGTGGTTGCTCGGGGGAGCCCCTTCCACCTGTAAGCATCCAGCTTTGGGGTGAAGACAGGGCCAACCCAGTTCCTGTCTCTCTCCTCTGCTCTCCTTTGAGTTTTATCCTAGAGTTCTCGGTTTTAGCTTTCGGTCCTAACCTCACTCCTCCTACCTCCACCCTAATTCTGATGTCTCATCTTCAGTATTCCACTCTTCTCAGGCAGCTCTGATGTCTCCATTTGGAATTCCAGTGATGCACTGCTGTAGCCTTCCATAGTTTATTACCTGGGGATTGCTTCCTCGGTCTGTTAAACGTATACTTCCTTAAACTGATGTTTGTCAGTGTTGATTCTGCTGCTCTCCCTCCCCCACCCACTCTCAGCCCTGAGGACAGAGGGCAATCTCTGGAGCTATTGTCACATGGGAAGGGGACGCTGCTGGTCCCCAGCTGGTGAAAGTCCTGGCCATCTTTCCCGCACACCAGGCACCAGGCAGCTCCCGCAGCAATTATCTAGCTGCAAATGCCAGTGGCATCCAGGCTAAAACTCTGTCCCATCCAACTAGCACAGAAGCTTCCCCATTCACGTCCTCTGGTCTATTCAGCAGAGACCTGACTTTGGCCATGCTGCCTATATTTTCTGTTTCATTATTTTCTTTTATGCCAGAGGCTCCAATGAGTCTGTGACTTGGAAAATTTTGTGCATCGAGTATCTTCTTCAGACAGCCTTCTCCCATAGTGCATGCATCTGCTTGGATGAGAAATTACACTTAGCAGATCCCTTAGCTTCTTCTGCTTCCCAACTTTGACTCCAAGATGCTGGAGACAAGGTATGTGGAATTGTTCTTAACTCTGCCACTTCCTCTCATGGGCAAGTCATTTTATTTCTCCACCTGGAATATGATCTTATGATAAAGCTTCCCTCCCTGGGTTGCTGTGTAACTGAGAACCATCCCAGTACAAAGCAAGCAAGATAATTAGGCTGTTATTACTAAGAAGTGTGGATAATTGTTTCCTTTATGCCCTTGTGTTTGAAGGCCATATACTGATATACAATGTTCATAAAACTGGGACTCCAAATGATTGATGTATGCATGCCCTGATGTTTGTATTGTATGTATGTATGTATGTATGTATGTATGTATGTATGTATGTATGTATGTATGTATGTATGTATGTATGTATTTATGTATTTACTTTGGAGGTCCTAGGGTATGCATTCAGGACCTCATGAATGCTAGACAAGTGGTCCCCACATCTTCAGTCATTTATTTAATTTTTTTCGAGACAGGGTCTTTTCAACATTACCCAAGCTAGCTTCAACTTCTAATCCTCCTGCCTCGAAAGTACCAGAGATTACAAGCATAGGCCACCATGCATAAATATTAAGTGAATAACTTCTGCATGTATTATCAGCTATGTGTTCTTTATGCATATAAATTTTACTTCTACCTGAGGGATTCCACAGGTTCTTGAAACCTAAAACTCCATACAAGCTACATCCCTCCACATACTCCATCTCTTCCCCTACCCTTTTGCCAGGGTTATCAAGTTTCTGCAATTCTGTATTCAACTCGGTCACTGTTAATTACAATTTGAGTGTGATCTATTTGGGGAAAACTCCAGAAAGCAATTAAGAGTGAGGCAAAAGCAGAAGTAAAAGATAGGCTTTCTCCTTTTTATCTTTTCTCTGAGTTTTCCCAGAGTTTCACTGTAGCTCCCCATGGGTGAGTTGGGAGCTGCAGCAATTCATAAGTAATTTATTTTGAGGTGGGAGGAGGAGGGACAGGGATGTCCATGGCTCCCAATCTCCACTTTCTCTCTCTGCAGTCCCTTCCCCTCTTTCTGCTGACTGATCTCTCCCACTGAGAGATGACAGGAGCAGAAAAGTCCAAGTAGATAGGGCAATCTATGTATCTACTTGACTTTATTGCCTGTTGTACAGGCTCCAGATAACCATTTTATTTTGTAACTCAAATTCTTTGCTTCTGCAGTCTCCTCTGTGAATTATCAACCGCTCCCCAACTCCTCTCCCAACCACCACCCTCTTAACTAGTAGAACAAGTGGGGATCTGCCTGTAATTACTGCTTAATTCATTTGCATGTGGATGTTCTCATTAGAATGTCATTAGCATGGGGAGGGAGTCTGGTTGCCAGAGCAACCAGGAGTGGGGCAGGTGCAGTTCAGCCTCTACTGGAGTCTCTGCTCTGTTTGGTCAAATTCCACCTGTCTTCCTGGCTGCTCTTACTCCAGTGGCTGCCAGCAGAAAAACATTCCATGGTGCTACCCGCTTTATATTGGCTCTGTCTCCAGAATTTCTTGGTAACCTGTGTGGCTCAGGCTGGTTTTCCTAATGTTTCCTTTTGTTTTAACTCTCCATGTTTGGGGACATAAGTTTCTAGTCTGTGCCATCCAGAATGGTAGCCACCTACCACATCCAGCTACTGAACACTTAAAATAGGATTAGCCTGTATTGAGATGTGCTTTATGGGTAATGTAAGCAAATGACTTCAAAGACTTCACAGAAACAAAGATCGTAAAGCATCTTCTTAGCAATTTCACTGCTGTAAGATCATGTTGAAATGTTATTGTCTCAGGTATATAGAGCTAAATAAAATATATTCTTAAATCTATGGTTGTCATTAGTAGTAGAATACTTTCCTACCATGAATGAGGCCTTGGGTACAATTTTCAACTCACACACGCACATGTATACATTTAGTCGGACACATATAAATGCACACATTTACACACACATTCATACATATATAAACACAAATACATACATTAATATATAGACATGGACACACATACATATATGTATGCATGACACATGCACACATATGTGCACATATACATAAACACATGCACACATACCTTCACAAATATATACGTATATACAGACATATACACATATGCATATACATACATACATAGGTACAAACATACATGAAAATCATCTAGTACATTTTACTAGTTAGATATGAGTTCTTAGCTATTATATCTAGGGGTTCCATGTATATTCCACTGCACAGCCTTAGACAATGGTTATCTCCCCAAATCTCTAATCAGTGTTGTTTCTTTCTTTGTGACAATTCCAGGATTCTTCTAGGATTGCCCAGCAAGTTGCGATTTCAGCCATCACTTCATAAATACTTATAGAGGTCAAGAAATTCAGTTTTTCGATCAACACAGTAATTCCTTGCTGCAGACGTGCTGGTAGGTGGCTTTCTAGGTCCTGCTAGGAGACCACCGTGTAGTAGAAGGACAGATGCAGAATAACTCTAATTCTGTGACAAGTGCTTCTTCTATTGACAAGAAACCCACTTCCTCAGGAAGCTTTTTTACTGATCAGAGTTCGGCCCTCAGAGCAAAAGAGCAAAGGGTACTGTCTGCTCCCCCACCCCCCACTGAGTGACTGAAGAGGAATCTCAGGCTCTGCTCCGCTCAGCATCTCTTTGTTAAAAAAAAAAAAGTCCATTTCCTCCCGAAGATGTGCCCTCGAGGCTCAATGTCACTGGTGCCTTCCCCCAGATTTTTGTCATTTGTCAATGTCCCTGTAAAAATGTGGCCTCCAGTAGGGAACACCTATTCCAGATGTAATAGAGTGCAGTCTGCAGAAAACAAGGCGACTACTCTTTTCCCTCAGGGGAAAACTAGAATTTGATAGATTTAATCTAAATCTACGTTCATTTGCAATCTTTTCTACCCAATTCTCAGCATACAAGGTATTCAATACAATAGACATAACATCTTGCAGGACAGTGGTGGCCCATGCCTTTAATCCCTGCACTCAGGAGGCAGAGGCAAGCGGATCTCTGAGTTCAAGGGCAGCCTGGTCTACAGAGGGAGTCCAGGACAGTCAGGGCTACCAGAGAAACTCTGTCTCAAAAAAACAAAATTAACCACCTCCCACCAAAAGGACATTCATAAGTCGAGATAGAGTTATAACTCCTTTATCGTAGACTTACATATTTGGTGACTAAAAGTTAAACCCAGCACCTTCTTCTCCTTTCTGTAGTTTTTATACATAAAGCAAAGAAAGCCAGCCTACAAACCACAATCCCAGAGAAC
>LOEQ01001295.1:92279-107807 GCA_001685075.1 Bramus lutescens
GAGAGGTAGGGAGGGGAGCAGAGAAAAATGTAGAGCTCAATAAATATCAATAAACAAAAAAAATTTGAAAAAAAAGAAATGTACTGAACTGGACACAGCCATATTGTCCATTAAGATATGATATTACCTTATCTCTTTAAATTTAAGACACACTATAGAATTATGTAATTTAAAAATTTTAGTAGAAATAATACCAGTTAACTACTCCACTCTTGGTATCTGTAGTGCCAGAAATCGACTCTGAACGCTGACCTGACTTGAACCTTGGAAAACAGTTTTGATGCCTGGCGGCCCCCCACCCCCTTCTTCCCTACTTGTTCCCAAATGGTCCTGTCATGACGTGTGGGACTCTGATCGCCACTCATCTCCTTGCCTGATAGTTTCTGTGTTCTACACCTTATACTTTTTAAAAAGGGAGATGCCATTCATCCCTTGCCAATGGTTTTATATCTCTTTTGTTCTCAGGGTGAGGCAAGGACTGCCAGCCCTGATTTCATGGCCACACTTGTAAGTTGTTTGGTTTTTCTGAAAGGGATGGGCTGTGTTGAAGCTCACCACTGTAGCATGGAGCCCCGTCTGGATCCTGACTGGTGAGTACTTAAATTTTCAATCTTTTTCTCCCTTTCCTTTGAGTAGGAAAGTCTAGTTTGAAAATCTGTCTGTTCATCTCAGTGAAAATGGAAAAAAGATCCCACTTTTTGACATGGCTCTTTTGTTATTAATATTTTGTGCTTTCTTAGTTGTAGGCAAAACAGTTTCCTCATCAATTTTAAGTGTTTAAAATTATTTATTTATTTATTTGTGTGTGTGTGTGTGTGTGTGTGTGTGTCTGTACATACATGTGCACAGCATACCTGTAAAGGTCAGAAGACAACTTATTTGGTTCTCTCCTTCCAACACAGAGGTCATCCAACCCACTGGGCCATCTTGCAGGCCCCCTCATGAATTTTCTGAGATAAAAAGTGTATTCAGCTTCATACACATGAGAGAATGAGGACAGATTAAAAGAAGGAAGGAGGAGAGAGAGAGAGGAAGGATAGATAGATTTGTGTGTGCATGCGTGTGTGTGTATGTGTGTGTATGTGTGTATTTGTGTGTGTGTGTGTGTATGTGTGTGTGTGTGTGTATGTGTGTGTGAAGAAACAAGAGTCCAGCTGTTTCTTTTGTTTTCTATACCTGAGTTGATGATTTGGGAATGTCTAGGTGTTTTGTTCCTTCTTCTAGTCTGTGCTTCTAACTTATTAAAACATAAAAAGAAAATTTATGTAAAAAGAAAATTTATACAAGCCATCATCAGATTCACTTAAAAGTCAATCATCGAATTTCCATTTTAGCACCCATATTTTTATTTTTGCAGTTTCTGCAGAAGTGTGCAATATTTTGACATTAGCAAATTTTGTTAAGTTGGCTAAAATACTCTAAAAATTATCATTGCATGCAACTCCTCACTCCATGGTTGTGTTATTATTGAACAGTATATGTCAGTGTGGGCCGCAATAACTGATGAGAGATGCGCAATCGTGGCTCACTGTCCTGCCTCGAAATCTCTTGTGCAGCCATGCTTCAGGTCTCGGAGGGAAAGCTCCAAGCTGGTGCCTTAAAGAAGTGGTAAACCATCACTACTGAAGTAGCCAAAGGTAAGTGATTATGGATAATCGGGTGAATCCTGCGAGGTACTGCAAACTGTGAGCTTCACGGTCCACATCTCCAAACGTTCCATCCACACTTAGGTTGTATCTGTTCATGTAATGAGAAGGCAAACTATGAAAGAGTAATTTGACTATTCATCCAAAATTATCATATCAATCATTTAGATATTTGAAAGGAAAGTTTTAAGTGCCTGAATTATGGCAATAATTACCTCTTTTTCTTTCTCTTCTACTCTGTGTGTGAAGGGATAATCTGATAGACTATTTTATTCTTTTTAAAAAGAGAGTCGTTTAAATTCGGGACCCTCCCAGCATAATCTCTGAAAACCTTCAGTCGTGTTACATCTGGCTTCTTTTGATAAATATTATCCTCTCATTTTTATAGTAATTTCTCCAAAACAAAGAGCATCTTTTTCTAAAGTTATTTGTCAGTATAATGCAAATTAAGAGCAGAAGCATAATATTGTAGAATATCTCTGAACAGCGTTGCAGAAACAACCCCGAGTTGAATTGGATCTCGTCAGCTTACTAACTCAGTTAGAATGATAAACATGAAAGAAGCTGGGGACTGATGGCAATTCTATTCATGCCTCAGATTTACAATAACCCCAAATTATTTTGCATGATTTGTTTTTCCACCAATAATTTAGCTTAATTTATCACTATACAAGCTCTGAATAGGTTATCAAAGTATTAAAATTTATAATTCTTTTCACAAAACCTGTGATTCTGAGGTTTTACTTTTGTTTTTTAACCCAGTGAAAGATTTTGTTGTAACCTGCAAGTATATTTTCTAACCCAAAGACGGCAATGGATTGACTGATTAAAAATGCATCCATCTGTTGGGTGATGTGTTGCTTTGCTATTTGGAAGATGCAAAACTAAGGGGGCTGGGTTTTTCTTTTCTATGAAGACCCTCTAACTGTGACCTGAGTTATGTAACCTTCCGCTTACATTCACACATGTGGTTAAGGTTAATATTATGACCAGCATACATACACAGAGTGCTTTCTGTATTTCTTTAGTAGGTTTGAGGTTTTATAGACAAGAAGCTTTGGAAGACAGACTCTTCTATAAGATGCAAAGTAAGAACCATCTATTCTTCTTAGAAAACACTTGTAGAATTCTTCCTCTAAAGGGCTTGCCCACAAAGCATCAAGTTGCCTACAAACTGTTTGCTTTTTACTTCATGTGCAGTAGATGATTATTTTGAAATGACTGGTGGTGAATATTTTTCCTCAAGGACAGAATGTGTTAGGACTAAGATTGTGTTATTTTTGAGTCTGAGGGACCATTGGATGCTGTGTTGGAGGCTGGGACGTAAGGAGATTGTCTAATGTCAAACAATTCAGAACCGAAGGCTTCTAGTATATTCCTTTTGATGTTTGGTATGTTTCCACAGCTCCTCCATATTAAACTGCTTGAGTCCCATGCTCTGCTTTGTTACATTATAGGCAGAACACTCCTTCTGCCCATTGAGATTTACACCATCCATACTTAGAGGGAGCCATTTTACTGACACCTGAATTTAATATGAATGCCAGGTACGGGAAAGAAATTGAGATTTATACCCTGCAGGTAGATCGATATACGTGTGCACACACACACACACTGCAGTAGCTAAGGGTCAATATTTACCTATCTAGGTATAAAGGTTGGTGAAGACTGGAGAGAGGGCTCAGGAGTTAGGAGCACGTGCTGTTCCCAATTGCAGCTTGGCTCGCAACACCCAGATCAGGTAGCTCATCACAGCCTGTTATTCCAGCTCCCTCCCGAGGATGCAGTGACCTCTGGCCTCTGTGGTCATCTGCGCTCACATGCACATGCCTCCACAGACACACATGCATTTGCATAATTTGATATGATAAAAATTAAATTTGTTCTCAAAAGCTGGTGTTTGTTAGAGATGGCTCAAGAGAAGCATCCCCACAAATCAACAGCACATTTGTCCTCAGTCAAGTCTAACACCTACGCCAATGTGAAGAAAAGAAAATGCTTGCACACTGGCATAGAACTGTGAGTTACTATAGCCATTATGGAAAAATGAATGGAGGTTTCTTATAAACCAAAACAAAAGCCAGTGAAACAAACAAACAAACAAACAAACAAAATCCTATCCGTGATCCTACCTATGGGTATTTATTCCCAAGATATTAAATCAGCTTGTTAAAAGATGTGTCTGCAATTCGATTAGCAACAGACAAGTCATATCAACATAGATATCCATCCAGATAAAATGACGTGTGCGTGCTGTGTGTGTGTAGAGGAATACTATTAAGTCTTTTAAAACTACATAACTTCTGTCATTTGCATCAATATGGATAGGATCTAAACTAAGCTGACTCACGGGAACAGAAAGGCGAACATTGGTTCAAGAGGCTAGGAGTGTGATGTGTCACTAAAAGGGGACAGGGTACAAAAATCTCAGACAGGAAGAATGAGTGTTTGGAGGGATCTAGTGTATTCTTGTGAATATACAGTCAGTAATAGGGTGTTGGACATTTCTAAATTGCTGAGAAGGTAAGTGACCATGCCTGTAATCTCAGGGCTGTGTGGTAGAGATAGGAGAATCCCCAAGGCTTGCTGGCCACTACTCTAGCTCCTGGGTCAGGAAAAGACCCTGTCTCCAGGGAAAAATGTGGAGAAGGACAGAATAGGGCAGTCAGCATTCTCCTCCACCCTTCATACAGCCAATGGCCATAGTCACCTACCATGTACAGGTACATACATCACATGTGTGTATCACACAAACCCTCACATTCACAAGTACACACACATACAAATACTAACAAAACAAGTGATTTAGCACAATAGTCTGGGACCTCATCCCTTCAAGGCACTGCAATCGTAAAAGAAAGCTCTTATGTGCGTCAGGCACTCTGTGGTGGCTGGATACAAGGTGTGTCACTCCTGAGATCATCCTGAGGTCGCTTATAGTTATGAGCCCAATTTAACAAACGAAGGGATGGACGTTCTCACTTAGGCATCCACTTTCCTCAGAATGTGAAACCCACGAGGAGAGCTACGTCATGTGTTTCAGGATGAGGGCAGGGCGCAGCCTGACGGAGCTGAGAGCTCGGCTCAGTGTTAGTCTTGCAATGACTCCTCTGCTTTAGCCGGAAGCACATGATTCAAATGGGGGAACAAAACTGCCGAGATTCAATCTCTACAGGGACGTACAATGCTACACTCACGAAGAAGCAAGTTTTGCATGTTGCCTAATTACTGCAGCACTTGTGAAAGGTCAGACGTGGGGAAGCAAGAGGATAAAAACGGAAAAGCACTCCTTTCCCTACGCTTCATGGTAATCACCAATTTGAATCTTCTAAGCTGTTAAACTTTCCAGCCAGCCAGCTGTAACCTGCTAAGATGTCCGAGTGAGTTGGCAGTTTAAGCTCTTTCTTCTGTTTGCTGGAGTAGAACAAACAGTGAGAAGAAGAAACAAATGTCTGCGGTTTGAGGGGACAGTGGTCAAGCTCCCCGAATGGCAAGTTTGCTGCAGAGACAAGGGGAAATGAGTAAGTCTGTTTACAGAAGTGGGCACATTTGTCCAAGCTGGCACGACACGCTGCCATTCGTTTGGTGTAGCAGACAGAAAGCCACCGTGTGAAAGCTTACATCTATTTCCCAAACGACTTAATGAATAGACCCAAAGGCAGTGCAATGTGAACCCTATGCAATCTCAAAAAAGAACTAGAGCTTCCCACAGCTGGGAGAAACCATATTCCCTATATTCCCTAAACCTGTAACAATTCAAAAAAAAAGGGAATATCCAATATACACACAGTAGGGAACTCTACATACACACAGTAGGAACTCATCTCCCAGAGTAGGGACTCCCCCCCCACACACACATAGTAAAGACACACACATACACACCTCCTGAAACTTATTTTTTATGGCTATTTCCCAGGATAGATTACTAAATGGACATGGGAAAATGTATGTTTCTCATAATGAAGAAAGAGTCAACGAGAAAAATCAGCAAGGTAGAATGAAAAGAAAAAAAATCAATATTCATACTGAGATATGAGGCCATTTCTTTACAGGTGCTGATTTTCAAAGAGTTTATTTTTCCCCCCTCTAACAATTAGCCATCCGTCTCCTCCTACGTAAAAGCTGTGTTTATTCTGGCTCAGACCGCTACAGATATTGCATGGAAGGTATATTCTTTGTAGCTGGTGAAGCCCCCGCTGCTGACAAACTGTATTTCAGGGTTGATGGGAACTCATTGCCTGGGTGTACACACATGGGTATAAGGTTTGGAAAATACTCTCTGGGTTCACTTGGCATTGAAATGCACCAAACCAACACAAACTGAAATTGGAACAACCATTCTTTTCCTGAGAAGGTGCTCTCCTAAAAGCCTGCTTCTCCCCAGAACTGACTGTAAATTATTGGGGTGGGGGTTCCCAGAGCTTTGAGATATTCATTCTGAGCACCACTCAATTTGCTCCCTCTAATTTTGGAGGGATTTTGAAAATTAATCAACTGTCAAAAAAAGTTTAACCCTGAGTGATAGTCAATTTAAATTATACATGTGTATCATATCAGAACACGAAGAGCAAAGCACTACAGAATAACACACAGGTAAATTATCCTTGGAGAGTCTGTGCAGTGGGTCTCCAATTTTAAAAATTGAAAGCTTTTGCTGTCAGCCAGTCTTCTCTCATGTATATGAGCATATAGGGTTTTCCAGAATCTATTGCACCTTTTTCCTATTTTTATGCTAAGTTTAAAAAAGAAAGCACCATTTTTGAAGAACAACTGTGCTCAGGAAAAAAAAAAAGTCCCCAAATTATTGTGACTTGGTAATTATTAGCTTTGCACTCAACAAGTTTTAGAGCCGCGGTGGAGCAAACATATTTGCCAAACATTCCCCATGGATTTGCCCAGCATCTGTGTTAACATCCCAAGCAACCTCCGGGTTGTAAAGTTGTTTGCTCAGGCTTATTGGTTACACTGTTGCTCCTGAGCCATGGCTGCCTGCCTTTTGCCTGGCCGGTGAGAGATCCAGTTGCGATGAGAGACAGATAATATTCCTAGACACACAGCAACACAGAGGATTCTCATTAGAGACAAACTATAATATTCAAAGAGCTATCTCTCACAGCTGTATCTTTTTACTTCCTGATCTGGGGTAAGAGCAAAACAAAATAGGAAAAACAAAAACCTTGAATACAGCTAGTGGAAACAGTTGGTTTTAATATATTATTGGGTCAAATTATAATTATTTTAGGATATATACCTTCATGTTACCTTGAATTCGAAGCAAATATAATTCATATCCAAGTAAGTAAAAATCTACTTACTGTTAGAAAAATGTTAGGATTTCTGGTGATTTTATTGTAAATTTAGGATGTTGGAGAAAATTCTGAGCTTCAGTTGACTGGGAATATGAGGTCAAGTTTATGAGACTACAGTTCAGCTAGGCGTGGTGGCTATACCTGTAATCTCAGCACTCAGGAGACAGAGGCAAGAGGATGGACCACCAGTTGGAAGTCAGCCTGGTCTGCATAGTGAGCTTCAGGCAAACCAGGGTTACATAGTGTGATCCTGTCTCAAAACAAAACAGAACAGAACTCTCATGGGAATGGCATCGAACTAAAAAGAAAAGTAATTTGAGTAAAGTCAATGTCTCAATTCAGGCTAGCAACCTAGCCACCCAAGTCCAACTGACTGGAGTTTTCATTTCCAAAGCTGTAAGACCGACGTCATCTGCCGTCCAAATATAGGCATCTCAGTAGTGCGGCATCTTGTCACCACGTGCAACCTCCTCCCAGTATTAAGACATCGAATCTCAGAGGATGAAATCCGTACAAAATCAGAAGCAGAACCGTCCTCAGGCAATTCCAGCTAGCCAAACCAAATGCTCTGGAGTAAGTGTAGAAAGAGACGTTAACAGTACTTACAGGCCAGCTAAGAAGCAGAAAGTCCAAGGAAAAGAGAGACACCTCTATCACCCAAACTAGGAGAGAAGCTAGGGCTAGTCTCCAGCACGGAGCTCTGCTAAGGGACTCAAGGGAGTTTTATCCTTTGCCTCCATTGGCCCTGGAATGCTTGGCTTCCCAGGGAGATTTTACATTACATTGTCGCTGGGATGCAGATGTTGGGGTTGGTATACATGCTTGAATTTTCTGGTGTGTTTGAGAAAGTTGCTTCTGTAGGCGCTTTGCACCAAAGCCCCCNTACCCACGCAGACACACCCCCTCCCTCAACCCCTGACCTTGGAAGAATCGCTCGTGTTCCCTACCCATTCCCCCCCCCCTTCCATCTAAAATATGGTGCCGGGCCTCAGGAGGCCTTGGCACACAAAGCTTCCACCCGAGTCTGTCACTTGACTGACAGCAGAAAGGTTGGACAGCTGTGTGTAGGTGGGCTCGGCAAAGACAGAGCTGAGCAGATTAAAGCGAGAGAAGGCAGGCAGGGGAGGCTTCTAAATCGCGGGCCTTTCCAAAGCTCCAGAGCCGAACCTCTGTGATCATTAACAACATGGAGGACATATGGGAAAGAAGTTTAAAGCTCGCCCATCTTAAGTCAGGTCTTTCGAATAAGAAGAACCCCGGTCTAGAAATAGATAGCTGTCAAACGCACAAACGCATCCCGTAAAGAGAGGCGGAAAGAGCATCACTAAAGAAAGCTGTATGTGGGAAGACACAATGCAGGCCCAATTTTCTCATCGCCTCGGCAGCACGCTGCTCTTTCTACCTGGGCTGTGACTTCTGGAGTAACGTAACCTGTACGAGGGGGCAGGGTGGGGTGGGAGACACAGCTTACAGCTAGACGCTTACCTATGTATTTTCAGTTGCAAAAATCCAAATGAAAACCATAGACGATTCGGGTGAGACCCTAATGAGACACCCAGAGGAAATGAGGCCCGCTTTCCTGAGCGGCAGCAAACTGACCGTTTAGTGGGATGGACCTGATTAATTCCTGCCAATGTACAATTACCTCTGATAGGTGTCTCACATAATATAAATAGGCAGATGGGAGTGGCAGTCGTTAGATCTTGCTCTTAAGGGGAACGTACTTCAGAATCTTACTGACTCTCAACTGTGTACGCTTGTTCAAGTTCCTTGTAATTCAGAGCTCCAAGAGATGACAGTGACAGACACTGGGAGTAGTTACACGTCTACTACTCCACCTACTAACTATAAACACAGAAGTGAGGATGAAGTCGCAGGCAGTAAACTCTACATCCATGAGAACAGATAAATCCTCTCTGCAGAGCAAAGATTAATCCCACACAGGTCAAACAGCCTTCAATAAACTTAGAGGCAGCTAAGGGGTTGCTTTCGAAACTTATTAATCATGAAGTTCACAAGGATACCGTTCTTCAAATTTTCAAGCTTAATTTTTCATATCTTCATTGTCTAGAAAGAGGAGAGCCTGGGGTGAATGCCTATGAGGAGTTAAATACAAAGAAGAAAAAACAGAACTTGATATATTTCAAATGTCACTTGGAGTCCACTGGTCCATTTCAAGCTGTTTCTTTTTACTCATTACTTAAGATCCATTGCCTGAATTAAGCCAGTTTATTTATGCAGATATACACATCATCATGTGGGATTCCAGGTACCTATGGGCAAAGGGGTTCCTGGGAGCAGTTTAAAGTGGTAGAACACGTACTTGCCACAAAGCTTCTGAGTTAGACTTCTAGGAACTCTCCACTGCTTTTTTATTTTTTTATTGATTGGTTGATCTGTGTGTCTGCAGGCCAGAAGAGGGACCAGACTTCATTACAGATGGTTGTGAGCCACCATGTGGTTGCCGGGAATTGAACTCAGGACCTTTGGAAGAGCAGGCAATAATGCTCTTAACTACTGAGCCATCTCTCCAGCCCCTCTCCATTGCTTTTAAACCTGTGTTGAGCAAGCCTCTAAACAATGCCAGTTCCAAGCACTCCAATGCTGATCATTTGCATTTCTGTATTACTTCCAGAGGAGAAATGATTTGGTCTGGCTTAAAGAGGCCTTCATTAGTTTTCAGTTGGAGTTTAAGTGGTATATATATATTTCAGAAAAACAAGGAGCCCTATGCCATGTTTCTTGGAGTCGTAGCTACATATCTTTAGTGATTTTGACAAGATGGTCCAGAAGCCCCATCTTTTTGTTTGTTTGCTTATTCCTGGCTGTCCCGGGAGCTCACTTTGTAAACCAGGCTGGCCTCTAGCTTACAGAGATCACCTGCCTCTTCCGAGAAGCACAATCATTGTAGGGAAGAAGCCAGCATTGACGGTTGGGCTGAAGAAATAAAAACAGAAATACAGCCCTAAAAGCAGCATTTCCTCCAGAACTACGCTCATTCCATGAGCTAAAGAAACCTTCAAAGAGGCTGAAGAGATGGCTCAGGGGTTAAGAGCATTGCCTGGTCTTCCGAAGGTCCTGAGTTCAATCAATTCCCAGCAAACACATGGTGGCTCACAACTGTCTGTAATGAGATCTGGTGCCCTCTTCAGACGTGCATGCAGACAGAATATTGTATACATAATAGATAAATAAAAATTAAAAAAGAAACCTTCAAAGTCTTTACCTGATGCGTAGCAAAACAGAGATCCTGGCCTTTTCAACATTTTTGGAACAACCAGAGATTGCTTGGAAAGTGGGAAATAAATGATCAGTACATGCTTTAGGCTGGTGGGGGAGGGGAAAGTTAGGTCTCTAAACTTAAATCCTCATCATGCAGAAACATGGTCATTGTCAACATTACTTTCTTTTAGAATTTCATTGCCATTGGGCACCGTTTTCCCAAAAAGAAAAAAAATGGGGGAGAGTGGGGAGGGACAGCAGTTGTAAGCTTATGAACTTACGTATTCCAAGAAGATAATTATTTCTCTCTTAAAGTGGTTCTTGTAAATTGTACAAACTCCATTTCCTCACACACATGACCACTGGTTTATTATCAAGAAAATAATGACAATCTCCAATTAGTAATCCTGCCTCAGCGATTATAATATTAAAATAGGGGAGCTGGAGAGATGGTTAAGGGCTTCAGCTGCTTATCCAGAGGTCCTGAGTTCAATTCCCAACACCCCCATGGTGGCTCACAGTAATCTATAACAGGACCTGATCCCTTCTACTGTATGATGCCCTCTTCCATGATGCAGGCATCCATGCAAATAGAACACTCATATATATATATAAAATACACACATAAATATGTTCAAAAAGACTTTCAATAACTGTGCCACTCAGGTTGGCTTTCACAATTTGCATGAAAATAAGGGAACCTGTATCAGAGATATTGCATGGAAAGATGCAAAGTAAAGATCGTTTTACACTTCATTAGGGAATGTTAAAAAAATAAAGTAACTCTTATGTTAAATTGGAATTTACAGTGCAGTCCAAGACAGATACAAAGTGTCTGACCTGAATTCTGCCCCCCCAGCCCCACCTCCCCTATACCTACACCTCACCCACCCTTGGTATCTGAAACTTAGGTGAAAGTCTCTCTAGATCTAGGCAGGGGTTGTCCAGAGAGTCCCTGTCTGTACCCTTGCTTTTGGGACTGCAGGAGGAGAGACTTGTGACCATTTCTCTGGTCTCTCACATGACCACATGAAAGGCGACATGGCATTACAAGCCGTAGAAGGAGCCTGTGACACCTTCCACACGAGGTGTTTGGTACCCTAAAACTGCTACCTCGGAACTCACAAGAGACCTGCTGGTCTCTGCCTGTAGAGTGCTGGGATTAAAAGTGTGTGCCACATCCCGTGAGGTATTCTATTTTCGAGGCAAGTGATCTGGGTGTAGCACTTTCCTGTGTTTATGGGACTCTCCTGGTTTCCTATAAACAGGAGCACACCTGAAAACCCCATGATCTTAGAGTTTACATTATACTGGCCAGCACAAGAGAAAACTTGGTTGGAAGGAAGTGGTGAGAATCCAAACATTTAGCCTCTGGTATACTCTAGCCAGCCCTTGCCTATTTGGTGTTCCAAAAGGCCTCTTGCTGTGGCTACTCTCTCCCCTTCCTGATCCACCCAAATCTGGGCTCTGCTGCCATCTTTCCCACTCAGGTGTAAAGGGTTGATAAGAGGCCTGTTTCTCATTTGCATAAGACACTGTGCCACAGCCTGGACTTCAAAGAATGAAGTCTCTTACTGGGCTTCCTGGGACCCCCCCCAGGAAGCCCACCAAATGTGGTATTTGGGAGCACAAAGGTTTTCCTGGGGAAGGTGAGAGCTATCAGTGACCTTTAAGCACCCTTTCTTCTTGGTTTACTTGGTTGTTTTCACGTCTATTGTGTTTGGAGATACAATCTCGGCTTCAAATCCTGGTGAATCACGCAGGAATCTGAGAGAAGAAGGTTAGCTGTCAACAGTGAGGGAAGGGAAGAGACTCAAAATCATTTTCCACCCTTTCCCATTCCAAGAATTCATCAACTCAGGCCCCTTGTTCTCACGTAGCATGGAAGGAAAATCTGAGGGCTTAGGTCCTCATGGAACAGTCAAATTTTTTTTGTTTTTTGGTTTTGTTTTTGGTTTTTCAAGAGTCCCAAAGAGACATCGAAACCTCGGACAGGAGGAACTAGCTCTTGTAGATCACAGAGAGCCGCCTGCCTCTGCCTCCCAAGTGCTGGGATTAAAGGCGTGTGCCACTGCCCGGCACATTCAAGTTCTTAATGATTTCTCAATGTCATCATTTCTACAGTTATTATTTTATCCATATACAGACTGTTGTGGGGGCAGAACAGGCGACTCATGGGTTAAAAACACCTGCTGCACTTCCATAGAACCAGAGTTTGGTTCCCAGCCTCCCCCAAATCCCAGGCCCTCACAGGTCAAGTGACTTACAACCACCTGTAATTCCAATGTCAGAGCATTTGAAGCCCTTTCTGAACTTTGCAGGTACCTTCAAATATATGGTCCATACATACACACATTTTTAATGTTAAAAAACAAAATATTTTTTAAATCTTGCCTTAATTCAACTCAGCATTTTCATTTTAATTTGCAGCTCAAGTCTTAGTGGTAGGCAACATACCAAAAGGACAAAAGTTTACCTAAATTATCCTTTTCAGTATGCTTATTAGCACATATATTTTGACATGTATCTTAGCAGTCCCAAACTATACCTGAATTCTTATGAGTGGGGTCCTTTCCCTTAAATAAATCCAGTAATTTAATTTTATATTTATTTTATGTATGTATGTATGTATATATGTATGTATGTAATGAGACAAGGTCTTACTGTATAGTCCTGGGTAGAATTCACTATGTAAACGAGGCTACCCTGGAACTCACAGGAGATCTGCTTGTCTCTGCCTCTGGAGTGCTGGGACTAAAGGTGTATATGGTACCCCGTGAGGTATTTTATGTGAGAGGCGAGTGATTTGGGTGGTGGCTGCAACGATAGCATTTTCTTGTGCTTATGTGACTCTCCTGGCTTGCTATAAATAGGCACACTTAAAACCCCAGGGTGTTAGAGTGTACACTGACTGCACTGGGCAGTTCTGAATTGGTGGTCAACAGGGCCAATACTAAGCTTTCATTTCTGCATGATTTTAAGAAAGAATTGTATTTGTCAGGCTATGTTGTCCCCAATGGACAGGAGAGTGGTCTCTTTGGCAGTCACTAACAATGAGGGCAGCCCAGAGGTTTCAACAGTGCACTTTTCCCCCGTTAGCTGTAGTTTCTTGGCTCTTCTAGCAGCTGGGTTGCTGAGGATGCCTGCAAAAAAAAAAAAGTAAGAAAGGGAAGCGGGGAAAGAGCTGTGTCCTTGCTTAAGATGGCTTGCTTTTTCAGGCATCTGCAGAGGGAAGAGACCGTTAACATGCAGTGAGCACATAGGGTGGGATGCGTGTTCTGGAAATCTTACTGCTTTCAACGAGACAGGCAGGTAGTTTTCTATTTCAACTATAGATAATACACACTACTCGTTCTCCTGCCGAGACATAACAACTGGTATCTATTGTTTAAAAAATGTTTTCTAAGAATTTGAGTTGCTCTTTACCCTTTTGAATCTGTCTGCCAAATGGCAAGGACCTATTTATTGACTTATTTATTTATTTTCTGTAAGACCCAGAAAGACACATGAAAGAACCGAGATTTTCTTAGGAAGATTTAGCACGGTTATTTTTTAATAATTCATACACACACATAGATTCCCGTGCGCATAGTTTCCCCGCCCCCGCTTCACTGATGTGAAATCAGTAGCGACAACAACGGAAAGCCACTTTCCCTGTGGGTGAAATTCCAATAGGTTTTTCGCTGCAGAGGCCAAGTGCCAGGAGCCTTATGCCCTGTCCCTCGGGTGCCACCAACTCAGCTCTGCCCATTGCCTCTCGTACCTTCTGTAAAAGTAAAAGTTGTAATTACCCGGGTCTGAGTTTGTCACTACAGGTCTTGAGTCCTGGAAGGGAAACACGATCGGTTCTCCACGACAATAATCAGAAATTGCCTGAAGCCACGCTCGATTTGCTCTCGGCTCCACACCTTGTCATGCCCTTAAGATTTTTACTTCAGACTCCCATTTGAGGGAACAAGCTACTCATGCAATCAGTCGAATGCCGAGTGCGAAATTTCTCCACGAAACGTCTTTCGAGTCCATCTTTCGTGGTCTAGGCGGAGGAAGACACGACAGGACTTCCCACACCGTAGTATGGCAGGACCTGGGCAGATGGATAAATAAATTACTAGCCGGGTTTGGACCAGCTGTCTGGCCGGCTCTGCGTCTTTGTCCGTTCTGCCTTGCTCCGGGCCCGCGCGCTCCTGCATCTGGCCGGCAGGTGGCGCGGTTGGTTCACGTAGAGCTGCTGTCCCCGCGGTTTGCAAGGTTCCTCCACCTCCTGGCATCACTTTTGGGATGAGACCCAGACTTGCAGGAGGAAAACCCGGCCCGGAAGGGAGCAAAGGAGGGGCGGCCTGAGGGGAGCAAGAGAGGCGCGCCTTTTGGAATCCCGACCCTTAAAACGCCTGGGGACCAGCCACCCAATTGCATCCAGGGCTCGGCACCAGGTAGCTCGCTGAGCTGCTGTCTCCGGTTGGCGCTCAAGTGGCTTCTCCCGTGGAATGAGCATCTGAGGACCGACCGCGGTCGGAGGGTGCCTGCGTCCCTGAGAGGTCGACGGTTGGCACCCAGGACAACCCGGGGTTGTGGGGCAAGTTTCTGCGTGAAGGGCCTCTCACCTTAGTCTCCTGGGAAACTGTCCCCATTGCACCGGGAGACGTCGGAGCTCAGAGCCGCGGTGACTGCTCAGGCAGCTTGCGACCCTCCTCAGTCTGCCCGTCTGTGCAGCAGGTGTCCGCACTCTTACACCCTTCCCGTCTAAACCTAGGTGTCCCAGAATGGCTAGACCTGGTTCCAGGGACTCTCCCTGGAAACTGCACAGTGGGTTCCTGGGCCGTCGCGGGGTGATTTTAGTCTGCATAGTCCGGTTCTGGGCTCGGTCTTTGTGAACACCCGGATCTGAACGGACAGGAGGCGCTTTCCGACGACAGAAAGACTGGGGACAGTGGCTGCGCCTTGCTGCTGGAGAAACACTGGAGAAGATTAGGCCGCTTTGGCTGGGTAACTAAGAAGGAAACGAGTAATGGGCTACGAAAGACTCCCTACCCCAAAGCGTTTCCCAGGAAGGAGCGCCGTAAAGACACAAAACCGGGGACTGAGGCAGAGGGTAGCTGTGGCGGCGTGCGACAGAGAGCGCACGAACTGAGCTGGGGCGGGAGGGACGGCGACCCGACGACCTCAGCAAGGGGCAAGAGACAAGGTGCAGGTCAAGTTCAGACTTATTTCATCTCAACGGGAGGCTTTTCAAGCCCTCACACCACCTAACTACTAGGGGGAACCAACATTTTCTGGCCTTCCCCACCGTCCGCTCAGTCTCTCGAAGTTCCCTCTGCCGTCCAGGGGATCGAGCCCCGAGGCGTCGGAAGACA
>LOEQ01001295.1:109635-121688 GCA_001685075.1 Bramus lutescens
GAACCCTGTTCCTCGTGTTCTTCTGGCCACTTACTTCACACACTTGTTAAGTGTCCCCTGAGACCTCTCTTGCCTCAGACGTAGGGATAGTTAGGGTTAGGGTTCATTTTTACTTTTATCCCCCCCCTTTTTTTTTTCCTTTGGGAAGCAAGACTGGGCACCCTAGACAAAACGTGCTAGATGGAACCGTAGGCTATGTTGAAAGTAGTGGAGGAGAGCTGCACCCCCTTGCCCCTCCTTCTCTTAAAAATTAATTCATTTTGTTGCTTTTTATTCCCGTCACGTTTCCTTTTCTCCCTTTCTACTCCCTCCCTTTTTTTGTAAATTGGGTCTTATTGTTCCTTTTGTGTCCCTAATCCACCTTACATAAATCCAAGTGGATGTAGCGGCCTTTTCTCTAGGGATCGGGAACCGAGGAGGGGAGCGCAACTCCAGCCCGGAGCGACCCGGGGAAGGTTCTACATGTTAAAATAATTAGTATACCCCAGGAATAACAGGACCTTTAGGAGAGCTAGGACGAAGGAGATGGTTCGAACTTCCTAGATTTGAGGGGTAAAATGAGGGGAGGTGGGCAGAATTCCACGTCCTAGGGGTGAGATTGAGAGTTGAGGTACTGGGCCGCAAGGACAGAGGCCCTCATTCCCACCCCTCCCCCCAGCCTGAAGAGCCAGCCTCTCTGATCAAATTAATAACCCAAGGGTCCCTTTTAGACGGGCCTTTCGACCCCAGGCCTGAAGATCTTGGTGGGAAAGGCAACGTGGATAGGTCTTGAATTCATCGCGTCTTTTTCAATGTCGTCCGCACCCAGAGCCTTATCCCACCCCGAGAAGGGTATCACAGCTCGGGAGGCGTCTTCTCCCTTCCCCCTAGCTTCGAGGCCCACTGTTAGGTGTAGCGCAAGCACACTAAATCCATTAGGCAGCACTCCATACCTAAAATTCAAACCAGCCATTTCCTGGGGGTGGAAGGCTCATCTCGATTGTCCTCCAAAGGACCTAGGAAAAAGAGGACACTTCCACACATTTGCATTTGAACCCCACCGTCCAGCATTCCCTCTTTCTGGAACTTTGATATTTAAAAAAGCAGGGGATGCTTTATCTAGGGCCTATTTAGTTGAGGGGGGGTTGGGGAAGAGTGGGGAGGAGAGCCTTTTCCATGACCCTTTGGGTCCTCTGATAGCATTCACTTGTGGGTCTGTCACCACCGCTGGTGAGTTATGTGGTCATCCGAGGCTTGCAAAAACAAATACGTCTAGTAGATAGCAGACAAAGATGAATGCAGAATCTGCTCTCTGGTGTTGCTGTCCTGCATTGATATATTTATTTTGTTTGAATTGTGCTTGAGATGCCCTATTCATCCTTTCTAGAAAAAAAAAAAAAAAGAATCAATCGGGTCCTGGGATGGAATTTTAAATGCTAAGCAAGTTAAATAAATAAGAACCTGAAGATTTGAAGAGAGGAGAAGTCCACTGAGGAGTGATTATTTACATAAGTGAGACCAAGTTTGAGTTTTGATCAGCTTGGATATGTGCACCCTCAACACATATGGAAACGCTCAGGCAAATGGTTTTTGTATTATTGGCTTTTTTTTTGCAATTGGAAATTAATCTATTTTCCTTTGTGTTTTTTATACTTTTTTTCTTGCAGTTACCTTATTGGATTCCAGATCTGTTCAGGGAGAGCTTGGGTGGATAGCAAGCCCTCTGGAAGGAGGGGTAAGTTCTGAGGCCCTCTCTGGTCAAGAGGGGGAAAAGGAATGATTAGCCACTTTCTGAGAGGCTAATGGCTTGATTCTGGGTGATTGTGGTGAGGGGGTCAGATTTCCGCTGTGGCCTATGAAGTGAATTACGCTTTGTTGGAGAAATCCAATACTCCCTTCGGATAGCTCTGTCATGGAAGAGCTAGAAACCAAAAGGGCAGAAAGGGGCTTCAAAATTAGGAGATTGGTGGAGGTATAGACTTCGATGCCTCTTTAAAACTGAAATACCGACAAGTAATACGATCTGGGGACCAAATTAGAATTTATGCCTATTACTCTGGTGGTCATGGAGTCTTGGCAGGGTTAATTTTGGAACGATTGTTCCGCTTCCAGATGAAGAGGGAGAGTAAGAAAGACAGCAGAGAGAAAACATCTCCAATTCAACCCACCCAAGCAGTGGGGGGAGGCTGGTTTCCTTACCTTATGGTCATAACCTTAAGTCCGCTGGGGTTGAGGAAGCTTGAGCCAGAGGCCTTGTAAATCCAAGAGACCTTCCAGGCTTTGGGCATTAAATCGGAAAAGCTTAAGCATTTGGAATATGGCTCACTGCAAACTGGGGATTCTTGATTATAAAATACAAGAGTGCATCCCTCCTTTCAGCTAGGGAGGGTGCAGAACTCCCCGAAACCATCTCCAGCATAAGATTTACTTGCTTCAGCAGCCACATCCTCCCATCCCCCTGAGTAGCAAATGAATCCATTATGGGAACAAGTCTGACTGGGGCCAAACTGAAATAACTTTACATCCTTTAGAACTCAAGCTAGCCATCCGACCCTTACATGCATGATAGTTTATGACTGGGTCAATTGATCAAAAACAATGAGAAACAAGGATTAGAAGTCTTTGCAAGGCAAACATTGTGATCCCAGCCAGCACGCGAGAGTTGAATAAAGAACTGACAAAGAACCAAAAGGATTCATAGATACTATCATACAATATCTATTTCAAAACTAAGAGTGGGCAATTAAATAGTTGTTAAAAGGAAAAGCAGAATCAAAGCAGGCCCTATAAACAAAATGGAGACGACCTTGCTTTCCCGTTTTTCTTTCTGAATTTGACTGTCTGCTGTAGACTTGGTCTTTGATGAAAAATTCCATTCTGTCTCCCAAACCATGAAAAAAAAATCTAGAAGAGAAAGTGATTGGCAGGCCTCTGGTAGTGTAGACAGGCTATAGTCAGTGCTGATTGCAGGCAATGGCCCTCATCCTTTGAATGTGAAGAAAGGTACAGCTTTATCTTGCTGGGAGTCAAACCCTGGGCTGGTCATTGGTCAGGGGAAGTTTTCCTGGGATTCCCCAGGAGTTTCACAACCTGGGTTATAGCGTGTATGGCAACTGCTGGCCAACAAAACCAAGGATGAGAAGGGTCTGTGTTTGCTAAAATGTGTAAGGAGCCTCCTTTCTCTTTCTCCCTGCCCCCAAGCATGAAGAGAGAACACAGCTAAGGTCTTTTTGAACCTAACTTGTTTCACTAAATATATACTGGGCCTATATAAAACCAAGGAGTGATACATTTGAAAGTCTAGTCTGTATTCCGTCTGGTTTCTAGGAAACTTTCATTGCAATTTAGTATGCAGACATATTTTTTCTCCCCGTCCTCTGTAGAATTTCTGAAAGAGTACTTGCTCACGTATTTTAGACTCCGGCTTCTTTTAGATGTTTTGAAGTCTGTTGTTTTTTTTGTTAAATGCATAACTTACTGTGCACAACCCAGAACTTTCTATGGACTTGAGTAGGTAGCGTTTTCTCCATTATTATGAGCTGAATAGCATTTCAGCTGTTATCATAAGAGGTCAGACATGAAATTTTGCTAACATACATCAAAATTAGCCATCCTGCAAGAACAAGAGAGGGAAATAGTGAGGAAGAAAAGTAAAATGTCTCGTGTTTTCTTTCATATGCAGAATATCAGTTTAGCTACCTGTAAACATATGTATATGTATATGTTTGTGACATGAAAGCATATTGGGCAGAAAGATCATCAACGAGCAAAAAGAGGGGCAGCAGGAGTTGAAAAGGAGCAAGGGATAGTGGTACATAGATAAATATCAGAATAAAACCCTTTATTTTCTACGCTAATTAAAAACTTAGCTTACAAGTCATCCAAAGACATAGCAGCCACTGGGAAAACTCTCAAAATTTTAAGTGCAAACGAAATATTTTTGAGGTTTAGAATGAAAGTAAAGTCTGGGACTCTATTAATGGATGTCTTGGGAAAGTCGCTCCAAGCTGAGGGTAAAAACATGGAGTCTCCTTGCTTGCTCAGGTCTCTTCCTTATCGGCAGAGTGTTTTCCCATCTCTGTTGGAAACAGGAATGTTGTCTAATAATGGCATTTACTTGCAACATATTATTATAAAAACAAAAGAAACCCGACTTCCCAGTACCACCATCACCTCTCAAAGTAACAGGGATGGAGTCAGAGATGCCTCTCTGTCCCAGAGGAGGTGAAGAAGGCTGGCTCTGACTGGCAGCATATAACCGGGCACTCCTTTCTTTCTGACTGCGCCCATTTAAAGGGGTGTGCTGAGTTGCTGATGCTGGTGATTATGAAATAGGCAGCTAAGAGAGGATTCAGGTCTGCCATGGGGCAGGGATCAGTGTCTTCAAAGACCGCAGTTCAGGACAGACGTTCCCCTGACCTGAATTACCCTCTGGGGGCTCTAAAGAGACCATAGCTTTCATTTATATTAATAAACAGGCTTTTCCAGTTTATCTTTGTTCTGAGATGAGGGACTTACTGAGTAGGTGTTTTTGGTGGAGAATCTAATTTTTAGATTTCCGTGAATTTCCCCCAAATAAGTAAATGCTTGCTTTTAGATTAAAAATTAATCGCTACAGGGTACTTACCTCTTCAGTTCCAACTTTTACAGTGGGAATAGAGGAATCAGATACAAAATTTTGTGTATTATGGCCCTTCATGAAGCAGCATTTCTGTCCCCTAGTAGTTATCAGGGCAAGGATGGGAACCTGTTGAAAGGACGATTAAGATTCTGTGGATCTCAGACTGAGTGGACATGCTATTGTGGAATACAAAGTTTTCAAAACTCTTTTTCCCTCTAACTATATTCTTGTTAGGTACTTAAGCTGACTTATGCCAGATCTATATCAGTCCTGCATTATTTTAAATGTTAATGAAGAATTGGAGGCTGTCTAGCAGTCTAGAAGGAGCCAGGGATTAGGTGTGACCCAAACTGCCTTTTCCATTTTAGGATTAGCTTTTAAAACTCCAGGAGGGGAGAGATTATTACTCTGCTCAAAATGAATCTCTCAGGACGGCAAGTGGCCACGATTAAGATCCTTGAATTAGGAAGTTGAGGGCAAAGCAAGCAGCCCGGTCCCCCTTTAGATTTTTTTTCTTGCTTGGGCCTTCAGTCATAAATATCACTTACTATTTTAATTTTCCCTGACTGTGACTAACTGGAAACGAAGGACTCATTCATTCATCCTTGTTTCCTTGTGTGTCTCTGTTTTAAAAATAAGGACGTGTGCGCACACACTGTAACTCAATGCCAGCTCTCAATAGTTTTCTATTCCTGTGATAGTGTGTCTCTGAGAGTCAGCCAGGAAACGTACTGTCTTCTAAGGCTGCTGAAACCAGGTGGGATTTTCTTTTTTTCCTTTAAAGACTAGGTATGATTTAAGAGAGAGAGAGAGAGAGAGAGAGAGAGAGAGAGAGAGGAAAATCATTTAAAAAAAAGTGTTAGAAAGCAAAGTTCTGACAGGAACATGGCTAATTAACTGCTGTCTTCCTTTGGCAAGCTCAACACTTCCTGCCCTTAATTTGCAGGTTTCTGTTTAGTGGTTGAAACAAATACACATACAGGTTTGTTTCATTCATGAGTAAATGTGAGCTGTTGCCACCTGAAGTTGTAGCTCTTGTAATAGGTGACTTTGAGGTTGCTGGACCACCACAAGAACTGCTGAGAACACACAAGCACTGTGTCTGCTCTTGCCTTTTTATTTTAGGTGGAAAGGGGAAATAATCTGTGGGGATGGGGGGGCATTGCAGCAAAGTGGAGGGATTTTCTCAAGAAAATAGCAAGAGAGCCCATAATAGCCCATAAGATACTTTTTTCTGGGGGCACTGTTACATGGTAATTATCTCCATGATTGGAAGGATAGCTGTGAAATAGACTTGATGAATCTTTGTCTGGTGAAACTTTCTCATTGATACCTTTTCTTTGGATCTTTGCAGTGGGAGGAAGTGAGCATTATGGATGAGAAAAATACACCGATCCGAACCTACCAGGTGTGCAATGTGATGGAAGCCAGCCAGAATAACTGGCTGCGAACTGATTGGATCACCAGAGAAGGGGCGCAGAGGGTGTACATTGAGATTAAGTTCACTCTGAGGGACTGCAACAGTCTTCCGGGCGTCATGGGGACTTGCAAGGAGACGTTTAACCTGTACTACTACGAGTCAGACAATGACAAGGAACGCTTCATCAGAGAGAGCCAGTTTGGCAAGATTGATACCATCGCGGCTGATGAGAGCTTCACGCAGGTGGACATTGGTGACCGAATCATGAAGCTCAACACTGAGATCCGGGATGTAGGGCCACTGAGCAAGAAGGGCTTTTACCTGGCCTTTCAGGATGTGGGGGCTTGCATTGCCCTGGTCTCCGTCCGTGTGTTCTACAAGAAGTGTCCACTCACTGTTCGAAATCTAGCGCAGTTTCCTGATACCATCACGGGGGCTGATACCTCCTCCCTGGTGGAAGTTCGAGGTTCCTGTGTCAACAACTCTGAAGAGAAGGATGTGCCAAAAATGTACTGCGGGGCAGATGGCGAATGGCTGGTACCCATTGGCAACTGCTTGTGCAATGCTGGGCATGAGGAGCAGAATGGTGAATGCCAAGGTAAGAACAGCCATACTGTACTTTTCATTAGGGCTTAGCGCACGTAATTAAATCAGAGATGAGACTGAATGGAGAAAAGCCAGTAATTAGCAGCCCCCGTGGGATGTGCTGGGACAGAGGGATCTAATGAGTCAGTGCTGCAGCTCCAGGTGGCAAGGCTAAGACATTTCTAATACTGAGAAAACAAACGATGCTGCTGTAATCAGCAGAAGGCCAGGCACATTTTGCTAACAGGCCCTTAGATCCCAGCCGGCTTGATGCCCCTTCTGAAATGTAAATGAACAAGCTGAAGAACTGGGCTTGATTGAGCCTTGCTTAAAGAGGGCAGACACATTTTTTGAGCCTTAGGTTGCTGACTTGGTAAAAGTGATAGAGTGTGTAAAAGCAGGAAGGAGTTAAACGGGAAAGGAACATTGACTCACCCTGTGCCCTCCCACTGGCTACAATTATAGAGAGTCCTTTTATTTCTTCCTGCCTCACGGACCCTTGGAGAAGTCCAACACGCAAAGAAGGAGATCCTTCAAGTGCCTCTGTTCCACCTAACACCCCTTGAAGGGTTCCTAAGCAAAATTAATCTTGACAAAAGACCTCTTCATTTCTTTGAGGAGATCATAATACAGTTAGAAAGAGCCTCTTTATTTGATCTGTGGTCAGGGGCAATAAGAGTAAATTGCAATCTGTTCTGGTTATTGGGCTTTTGAAAAAGGATACTTTTATTGCAATTAATTTTTATCATATCACTAAGGTGTTTTTTTTTTTTTTAACCTGTCTCACCCAAGTTCAGAGTCAGCGTTCCATACTTGACTTCCTCTGTCAGAGCAGTCTGGCTTCTCAGCAAGTGGAGTCAAGGATGAGAAGAGCCCACATTTATAGGGCTTGTTTATGCCATGTGGGGATTAAGTTGTCAAAACAAGCCAGTCATCCCAAGTCTTCTGCCTTGCTTGGCACAAATTGTTAATGGTCATCCACAGTCTGCTGCTGCCCACTCCATTATGGCCATTGCTACACGGTGGCCAGTGTCACTGTGTTTCTAGGTTGCAGCTATAGGACAGATCAGATGAGCCTTTTCTATCAGTCATAGCCTCAGGTTCATCTGACTTGGTGATTAAAGAGCCTGAAGTAAATGACTGCCCAACAATGTGTCTGGTATCTCAAACATCCTAATAACAGGCTGGGATCAAGTGTAAGGCATTGCACTTGCCAGATCAGGAGGCCATGGTCGTCACCTCCAGAAAAGCACATTGTTGGTCATTCCGGTGTCATTGGGTTATAGGCTTCCCCTTTCATGGTTTTATACTTTCCCTGCTTTGCCATAGTTTTATTTCTAGGAGTGGCTGTCTATGGATGTCAATAAAACATGAAAAAGATGGATTAGCTTATTTTCCGAGCTAAAGCGTTGACTTGAAATTTTGCGAATTAAGAGTGGAAAGTTTGCTGAAAAGATGAGCCTCATGCTGTTTTGGTTTGCTTTGGACTTGTGGTAAGCTGAGTAGAAACTCTGAATGGTATCTGCATGAGAAAAGAAGTGAGTACCCTATTCCAGGGGAAGGAAAGACAGCCATAGCAGACAGCCAATGCACAGGACAGTGATACACTATGGCTTTCTAGAAAAGATGCTTCTGGCCTTTCGAGTTTGGTAAAATAGGACTTTCACATCTTCCAGAGATCCGTGTGTATGGTTGTTACTGATTTCTTCCTCTATTCC
The DNA here is from genome assembly GCA_001685075.1 of Bramus lutescens. NCBI lineage: Eukaryota > Metazoa > Chordata > Mammalia > Rodentia > Cricetidae > Bramus > Bramus lutescens. The sequence goes on from LOEQ01001295.1 coordinate 117,959, forward strand.
CTACTAACATGCTCACTCTGCTAGTCTTTTCTCATCTCAGTCTGCCTGAAGCTATTGATCTTCAGTTGTCATAGGTCCTGGTAACTCATACATTGCTCCGCCTGCTACTCCTTGACACCTTCACAATCCAAATTGGGGGGGAAAGGAAAAAAAAAAAGATGGGATAAAGAGAATGGAAAGGCAATTGAACATTTTCATGGTTTGTTTTATGGAACTGGTGCCTTCGACATGTGATTCCTCGAATGGGGGGAGCTAGATTCTGGCCCTGTCCATCTCTGAGCAAACTGTACAAAGGCAGTTTTAAATTTGATGAAAAGGGATGGTTGTTTGTTTGTTTTGGGGTGTGGGTGTGGTGTGACAAAGGCCAGAGAAGAACTTACTGTCCCTGCCCATCTATTGAGATGTCTTGAGGAACTGAAAGTCAGGCTGGAGCCAGCCAATCCCAGAGATCCTCCTCTCTCCACCCACCTCAGGGCTGGGTTAACAGTCCTGTGGTTCTACACCTGGCTTTCCTATGTGGATCCTGAGCTATCCTCAATAGTGCTCCTGTTTGGGGTCACTTGAGAACAGGTTCTCGGACAAATCAGAGGCTGGTTTCAGATTTACTATGTAACCAAGAATGGCACTGAACACAGATCATCTTGCCTCCACTTCCCAAATATTTAGACTTTTGTGCGTGTAGCACCACCCCCAGCAGCTGTGTTATTTTTGAGAACTTAGTGTTTTCATACAAGCTGGGAAGAGGGGTTGTGTGTGTTAAATTTGATTTTTTGTTTGTTTGTTTTCTGTTTTCACTAAATGAATAACTCTCAAAGAGATTCTTCAAGCACAAAACTCAGTCTTTGTTTGTTTGTTTGTTTTGTTTGTTTCTGACAAGCAAGAGTCTCTGGTAAATTTAGGAATAAAGGAAAAGCTTGAACAAGGGATTTCTTAAATTCCACACTTGAGTATGAATGAACTCTAAAGAATAGCTCAAACACTGTAAAAACTCCCAGGAGAAAGTTGACCTTAGTAGACCCAGCAAACAAACACAAGATAGGGCAGACTAGGGAGCATCTCAGTGTGATAGTTGGCCATGTGACCTTGGGCACATTTCATAAACCCTCCAAATCTTGTTCATCTTCTACAGGACAGGGTGGAGTGGTAGGGCTATGGTTAACTCACCAACTTGCCAAGGGTTGCATGCATGCAGTAAGAGGCACCTTGCAGACCACAAACACTAAATTGGTCTTCCTGTTTAATGTCTTTGTCACTTGCTCTTCCCAAGGTCAGAGCTTTTGACTTGGGTTAGAAGAATTAAAGATCTGTCTGCAGTCAAAGCTAAGGATGGAAGGCTCCTTATCTCCCCAATTACACTCCCTTTTCACAGCTTATATTGACAATCTTATGTGAAGAGTGTCCCTCACCTCTTCCCCCACCCCCCACCCCCATCTCTATAGCAAAGAAGTTTTCTCTGAATGAAAGACCAGTGATTTGGGGGTGGAACAAGAAGGGGAATGTAAAGAGAGCTTAAGGAGAAGCATAAAGGAGAGCGAGCCAGCTCTTCATCGCTGTGGCAGCAGGGTCCTCCTCATTGTCTTTTCAGTGAGTCCACTGTAGCAGGACAAATAGGAGGACAGGTGAAAGGTCACCTACTTCCTCATCCATCTTCCTTGAGGTCTGAGAGGTCAGAGCGAAGATTGATTAAGATTTTAAATGTTTGACAAAGGCTCCTTGGGTGAAAATGGCCAGGGCGGGTGGGGGCCTGGGGTGTACTGTTGTCTTGAGTGTAACCCTGGTCATCCTCTGGAGTCCCCAAGGAGCCTTGGTGACAGTGCTACACTTCCTCTTGCGGTTCTTAGGGCCAGCAGTCTATGCTGACATGAGAGGATGCAGCCTGCCTGGAAGGTGACAAGAGTCCTGCAAGATGCTAGGCTGGCCATTGCAGCTCTGGACCGGACTAGCACATTCTAAAGCAATTTGGTTTGATTTCACTAGGACAATGACGAGTGTCAGCCCCTTTTCTGTCCTCAAGGAGACTGACTGTGACCCAATCAACCCAGGCTGAGGGATTAGATGTGGAAGATAACTAAAGTCACCCAGTCGGTTTCCCAGGATTAGATCTGCAAAGAAAAATCAAAATATAACGAGGTCTCTGTTTCAGACATGTATACACGTACTTGACGGTTAGGGTGCAGTTCCCATTCGCTCAGACAACTGAGCAGAGTAAAAGACTTAAAATGTTTTCAGAATCTTAATTTGAAGCTGAAAATGAAAAGAGGGACCCAGATTTCCTCTTCAGGGGGTGCTAATAAACAGTGTTTTCAGAAAGTACGTGTAAAAAGAATCCTTAGTGAAAACGAAAGCTTCTTTAAAAGGAAACGAGTCATAGCAGTGATAATTAAGTCAGGAAGGAATTAGGAAGGAATCAACAATACATTCGTTTTACCAGTCTGGGAGTATAGCTCATGGGTAGAGCAACTGTGCAGGGCACAGGAGCACAGGAGACCCTGGGTTTCAACCCTAGCCATAAAAGCAAACTAACACGCTAACAAACCAGTGTGCAAACTAATGTGAATACCAACTATAAACTGAAGGATTGTCTGAGAACTGTACTATATCATATCACACCTGTGTTCGTGCCAGCCTAAGGTCTTTAAAGACACCGTCCCTGTCAAACTCTTTCAAGAATGAATGATATAGAAACGACATGGCGGCTATGAAATTGAAATATTACAAATTTATCCTCTGCAAAGGAGAGCTATATCAAGAAAGAAAGATGACTGTGTTTGTCTGATGTGTGATGGGACTGTCACAGAAAGAAGCAGGGGACAGAAAGGTTTCAAATATAGCTTAGAGAGCCACCCCTCCGTACCCTTTCATTTTTGAAATTTTTCTTTTTACCTTTGAATCGCGTCTGTAAGAATCAATTGCCTGACTCTCGGAGCTGCTTTTATCTGCAGCTCTGAAGCATGTCTGATCACTCACAGACCTAATTCTTTATCTCAGAGCAGCAAGGTTTAATTATTGTCCCTTCGATACTCTTTAAAAAAATGTTTTTTTTTTCTCGCTTCTTTGTGTGACCAGGCTTCTTTTGTGAGCAGGGGGTTGTGTGCTGCTCTCTATTTTGGGTTCAGCAAAGCGTCACCTGGGAATTATCACAGTCAGGGATTTTTGAATTACGTTATTTGAGATTTGATGACTTATTTTATTCTAACTGAGCTTCCTTGTGCCTCTCAAAGGTGAATTAAGGCATCATTATTTTTATTAATACTTGAGCTGCGAGGGAAAGGGCTGATTAAGTGGTTCTGTGGTTGCTAGTGTGCAGAGCAAAGGTGGCCCCATAACAGCTCTCCACTCTCACATCATTGAACCTTGCCACTTACTTTTTTCTCTCTTTTGCTTTTAGCTGATGAATTTAATATGAGCAAAGAATTGCACGCCTGTCAGAAAAGTTCCCAGTGCAGGGTTAGGGAAAGTAAAACCGAGAAGTCTTTCACCCTCCGCACACAGAGGCACTCAGGTTTCAGACTCACTTCAGCTCTGGGGGTTACATTCTTCACACTCTGACAGGTCCCTTTATTTCTGCATTGAACAAATAGCAACATCCTTTTCACTGTCCTCTTGTTTATTATAAAATGTGACTATCAGCTGGGTGTGGTGGCGCAGGCCTTTAATCCCAGCACTCCGAGTTCAAGATCAACCTGTTCTAGCCAGGGCTACACAGAGAAGCCCTGTCTTGAAAAAGCAA
>LOEQ01001295.1:125893-140446 GCA_001685075.1 Bramus lutescens
TGCCCCATGCCAAACAACCCAAGCCCCTGCTGCTCATTTCATTTTGACCTTTGGAAAAGGACCCCCGGCTCTGGTGACTCCTTAGACTTGTGACAGCTCCCGTTGGAATCTTGCTTTCTTTCTGAGGAGGGAGGAGATGGCGTTATTCAGATTATTCGAGGAATGTTCAGTAAAACTCCTTGACAAGAGTTGTCAGGTCTCAGGAAGTTCCAAAAATAAGTTTTCGGTCACTCGCTGCTGGGCTCATCCAGCCAACAGATATCGAAAGTGTCTCAGGGTCAGAATGCGCACGGTTCTTTTCATCTGCACTTTGCATTTCTTTTTAATTTTTTTGAGACAGGGTTTCTCTGCGTAACAGTCCTGGCTGTCCTGGAACTCACTTTGTAAACCAGGCTGGTCTGGAACTCACAGAGATCCTCCTGCTTCTGCTTCCCAAGTGCTGGGATTAAAGGCTGCAGTTTGCATTTATATATCTATGAGTGAACACACCAGTTCTCAGGTCTAAAGAAAATTCGACTCACTTATTGCCCTGACGATATTCTTCTACAAAAGTATAATCGTGGTGCTGTATATTCTATGCGCTCTCGGTAGAACGGTGTCTTTGCATTGCACTCCTCTACTTATTTCCCCCAAATTTTCAAAGGGGCCCAAGTTTTACCTTATTCCTTCTAAAACAGGGATGAGCCAACTGATTGTTTTACCTAGTGATCATCACACACAATTATAAACTAGAAGAGGATTTTGCATGAAGTGATTTCTGAAGTTCAGTGAATCTTGAGTTCAGTTCATTTCACAGGATGGGAAACCAGGCCCAGACAGACTTGGCAGCCTCATTAAAGTGGATGCAAGGTCAGAAAATAAGGTCTGAATACTGGAAAGAGCTTTGTGGGGGGTGCTCCTCCTTGCTCTGACAGAGGTGGATGATGTGGGGCAAAGTCCATTTGGGGTGGATTATTAAAATGAAAGCCCAGCAATGTGCTGTGCATTTGGTGTGCTCTCCTGTGTCAGGACTGGCTGAGAAAGTTCAGCTGCTGGTCTGGCAAGCATGGATTGAAACAGGCCGTCCTTTCCCAAAGGTGATCCCCCTAACCTCTCCATAATAAGTTACAGAGCTCAAATTGCCCAAAATTCATAAAATACCATTTGAAGCCAGTTGATTGATAACGATCATTTCCCGCGCAAGTGCAGATATTTCCCACACCAGTACAAAGCCATGGTACAGTTTCCTAATTACCCTGATAATCCTGTTTGCTTGTATTTTTTAAACTATGAAGTGCTGGGTAATTATTCAATTCTTAATAGAAGGCAAATGGCAGTGTAAACAATAATTAGGATGTTAGACAGACTAATGCGCTTCAAAGCAAATTGGATTTTTTTCCCATAGTGTTCAGCATGAAGTCCCATAAAGCTAACAATTTAGAATCCAGACAAAAAAGGTTCCGTTTTGTTCATATTTTATGGCGGTATCTCTTCATGGCTTGTTTCTGTGAATAGCAGTTTGCCCCAATGACGCTGGCTGTGCCCAAGCCAATCTCACAATTGCTTCCCTGCTGCTTGACATTTGGCTACTTTTGCCCAGGGCTCCAGCTTGGGCCTTTGTCTGCCTGGGATCCAAGGGTCAGAGGTTAACAGAATACTGATTTTCTCCCATAATACCATGGCAGGTAAATATGGCCCAGCCTCATGATTCGGGAAGTCCCGGCCAGCTAGGAATGCTTTTCTCTGAAGCCTTTGTCCCTCAGAGGGTCTGTGATTTAAGATGCCCAGTTTCCCACTGTTGCTTCCTCAGCAGACTCCTCCATTCTCCTACATGACTTCCTCCCTTAAATCCTATTCACAACAAAACCCCTGAAGAATTTAACTTTTACAACTTTAATAATGCACTACTACTTTATGGTCTTTAGACAGTCAGTTATGTGTTGTGGTCTTATCTGTACTGGGTTTCAATGGCCAAGTGTTTAACCAAAGCAGTAGACAAATATTTTAATAATTTGTTAATTTTCCAGTCTTTTTTTTTTGTATAACCTTCTCAATGTGTGGCCAGTTACAGGTTCAGTTAAATAAACAATTGGTTTTATTTTGTTTTCTATCTCCCTCCTCTAAGGAGATATCCAACAGTTTATCATTATCAGTGTTACTAATGTTTTGCACCAGCAGAATCTCATCCGTCCCAATTTTTCTTCCCAAGATTAATGAAATTCACTGTTACATTCTCTTTGGCTCTGATTCACAGGAGTCTTGCTAAGTTTAAAATGTTTCAAACTTTCGCCTTTTTTGTTATTGTTGTTGTTACTATCTTTCTTTTTCTTTCTTTTTTTTCCCCACCCTTTTAAGACTTTGCCTTTTCTGTTTGGCCATCCCCTTTCACACTGCACTGTGAACTTGATACTTGGATTCATTTGTTTTCAGTTTGAGTGTTTGAAAAAGACATCCCCAGTTTGAAAAACAGTTTCCTTTTGAAGTGTCCATCCCGGCAGTGACTGAAGCAGCCTCCGGCAAATTAGCATGTTAAAAGAATGGATCAATGATGGCTCAGGCGCCTCCACCCTTCTAGCTCCCTTCCTAGGGAGAAGAGTTTTGGAGAACCCTAGGAGGCCCTTGACAGATGTGCCAAGAGGATCTTCGATAGCCAAGTGAGGGGTGGGGGTGGGGGGGAGCATTGACAGCTTGATCTAGTGCCCAGCCCACGTTCGCGCTGGCCATTTGAAAATGGATGCAAGAGGAATTGACAGCTTCAGAAAGCTCTTGCAGTTTATGTAATTATGGAGAGGATTAGAAGGAAAGTGTTGGGAGAGAGACGAGATCGATAGCTGGCACTCACCTTCATCACTCCATTCTGTTACGTTTAGTCTGGGCTTTGAGCAGAATATTTTACAGGTTGGTTTTCCTTAAGGGGTGTGTGTAAGCCTGTGCATTAAAAATGTATATAGCCCAGCCAGCAGCCCCTGGGATTGGAGAGCAGGCTGGTAGGTGCTTTTAACAGAACAGTCTTTGTTAAAATCTGGAGGCGCTGATTAACTAATGGGAGGAGGAATTGAGAGTCCATTGCTCTGTGTTCCTTTGAAAGTGCCAGCAAAGAAGCCAGGTGAGAGTAATTCCTGAGTTGCTAAAACCCAGTGGTTCTCAACGTTCCTGCTGCTGCAGCTGTTCAAGACAGTTCCTCATGATGTGTTTGCTCCCGGCCATAAAATTATTTTGTTGCTACTTCATAACTGTCATTTTCCTACTTTTTTGAATATCTGATAAGCAAGCAGGGTGTCATATTCGAGCCCCGAAAGGATCAAGACTCACAGGTTAAGAACCATTATTCTAACGCCCCCCCCTTTTATGGAACTATCTTTGCTTGTATCCTAGAGTATAAAAATTAGCATCACTGCAGAAGTATAGTAAAATGATATGAGGGCCTGAGGCATTTTCAGACAGAAAGAGCTCAGGGAAGGAACAAGGTGGGCATTGTCTTCTCCTAAAGGCAGGAATAGCATTTTAAATGGCTTGAATAGAAGAGGATGGTCTATGAGCGAAACTCCCCGTAGGACAAACACAGTGACTGTGCTAACTGAAACAAGCCTAAGGTCCTAATTTATTGCCTTTATAAAGAATTCTAAGACCCATTTTGATAAAATTTTGGTGCTATAACTACTTCAGTAGTTTTTAAGTGGTCACCATATACGGTGAGATTCGTGTACCCGAACTTTGGCATTTGAATAAAAACTTTGTAAAGTGTGTTAGAGATTTTTGGCTTTCCTGCCTCCTGGAGAGACAAAGGTTATATTTTACCTTCTAAGAATTGGAAGTTGTGGGTGCCGGAGAGATGGCTCAGAGGTTAAGACCATCGAACTGTCCTTCCAGGGAAGCTGAGCTTCTCTTCCTAGAATCCCTGTGGTGTCTTACAACCATCTGTAACTTCAGTTCCAGGGGATCCAAAGCCCTCTTCAATCTCCTCAGCCGCCAGACACACGTGTGGTGCATAGGCATACATGCTGACAAAACACCCATGTGCATATAATAGAAAGAATATGTTTCTTTAAAATTAAAAAATATAATGTTTAGAAAGATACACTGGAGAGCACCTTTGTTCCCAAAAGGATTAATGATGTCTGCTGCAGATAATGAAGAAGGAACACAAGCCCACTGAGTTTTTCCAGTATTTTCAATTTTATCTTCTAGCTGGTTATCATAGATCTACAGGAAAGCTATCGATTTTTGTAAGTTTATCTTACATCCAATCTCTTTATTGAACTCATGTGAATACTAATAGGTTCTCAGTTAATACCCCAGGGTTTTCTAGAGACAAGATCATTTTTATTGCAGGTGACTATATTTATATTTCCTCCCCCATCCCCCTCAAAATTAGACAGTATTTTTAATCTTAAAATGTTGGTCAGAATTGCTGGACTATTAATCAACAATAATGAGAATCAAGAACATTTTTATTTTATGCTTAGGCTTAATGGGCATAATCAAACTGTATCAAATTGTATTTCTAGGGTGTTTTTTTTTTTGCTTCTATATGTTTTCTTGAGACAGAGATGTATTCTATAACCCAAACTAGCCTAGAACTTACTATGTAGTCAAGGCTAGCCAAAACCTCATAGCAATCCCCCCCCCTCAATGTTGGAGTCTCAATCTTAGGCTCTTTTCATTCCCAGCTTTATTTTTTGCAGTGTTTAAACACATCATTGAATGAATGAATCAATGTTAAATTTTCTTTGCTTATTTTTTTGGTTAATTGTTTTCATAAGATTTACCTCATCAGTAATTCTGTTTTCTGATAATATGTCCAAAATGATATATTTGTAGGTGGGCAACAGTGCTTTGAGGGGTCAGTAAATTTTGAAGTTTTGTTCATTCAAAATGGTAATGGGGGGTGGTTGGGTCACATCTTTGGAATAAGAATGACCTGAAGTGTAATCTCATCTTGGCCACTCAGTGCATGTCCTAATTAGGGTTTGTATTGGTGCCATGAAATACCATGACCAAAAAGCAAGCTGGGGAGGAAAGGATTTGTCTGACTCTTACACTTCCACATTATAGCCCATCATTGAAGGAAGTCAGGACCAGGGCAGGAACCCAGAGGCAGGCGCTGATGCAGAGGCCATGGAGGGGAGCTATTTACTGGCTTTTTCAGCCTGCTTCCTTATAGAACCCAGGACCACCAGCCCAGGGTGGCAACACACAAAGTGGTCTGGGCCCTTCTCCATAAATCACTGATTAAGAAAATGATCTCCAGGATTCTCCCACAGCTCAGTCTTAAAAGGCATTTTCTGAATCGAGACTCCCTCCTTTTAGATGACTATAGTTTGTGTCTAGTTGACAAATCTAGAGAGCACAAGACTATTAACTGCTTATTTAACTTTAGTTCTTTGCCCCACCCCCAAACAGTGGGGCTGACAGCGCCTCCCCTGTGGGCGCACTGCAGTAAATACTACAACCCAGGAAATGATACCTTAGTATTCAGCAAATGTAGACATTTTTATTGTTTTTTTTTCTTAATTTTTCAATAAATACCCAAACTGGGTTAGTCAACACATGACTCTTGCCTTTCCTCTTTGTAGACGTATGACGTTTTCCCAGCACGTTAGGGTACTAGAGTCAATTAAGAACTTTAGATAGATTCTATTTTAAAGTTAACACCATTACAGAACATTATCGCTTAGGCAAACTTTTTCTGCAGGTTCAAAAGATTCTAGTGCTAGCCTTGGCTCAAAAGTGAGCCTGGGATTTAGACTCTTTGCTAGATGTTTGTGAAAACACAAGAGCAACAGAACTAACCCTGGGACCTGCCATGATCTTGGAAGTCAAGCAAGTGGATTTTCAAAGCTAACACGTTAGTCTTTTGCTGGCACTCTGGTTGGACCATTCTTGGCCTCTGTTGTCCTTGTGAGGAGAAGCAGAAGTGCCTCTTTCTTCTCATCTGTCCTCTTCTCATGGATGCCTCTCGTTACCTGAGTAGATCTTTTAAGTTGTAAATGGAAGACAATGGGACTCTTAAACCCAGGGGTGGATCACAGGCATGATTGAACTAGTAGGAGCCAGAAATGTGTTGATAGGAATGTACTTGGAAAAAGTATTTAATATCCGCACAGTGGACATGGCATGGGTACAGCCCCTCTGAACTTGACTCCTTATTCAAAGAGAGGCAGGAGGTGGGGGAAAAAAGAGGGACACTGGGAGAACATGGAGTGACTGTAGACACCCCTGGTGCTCCTTCAAGTGGCAGTTTTGACAAAATAATTTGTGGATTTTGAAGACTTGAAGGTTTGTCTTTTCACTTAACTAAACAAATTATTCTGTAGGCCACAGTGAGTGGAAAGATCCCAGAATATAGAGTCCTCTTCAACATAAGGAAGGATTGAGGATTCATTTTTGGCGTGGAGGATTGATTGGATCTAGGCCTTTGCATGATAGGGAGTCATCTACTATAGGACTATATCTGCAACCCATTTTAACCTTTTAATTTTAGTCATGGTCTAGTTACTAAGTTACCCAGAATGACCTTAGAATCACTCTGCCATCTAGGTATGCTTTGGATGTGTGATGAAGTCCCCACTGTGCCACCACCACCTGGCCAGTATTTCTAGTTAACCAACAAGGCAGCCCAACCTCAGCGCACTGGCTAGCTGACCCCGGCCACCAGTTTCTATGAGTCAAAGGCTTGAGGTTCCTGTTTCTTGGCGGGGTGACATATGGGACAGGATCGAGTTCATTAAGTCCTGCTGAGGATTATAGGTCTGCTCTGTGGACACTTCAGTACCTCTAGCAGTCACTGAGAACTAAGGGTGTCACCCCCTAGTCACTAGTCACGATAATAACAGGACAACACCTCCCTTCACAATTCCAAGTTTTCAGGGATGCATATTCATCTCAGGTCTACACTGGTGGACCCAAAGTCTAGAAGATCCTTTGTAAGTCTAAGATGAGACTTTGAGGCATCTGGTTTGAAATATTTCGTGTTTCTCATAGTCGGTAACTTGGTCCAGGTTCTCACTTACAGAGGAAGAAGACGCTCTTCTACAGACACCAGCAAGCAAGCTGTAAACACAAAACATCTTTGGAAGAAATTACTACATTGTAATGTTCCAGCCTTAACTTACTTTACTTCCAAAACACCCTTAGGTGACAGGTACTCTTTGTATCCCCATGATAAAAAGCAGAGGAACAGAAAGGTTCTGAGGCCAGGAAGACTCTTCTAGAGGGTTTACAGAAAGGGCCAGCCCAGTCACTGTGCTCTAAACTCTCCAGCTGCCCACCATGCTCCCTCTGGGTAACAGCTGCTTTTATCTCTTCCTACCCTCCATCCATCTCTGTATATGTGTGCATGTGAGAAGAGTGTTGGATGAACATGTAGGTGCATGCCCATGCATGTGTGGTGACCAAAGGAGGGTGTTAAGTGTCCGGCTCCCAAGTTCTGCCTAATTGCTTTAAAACAGAGTCTCTCATTGAACCTAGAGCTAGGCCAGAGGCCAGCAAACCCCAACTGTCCTCTTCTTACCTTAGCTTCTCATAGCACTGGGGTTACAGGTGTGTGTGTCCACACCCAGCTTTTTATGTGGATTCTTGAGTCCAAACACAGTTCCATATGTTTACACAGCCAGCCACTGAGACATTTCTCCTGACCACAGGGGAAATTGTTCTTATCTTGACATTGTATCACAATATAAAGGTTTCCCTTGAATTCATTAGGAATTTATGTACATGGACTTGAAAGGGGTACAGTACATTGTCTCAGCTCAAGGAAGGATGGCCTACCGAAATGAGTACTTTCTTCCTCCTTTGTAATTGATTGCAACCCCTGAGCATAACCTAAGTAAAAACCGTTTCCTCCCCCAAGTTGTTTTTAATCAGAGTGTTTTATTATAGCAATAGCAAACTAACTAGGATATGTTTCCGCATACTCTGTCTCCCCACATGCCGAGGCTTCAGTGGTTTTTAGATCCTTCTTCGCTTCTACACCAATAGTCAAAGTTCCATGCCTTACCTTGCACTGTCTCTTTAAGAAAGTTAGCCTTATAGGGCAATGGACAGACAGGTGGTCAAAGTGTCCGGACTTTGTGATGAGTGAAATAAGCTTCAGGTGAGAACCTGGAAGCCGAGTGTTCTGAGTCCATCCGAGGATAAGTTGCAAAGAATAGTTTTCAGAAAATTAAATGAAAACTTGAACAGTGGTTGATTGCAACGATAAATGTTTGTGAAGCTTCTGCTGGTGTCCAGGCAGGGAGAGGCGGAAATGCGTGCATGGGCCTTCAAGTGTAGGACCTCAGTGTCAAACAAGAGCTTGGTGGAGAGCCGAAGACGGCACTTCGTAGAGTGTGTGTATGTGCACAACTGTGGAATGTGTGTGTGTTTATCAGTGTGCATGTGTGAAGAGGGTGTGTGTATACACGTGTGGAGTGGGTGTGCATGCGTGATTCGTAGGCTGTGTGTGTTGGAGAAGATCCCACAGATGAACACAGTGACCAGTTGCCTTTCGGGACTGAATGGGAGTTGAAGTTTTGGTAAGTTCTCTGCTGAAGGCTGGCAGCAGGAAATGCTGTCAAAAGTTATTGTTAAGTGATGGTGGTTTTGCATGCTCAGTTGATTTGAATGTGACAATGTAATATTTTGTCTGGAGGGAAATCTACCATAATCAAACTTACAGTTTAAAATAAGTGACTGAGCCAAACTACAATACACAGCAAGTGCTTGATAGTTACTCATTTGTAGATGGACAGCAGTCTTCCGTATATAGATGGATAGCAGGTAAAACATCTAATAAGGTGCTCTAAACATCCTGCAGAAATCTGCTTGAGAAAGCCTTTAAGTCAGCCAGGTGGAGTTTACAGTAGGAAGAGGCTTGAGCAAAACAGAGAGTCCCCATGGGTAAGGCATCACGCAGAAGAACTAACAGCAAGAGACAGAGATAATAATGCCAGATCCATCACTCACAATATCCATCAGAAGTGAACTCGGAAAGCTGAGGCCGTCAGCTGGAGTTCTGGCTGGCATTTCTCTCCATGGATGATCTTCCTGTGGATGAACTTTCAGCTCTTCTTTCCCACTGTAGGCATTTTTATATTATGGGATAACAGTAGTGACCTCTTGGAAATGGGTCATCTTATAGCTGTTCTTAATGCACAGTGTCTCTCTTTGTCTCTGTCTGTATCTCTCTTCCTCCCTCCTTTCCCTGTGACAAGATCCCCTGCAGCCCCTTCCCCTCAGGTTGGACTACTAGATAGTCAAAGATTATGTTGACCTTCAGGCCCTCCCACCTTCATCTCCTAAATACTGGGAACACAGACATTCCACATATGTTTCTGGGTATTTTACCCAGTACTTTGTACGTGTCAGGCAAGCATGGTAGTTTCAATGAAATAACCTCCCTAACCTCAGGCAATTGGTCCCCAGTTGGTGGCAATGTTTGGTGAAGCTTAGGAGGTGTGGCCTTGTTGAAGGAAATGCATTAACTATTGTTAGACCTTATGACTTTAAAAACTCAGGCCTTGCCAGGTGGTGCACGCCTTTAATCCCAGCACTTGGGTGGCAGAGGCAGGTGGATTTCTGTGAGTTCAAGGCCAGACTGTTCTACAAGAGCTAGTTTCCGGGACAGGCTACAAAGCTACAGAGAAACCCTGTCTAGGAAAAAAGAAAAAAAAAGATGACTCAGGCCTTTTCTAGTTTGCTCTTTTTTGCTTTTTTGCTTTTGGCTCCTCAGTTTCCTGGTTGAATAAATCACTTCTTTCTTTTAGAAGTTGGCTAGGTCATGGTGTTGTGTCACAGCAATAGAAAGGTAACTTAGACATTCTATGTGTCTTGTAGAAATTGTTCCATCTCTTGTGTTCCTTACGTGGGAAATGAAAATGTATGTATGTATGTACATGTGTATGTATGTGCAGCCTAACATACTTCATATACACATGTGTTATTACACATACTTAAGTCATTGAAGAGAATTTCTTAGTATTCATCTATCAATCAATGATCTAACTATTTCACTGATTAATGGTTAACTAGACTGCAACAGGTTTAATTATACTCCCGTTTTATTGTGTTAGCATAGCATGGAAAACTCGCCTGTCTAAATATGGCTTAAAGCCATGTTCAAGGGAGCATATGAATCACGCGGTGATTGAAAACAAATCACAAATTCCTGTGGTTTGTTAAAACATCAAACACAGACAAGTGTAAAAATGACAAAGTCCTCATCACTCTTAGCAGGGTGAGGACCGAGAATGTCTCTTGGTTTCTGGGCTTCCACATTTTGCATACATGCATGCTCACACATAGCACATGTGTACTATAAATATTATTTTTACACGTAATGATCATAAAATCTTTCGTGTCAATAAATGTAACTGTTAAGTAGTGTTTTATATCTAAAGTCAGTTTTCTGTGGTTTGGGTATACTTAAAATTGACCTCTCCCTCTCCCCTTCTTTTTTGTATTTTTTAACTTTAAATTTGTGTGTGTGTGTGTGTGTGTGTGTGTGTGTGTGTGATGTTTCTCCATGTGTACATGTGTGTACATGTGTGTGTGGAGGCCAAGGATTTATGTTGGGAGTCTTCCTCAGTCTCCACTACCCCTTTTTTTTAAATGGATTTTTATTGAGCTCTACCTTTTTGGCTTCTCCCCTCCCTGCTTCTCCTCCCCCTCAACCCTCTCTCATGGTCCCCATGCTCCCAGTTTACTCAGGAGGTCTTGTCCTTTTCTACTTTCCATGATTAGATCCATGCATGTCTCTCTTAGGGACCTCATTGTTGTCTAGGTTCTCTGGGATTGTGATTTGTCAACTAGCTTTCTTTGCTTTATGTTTAAAATCCACTTATGAGTGAGTACATGTGATAATTGTCTTTCTGGGTCTGGGTTACCTCACTCAATATGATGTTTTCTAGATCCGTCCATTTGCCTGTAAATGTCAAGGTGTTATTTTTCTCTGCTGTGTAGTACTCCACTGTGTAAATGTACCACATATTCCTTATCCATTCTTCAATTGAGGGGCATTTAGGCTGTTTCTCAGCATGCTCGCAGAGCAAGCACTTTACCAACTGAGCTGTCTCCCTAGTCCCACCAGCCTTATTTTTATCTAGCTACCAAGTATTTTTTTCAGTTTGAGTCTTTTAGCCACATTGCCTTGAGCAAAACCTTGAGCTAAGTTTTACTATTTTCACAAACTCTAAAATATTTTTTTAAACATGCTTATTGTAAAGGCTTTCATCTAGGCAAAAAAATAACTCCATTTCGAGGTGCATGCTGATCTTTGCTTGAGACAAATGTGATGCAAAATGACGTAAATACTGGGTCATTGTATGTTAATTTGCATGCGCTACTTATTAATGAAGAGAACTCTAGAGTGAGGTGGGTTTTTTCTTACTCATTAGCACTTGTTTATGAGAAAAGCTCTTCTAAGACAACGTTCTCTATCCTCTTCCCATCAAAGACTTTATTCCTTTTCTAAAATTAAAAAAAAATCAATTAATTTCTAAGCTTGTTTAAAACAAATGTAGGTAGGATTCCTCACCTGTGACAGTTGTTGGCGGGTACCTTTTAATATAATGGATTATACGTGTTTTAAGATGCCTGGTGAAGATCATTGCCTCTGCCTCTTTGGAGCTCTTCCGGAAGCCAAGATGCTCGGGAAATACAGAAAAGTCCTCCTTTCTCAAAGCCATTGTTCTCCAGCGATGACGCTGGTTGTTTTTATAAAATCGTTTGGGTGCTGTCACCTCACAGTTTTACAAAATGCCCTCCAGGGTTTCACCAGCTAGAAAGGAAAATGACTTCATGGCTTTAGTATGAATTTAAAAGTACCCACACCGTAGAAAAATGGGACTTCCACTCTCTTTAGGCTTGGTGGTCTCCTTTGTGACTGAGTTCAGCGTGTTTGCCTACGTTGTCATCAGCTGTTTTTGTGACCTCAGAATTCACCGCCTGGAAGCTGGGTCGTCCATGTGTCCATACGATTGCACGCACCTGTCCCAGCTCCCCACAGAAGGCTAGAGTCAGTCAAGTCTTGCACTTCCCCTTGGTTCATGCCCTTTGAGCTTCTCACAAGTTATTTTCCAGTTGTGGAAACCAAATGGAGAGAAACACCTTGCTTTCTCCCACCATCCTCGACTCTTGAGACCTGAGGCTCTTATCTGGAAACCCTTGCCGTTTAGAGATCAAGAGAGCTTTCCCTCAATAGGCATTTCCTCCTACTGGCAACTTTGATTTATCCTCTGTGTTCTAGCCCCTCTTAGTCATGATAGAAGAGCATATGGTATTTTTCTTTTTTTACTACTAAACTCATTAACAGGTTTTGTCAGTGAAGTGACTAGTGTTGTTCATGGAACCAATCGCAGAGAAAGAAGCACACCCCAACATACAGAGTAAACCTGAAGTCTCATTTGATGATGCCTTGGGTGGAAGGCTCCGGTCCCCTGTTGTAAGAGCCTCAGTATGTTTGGGTGGTGACTTGTCTTTTCCTCTGATGGCCCTAAAGACAGTGGCCTCAGCATCACCCATCCACTGGGCCATGATTTTATTTCATTACTGTGGATTGCACTTCTGTTTTGCTTAGGATAAGTCGGGGCCTGTACCTGCAAGTGGAGTCCCAGCTTCCCATACACTGCCAATGCAACCACTCTGTCTCTTTGTGAGTCAACATTCCAGTTCCCCACTGGGTCCGGAACTTCTAACTGTAACCCTGAAACCCTCCATTAGAAAGCTCTCAACCCCACAGTTGCTCTGAACCACAGGAAACGAGTATGTGGCTTGCCTGTCGATCCCCTGGCTGAAAGTCTCATGAGTCTCATGAAGACCCACAGGGTGGTGGTGACATGGATCTGTCATCCCAACAAAGAGGCAGAGGCAGGCAGATCAAGTTCCTGGCTAGCCTGGACGGACTACAGAGTGAGTTCCAGGACAGCAAGGGCTACCCAGAGAATTACCTTGTCTTAAAACAAAACAAAAGTTCCAAAAAAAACAAAATAACAAGAACAACAAAAGAGTTTGAAGACCCAAAGCAAGCTTTCCAATATTTGCATACTTCCTTCAGTGTCTTTAGGTGTTGCCCTCCTAATTCCAAATCTTCTCCATCTGCTGTCAGGAAGGTTTCTGAATAGTCAGCCCATCAAAGGGGAGGACTAGGCCATGAGGAACATGTAGGCAGATATTAGAAGGGAGTCTTAGCAAAGGGACGCTTTAGCCAGGGCCCTTTTCTGCACAGAGAGACTGGACAACTGCCCTGCCCCCTCATCCCTCAGAGGTTATTGTCATTCGGTAGTTACGCACCCTCTCAGAAGATTCAATCAAGAACCTTGCTTGCTGTATTCTCAGCTCTGAATTCTCAGCCCTGGAAGGATGAGCAGGAAGCCCCAAAGCTCTTGTTGCACACTTGTGGCATGTAAATTCAACCATTATAAAGGTCACATCAATACAGAAATAAAAAAGGCTGATCAAAACTGGCATGTTTGATCATTTAAATACTATCGACTGGATTATTCAAATTGCATATTGATCTGTTACTTCCTCCCCTCCACCCATTTTTTCCCCCTTAAGAAACAGTCTCTCTTTGTAGACTAGAAACTAGACTTTCTACTCACTGGCTCAAGCTATCTTTGAACTTAATATCCGCCTACCTCAGTGCTTGGATTACTGGCGTGCTCCAGGAAGCTAGGTTTGTTCCTGTTGCTTTAGCCAGATGGCATAGTTGAGAAGACCAGTGTGTTAGTAGTTAGGGCTGTGTTTGTTTTTATTTATGTATAGAAACGAGGAACCACAAGGAGCAGCCCCTAGATGGAGAGAAGAAAGCTGTTGTCTTATAGAAATGTACAACAGTTTATTAAGTAAAGTTGGAAATGTTAGGATGGTAAGTGCCATCCAGTTTTCACTGTTTAAATACCATGCCTCCCTTCACACATGGGCACACACACCTCCCTTCCTGAACACACTTAATACACATGCACAACACATACACATCTCCCTGTGCTCATGCACACGCACCTCCTTGTACATATGCAAACCCCCTTATTTGAACACACACAAAATGCACACACACGTCTCTTTCCATAAACACACTTAGAATACCTACCCATCCTCATCCACATGCACTCACACACATGCACGCACGCAGAGGCAAGAATGAAAGCATTGATTATCCGGTCATTCTGCACAGAAAGCTCCATAGCACAGGGCTGTGCCAAGGAAGGGCTGCCTCAGCATCTCTTCTCTCCTTCCATGTTCTCATATTCACAGGCTGTTCCTGTCTTCCTCCCATCCAGTGTTTCTGCCTACCAGGGCTGCAGGGCGCTGCTCCCTTCTCCCTCAAGTATCTTTTGATTGCATTCCTTAATGTCACCTAAACTTCCCTAATAACATTTTATCTCACTTTTCAGAGCTCACCTTGTTACTTAGAGAGTAAGTGCTCTCCATGTATTAGCTGTTGGAGTTCAGGCAAGTCAGTGAATTTCCCTGTGCCTCCTTTATTCACATAGAAATAGGACAGACTCCATCAGAAGAATGTGCAAAGAATGGAAGTCAGCGGGTGGGGGCGGGTGGGGCACCAGCAGTGTGCGCCTGAGACAGACACCATTCAGT
>LOEQ01001295.1:180962-194189 GCA_001685075.1 Bramus lutescens
TTTTTAAATGCCTTCCTAGACTAAGTTCTTTCCCTGTCTGGTTCCCCCTCCCCCACAACACACACTCTTTTCTTATTTTATATTTTAACCTGATCAAATCCTGAGTTTTTCGGTATTTTTCTTCTATGTTAAGCTCTTAAGAAGGAGTTCCCTGCCCCCCATCTCCCACTCACTACCAAACAACAACTTAAGTGCTGGGAACTGGGGGTACAAGAGCGAGTTGAAGAGGAAATATTTCGGGCTAATGTTCACATAATGGCCCTGTATTCGTATGAGGGACCCCACCTACTTGCCACACAGAGACTCTTGCCTTCTGGGTAAGGTTTGCCTGGGCTGTGAATGTCAGGAAACAGCATGGTTGTTTTTTCTTCTCCTGATTCTGATGTGTCATCTAGTTTTCTAGAAGCCATGTGCCAATGTAGTGACTGCCGCTTGGTGCTTGGGAGTGTAGACCACCTCCAGAGATTGCCCTGTGTGCTGGATTGGGCTATTTGCCATAGGCATCACACCTATGTGAAATTTTATATTTTGGGACAAATTGTCAGCTTTCTTCCAAAGAAGCCAAGGAAAAACAAAGTGGTTTTTAAACTCATGTGTTGAAACGCAAATTTTAAAAATTTGATATGACTTCCCTGTTTTTCTCCTCCCTGAGTAGGTGTTCTCCAAGATTAAGGAGCAAGGGTGGTGAGCATTTTGAGTTGTGAGTAAAGGTCAGGAGGGGTTCCTTTCTCCTCACCTTGAATTCCTCCCTCTCCTCTGTGCTCTGAGTGAGGTCTTGGTGCCTGTGGCCATCACTGTATCTTGCTGATGCTTCCAGGGCTTCTATAATGAGCTCACAGACTTCCGCAGCCAGCTAGAGCTTCCTCACACCCAAGTTCATGACTAAGAGTGTTTAATGTTTCCAGGACCCTTCTCTGTGAAGTAGATTCTCACTATCTACGCCTATGGCAGCTTTTAAAAGTGATTAAGACAATATTTGTGAAAGCCTGACACATGGTGGGAACCTGAGAAGTCTTTGTCCTTTTTTAAAAATCTTTATTTGTTCACATAAGTCCTTGGCCAACCCCCTCTCAGCAGGGGGCACTACCCTTCACAAATGTCAGTGATTTGTACCCTGACAACGCAATTAAATTATTCAGTGGCTACACTGCACCCCAGGTCGGTCTGAAGAATCTGACTTTAATCTTGTTGTACAGCGAAGATGAATATCATATCTCTACAGAGTTAATATTTTTTAAGCTTTATTTATAATGTAAACCTTGGGAGTGTTCCTTCGAGAGAGGGACCCTCGGGGGGTCTGTATTATTAGATGAGACATTCTGTTGAAAGTGGAGTGGCAACTTATTGTTTGATCTGCAGTCAGTAGATGCATGGAAAGTCGTGATCAGTAAGCGTTCCATTCCGTTGTCCATTTGTGTCCTCCACATTGCTAGAGCCAAGCAGCCACATGGGGCTGCTCCAGTCACTGTTAGATACCAGCATGGACATAGATGGCTCTCACTTTACAGAAGGTTCCAGTCTACAGCCGTTGAGTAGATGCTTCCATAGAGGAAACCGTGGGAGTTCCTCAAAGAAGCCCCTGTTCAGATAACCCACAGGACAAATCTTCCCCATTCCTAGCTTTATCGGATTCTCTTGAGGAGATGTGGGGATGGAAGGGAACATAAACATCAGGGGACCCTTTCAACCGAATTCCAGCCTCTAATCAGTTCTTCCCAGTTGGTTAAGCCAGGTGACAAACCCAATTCCCCTGTGCTGACAGCCATGATAATCAGGCACCTTCTTTGTTCATTATGCTGTCTTTAACCCCCAGCATTCTTATGCAGCCCCGCATTTAGTGATCGCTCACTGTGACGGCAGACTAATGAAGAAATAAAACACACTCTCCGAGACGCATTCTTCAAGCCAAAGTGAGACTCTGCTCCAGTGGCTTGTAAAATCAGGTTTTTGTTCACCTGGGGGACAATTAGACCAGGTAAAGAGAAATCACACCAACTAATTCAGAAGAAGACACCTGGAAGTTTGTACTGTCACCGCCACTGGGAAAAATGAGGAAAATTAATAATAGTACACTTTGGTTTTGGAGGACTTTTGAGGAAACCTCTGGTTACCCTAAAGTGAGTAGATATGGTTCAGACAGACTGAGATGTAACAATCTGAATATTTAAGAAGTATCTCATACCCGTTTCAAAGAAGGGAGCCTAGTGATAAAGGTTGATACTAGTATTTATTATTATTATTATTATTATTATTATTATTATTATTATTTCTCCTCCTTCCCACTTCTGGGGATTGAACCCTGGGCCATGCATATGCTAAACAAGAGCTCTGCAGTTGAGCCAACCAGCCATCTCTTTTTAGAAACAGGATTTTCTTAAATTATGTAGACTAGCCTCAGACTCATGATCCCTTTATTTGATGCCCCCAGCCTCAATAGTTCAAGATCATAGGTGAATTGCCATACCTAGCCATAGCAGTGTCTACTGTACACATCATGCGGAAGACATGAGAGCCACTTAGGCGTTGGTGGGACAGGCGTCAGGCCTGGAATTCTGCGTTTCTGACAAGTTCACAGGTGACCCCAAGGTCACCTGGTGGGTACACCAGTGATCCCTGGGGTCTGAGTTCTCTGTCTGAAGGGCAGGAGCTCAGGGATTCTCTTTCTTGTCTGTGGCTTTCAGCTTGTGGGAACTGGAAGGGTGCTTCGAGGATCCAGAATATTTGCCCTGAATGGAAATCAATTGGATCATTTGTCTCTTTCTGAAAAAACCACCCAACCCAGTAAGAGGCCGTACAATCACTGGAGGCCTCACTCTATGCATGGTTTTGGCTTTGGTTTTTGTGGTCCTTTCAAATTCCCTGGGAATATGATGTCAGAGAGTGGAAATGTTAAATGCTTCTCGCACATTCCCTCACAGGTCCACCCCATCAGAGGAGAAAGGCACTGTGGTTTGCTGGCAATATTGTCTGTAGACAGAGACCTAAGAAAGCAGTGGACCTCAGAATTGAATTTAAGTTCATACTCTCCCCAGCAGGATTTAATATATAATTTTTTTTTTGAGACACAGGGTCTTTTAACCCAGGCTGGCCTTGAACTCTCTCTCTCCTTTGCCTGAGGATGACCTTGAATTCTTTCTTGATCCTCTACCTCCCACTTGCTGAGATGATGGCATGCCACACTCTGGAATGGCTTATTATTATTATTATTATTATTAATAATAATAAAAGGCATATCTTATAACTAAGCTACCTAGTAACCTCTTCTCCCCTTGAAGTTCTCTTTCCCTGCTGGAATGCAGTCTGGCTTTCTTCAATGCTGGGAAGGCTCCCATGCAAGAACAGGAAGTCCTTTATGACCTTAGTGCTTAGCTGGTGTTCAGAGATTGTAGTGAGGCGCTGAGCCAATATTATGTTTAAGGTAACTCTGTAACTTCTGATACATTTCAAAATATGTAAGCAACTACTTTACAGAGGGAGTCGTTAGTTTTGGGTATACCCCCCCCCCATAAGCCCAACAACTGTTATTTTGCTACTTTGCTTAGCCCTGTTTGAAGAGTCCGTTTCTGTGGCCTTTGGTTGAAAATTCATTCTGCTGTGTGTGCCACTTGTTTAGTAAAATTTATCAGTGTCGGAGATAATGAGCCTTCTGCAGATGAGAGACTAGACTTCCCATTGCCAACTTGAAGGGCCTCTCTGTTTCCATCTCCGAGTAAATGGCCTTCAGTATCTCCATCAGCTGTCCAAACAGACTGATTGACTAATATTTTGTGTCTTAAATATTCCCAGCATCACAGCTTTTAAGACAATTTACACTGGAAAAGCTCAAGGCTAAATGAGCAGAAATTTGCAAGATCTAGGCTGAAGGGTCCTAATTTGAGGAAACTTTCTGAAGGTTGAGGAAATCTAGAACTTGAACCGACCAAGCGAGCTCCAAGCCAGGGATGAATGGTACCGGCTTGTCTTCCTGCTTGCCTCCTCTAACTGAATTTAGCGTGCTGCTGTATTTCCTCGAGAAAGTGTATTGTTTTAGAAACCACCATTTCAGTTCTATTACTCAAAGCCCTCCTGTCTAATGCTGGCTGGCAGTTATCAACATAATGAAGCATAATGAAATGATGAGCAATCTTCAGTAGAAACCCATTGTTGGTCCCACTGGTGCCATGTGACTGTGTTGTTAAAATCTGAATGCAAATTAAAATAACATCGTCCTTACTCGCTTCCAAGGTCAGAAGAAAACCTTTTATTTTCCTTACTTTTTTTTTTTCTTTCTGAAAAGTGGTCTATTTTGGAGAATGTTATCAATTTTCAAACAAGCTCTTGAAGGTGCCCCCAGATGCTCAGTTCAATTATTCCCCCATCCCGAAAGATTTATATATTTAGCAGTCTGGCTTAGGGATTTGGGGAGGTGTGTCTAGAGTAAGGCTTTGATGTCTAAACCATAGGATAAAAGTCATCCTTCAGTTTCAAGTTTAGTACATCTTGTGCCCCCCCCCCCGCACATCTGTATTTCTTTTTACTTTGGAGCTGCAAATAGCTAATATGGTAATGATGGGGAGCGGCCACTGTGTGAAAGTGATAATGGGCCACGGTCAGTTTGATGAGAGTGACAACAAAATCCCCAACTGTTAATGGCAGTTTCAGGAGGCCCATTGGGTAATCTTTAACTTTTTCTGTCATCTGTGCAATCAATCTCTTTTGTATGAAAACTCTTGAATTTTAAGATTTCCAGGGGAATTTCTTCATCTCGTATATCAAACTCATAGTATAATAATATAAGTTGTTGATCGGATGGATGAAACACTCCCCTCCATGACGGTTGTGGTTTAGTTCAGAATGTATCCTCCCCACTGCTTTTCCTCACTCTGGCAATCTGGCAAATGTGGCAAAGCAACATTATGATGATCCAGATACAGCTGTCATCCCGTTCCGTTTGTAGGCCGCTTGCTCTAAAGCCCAAGGTCCTGGTTTCTTCCCCAGGAGCTGCCTCTTGCCACTCAAGCTCTGAGGACCTGTGTTCCTTCCTCGAACCATATTTAAAAGGCCAGGGGTATGCCAGTCGGTAGTGGCGCACGCCTTGAATCCCAGCACTCGGGAGTCAGAGACAGCGGATCTCTGTGAGTTCGAGGCCAGCCTGGTCTACAGAGCTAGTTTCAGGACAGGCTCCAAAGCTACAGAGAAACCCTGTCTCAAAAAAACCAAAAAAGAAAAAAAGCCAGGGGCGATGGCAGTGCATTTTGGAGGAGCTGAAAAAGGCTTATCTCTGCTCTTCACTGGCTAAACTAGCCAGCCTAACCTCATCAGCGAGCCTTAGGCCACCCTCTAAATCAGGGTGCCTAACCGTCAAGGAGCTCTGCCTAAGGTTGACCTGACCTCCGCACAAGGACTGAATGTCAGGTACTAGACAGGCTTCAGGCTGACTGTGCACTGACTAGTTATTTGAAGACTTTGAAAGTGTCACACTATTCCACAAAGATCGCTTACCACCGCATCGTCTCTTCCTCTCTGACCTACTTTTCCATTGCACAGGAATAAACAATGTGCTGCATACTCCAGGAGGAAATGCCTAGATGTGAGGAACGTTAATCTTTGCTCCAGCGAAAGGCTCAGATAATCTGCCATTGCCATTTAGCCAGGTTATTACAGTTTTTCTACCCCCATGAATAATTAAGAGTGGCTTGCTGTCAAGCAAGCCCCATCATTTCTGGATGGCATCCCTGACACTCCCCACTGAAGCCATACAGCGGTTATGCACAGCATGCTTCTTTGAAACCGGGTCAATTATGCACTTTTTCTGAGCTCCCCTGGGGTGAGAACCGAGGATCTTCTTTGCTACCAGCAGTTTGATTTTTCTCTTAGCCTGTACGGCTCCACCTGTTACCTAGGGCCCAGGAAAGATGAGCTGAGGACAGAGTTCCATCTAGGAGATGTAACTGCCCCTCTTGCCCCCACCTGTGATCTTCCACAAGGGAAGGGGCCTTTACCAGAAGCTCCTAAGTACCCTGTGGTGTAGAGGTAGACACCACACAGAGGGCTGAGTGGTGAAGCCTAGAGCACTGTCAGAAAAGTAATGCCAGCTAGCCATCTTCTTGAAGGGCAGTGGACTTAGAGAAATTGAACTCTGGGGAAAGCTGAGAGAATTAGAAGTGTTCCGATTTGTTCAAAAAAGGAATTCATAGCTAAGTGTCACTGTTTTCTGTCTCTTTGAGGTACTGGGGGGATCAATTTGCTTTGGGGGCTGAATCTCTGATAAAGCTAGAGCCAGCTTTCTGTGTTAATTAGCTTGCCTGCCTCTCTCCTTCTCTTCCTCCTCCCTTCTCTCATTCTGTGTGTGTGAGTGAGTGAGTGAGTGAGTGATTGAGTGAGTGAGTGAGTGAGTGAGTGGAGGTCAAAGGTCAGCATGGGTATCTTCTGTCACTCTCCATGTTACTCTTTGCCACAAGGTGTCACTAAACCTAGAGTTCAGCATTCCAGCAGAGCCAGATGACCAGCAAGCCACTAGGTGACCCACTTTTTCTACCCACAGCACTGTGTTACAGACAGGTATCACCACACCTGGCTTTTGTGTGGGTGCTGAGGCTCCGAACTCAAGGCAAGCACATTGCCACCTGAGCCATCCCCCCAGCCTGCTTAGCTTCTGTTCATACCGATTTTGGGTTATCAGATTGTCCTGATGCCCTTTTAAAAAAACTTTATTTGGGTATTAGATTTAAGATAAAAAGGTGTTGTAAGAAACTCATGCACAGCTCAGCTAATTCCCGAAGGAAATGGGAGTCAGACTTTCCTTGGTCCTGTCTATTTCCAAGCACTTGTGTATACCTGAGAATCTACAAAGTGCTTCAATTATATATATGCTCTAGTCATCTCGTAACGAAACAAAATATTTAGTCAATATTCCTGGAGAGGAGAAGGGCCAAATAGAAACAAGAGAAAGGCCTTGGTGGAATCCCAGCTTTGACCTCTCTGAGAAGCTGAGACTGCTTCATGACGGCAACAATTGATGGATGTGTCCAAGTGGGTCAGTCTTGAAATCGTGGACAGCTCTGCCTTGCTGTTTGTATTGTTCAAACACATAAGCTGCTGTGATAAAAGGTTCTGCCCCATTCATAAATCTCAGAAGCGGTATTCCTGGATAGCAGTCTTTATGTAAACTAACCCAGCCGTCAGGGTCAAGAGAAAGCCATTAATGGTGGCCACATATGCAGCTATCATGGGGAAAGCAGGGGCTTCATTTCAAAGTCCAAATCTTTCCAGCCCCCAGCTGTTTATTCTGCCTTACAACCTGTCTTTCAGCCCAAGAGAGATTAACAACAAAAGCTTATCTGAAGGGTTGAAGGGCTTTCCAGCTAAGACACTGAAGTATTATTGACAGCCCAAAGTTGCATGTGCTCCATGCAGCCTTAAGAGATGGAACTGGAGCCCCAAGGTGCCTCTTCCTCAGAAGATAATGTCTTGGAACTGGTCGCCTTGGCGTTTCATGGGGTGACAGTTGAGCTCAAAGAAATTGATCATGTTAGGAGTTACATTTTCTACCCAGGCTCCTGGGATGTTTCTTGCTACTTCCAGAATTAATTTCATGGCTCAAGCCTTGAATTTTAAGATGGTGATTAGGAATCAGTTAAGTATTAAAAATCTGTCATGGGTCTGGATGCCATGGTGCCACAGGAGCCCTGGTACTGTGACATTCCTGTCAACTGACAGACTCCTTGTCTTGGTTACAAGCTAGAACTTCCTTTTTCTAATATTTTAATATAAGGTTTATTTATTTTCCTGTCAGCCTTTGTGATACACACCCAGGCTATGGCAATGTTGTTCCTGATAAGGCACTTGCACTATCCAGATAAAGGAGCCCCCACTTACTTGGCAATTATGTATTAGGCTGTTAAATACACTAGTGTGCAGTGTATAATGGGACTATAAACAATAAACCATGCACTGTGGAGAAAGCTGAGTAGATAAAATACTTGTCTGTAGGCTTGAGAACCCGAGTTCAATTCCCCAACCCCCTTTTCTTTCCTAGTTTGTTGTTGTTTTGTTTTGTTTTAAATCCAGTATGGTGGTGTGTTCTTGTAATCCCAGCCCTATGGCTCAGTGACCAGCCAACCTAACCTTCTTGTTTAAATCCAGGCAAAATAAAAGATCTTATCTAAAATTCAAAGTGGACAGCAGGAGAGGAAACGCTCCACGGTTTGCTCTGGCTTCCACATGCGCCAACATGCACACCCCTCCACATACGTGAATATATCCCCAAATAGCAATAAAGCGAGAACTAAGAATGGAAACTAATATTCTTGCAGGAAGGAAATAAAAAGGTTATGTGATGGGTGCCTTGAGGTCTGTAATCCCTTTGATTCCAGTTGTCAGAAGAAACTGAATTTTTGGGTTTTTGTGGAACTTTGCACCACATGTCTATGTGCCCATTAAACCTGCATCCAAATGGAATCATCATAGCTGAAATGTTAATATCTTCCATAAGAATTAAGTCTGTTCCAGTTCATAGCGGTTGGGTGGAGTGCACTAGATGGTGTGTTGTGGCCTCGGTTTCCCACGGAATGCATTCACATGACAGTTATACCTCACCCTGGACACGTTAAGGACCAGGTTCATGATGAACTAGCAGGTTTACATCATGTGTATATTTGTGTATGCACAGGATGTGGGCATGGTAGTGTTGTGCCAGAGTAGACCAGAAGGGAAGTGGAGTGACAGGCAGTTGGGAGCCACCTGATGGGTGCTGGAAACCAAGCCCAGGTCTTCCGCATGAGAAGTCCCCACTCTTAACCTCTGAGCCTTCTCCATTGTATCTGCTGCCTTTCCCCAGAGGAGAGAACACACGCTTAGCGAAGGGGGAAGAAAATCTCTTTTGTGATATAACATGGTATTTTATGATACATCAGGGTATGCTGTGATAACCCTTTGTATCTGCTATAATTTGGCTATAATTTCTTCGGGGCCTCTTACTGTCAAACCCTCGTCAACTGGATGTGAGCTGACATTCCACAAGAAAACAGTAATTACCCGTGGTAACACCTCTCGTTAGTACCTGCTAGGTGATGTGAAAAGCATTTCACACCGCGGAAGGAAGTGATGTTCATTTAACTTCTCCACAGTGATGAGAAGTACGGTGCCCATCTTTAGCAGAGCAGTGGGAATTCATATTTCAGGCATTTCCTTCCGTCCTCAGACAACAACATGGGGTGTGACTTCGACTTTAGAAATCGGTATTGTTCTTAACTTCCTTAGCTTGGAGCTTCCTATATTGACTTATGCTGAGCTTAATGTCTATAGAATTATATAGAATTACAAGGGTACCTGTATTTACTGTGCCATAGCAGAACCCTGACAGAAACAATTCATGGAAGTGGGGGAAGATTTACCATGGCTCACGGTTAAGGTGGTACAGTTCCATCACCATGGCAAGTCACAGGCTTGGATCTTGGGGGTTGCAGCAGGAACAGGAGTTAAATTGTTGCAGCTGCCTGGAAGCAGGGGGCACAGTCAGGCTACAACTCATAAAGCTTTCGCTCTGACATCCCTTTGTCCAGCAAGGCTTTGCCCTTTTGAATGACCCTCACACCTTCTCAAGTCACCAGCTGAGGTCTAAGTGTGCAAGTGCATAAGTCTGTGGTGGTTCCACAGCATCAGAGACCCTCTTCCTGGGAAGAAGGATTATCTAATTCAACAGTTCTCAACAGGTGGATCTTGACCCCTTGAAGGGGGGGGGTGTCAAGCAATGTTTTCACAAGGGTTGCCTAAGGCCATCGGAAAACACGGGTATTTACAACACGATTTATAACAGTAGCAAAATTACAGCTATGACGTAGCAACAAAAGTAATTTTATATATGATTGGGGGTCACCACAACATGAGGAACTGCATTATGAAGGTTAAAAACCACTGATAATTCCTCTAGGAATGCTTGAGAAGCTATAGCCAATTTCAACTGCTGTCTACTTTTGCCAAATTTTCTTGGGTACAGCTACACCTGATGGTGGAGATACTTGCTGTGGCTGCCAAGTGGTTGTTGCCAAGAGCATATGGCCCATAAAGGCTAAAATATTTACAACACGGCTATGCAATAAAACGTTCTCACAAAGAATGCTGACCCTGCTTGATTCATAAATTAAAGGTTCTTGTGTTTGCCTTTTGTTTCTGGTAGTATAGTTATTATCTGTGCCACTAAATTATATTAAAAACAAGAAGGGCATTCAAAATGTAAAACCTTGAAAAGAGTCTCACACGCCAGCCCTGTTCTTAGGGTGTAGAGGCAGAATGTCGAGCCTGTGTGTGAATGCCATGGGGAGATTTGCGAACTCGATTCAAAATGAAACTGAGCAGTGTCTCTTCCCTTACGAGCATTTCAGCATTTGATTATTTCGTATTTAAAAATGGCTTAATTTGGTGATAAAAATAAAATTAGATGGGGGAGGGGAGCTCTATTATAATTCTATTAAAGACAAATGTGTGGCTTCCTTTAGAAACGTTAGAATCCATTTCTTCCAGAGAGATTTTCACTAGCTTCATGATAAATTATCACAGGAGAACAAAGCAGAAGAGAAAGTGGAGCCTTCAGCTCTGACTTGACAGAGCTTTAATTGACAGACCCCATTTTAAACTCCCAGGCGCTGTGGTTAGTCATGGAGTCCATAGGAACAGGTCAGAGTGGAGTGGGTGCTTGCCCTGTAAATCCAATGCAGACATACTTCACATTTATATTCCCTTAGCCTGTTTCCTCTACAAACCCTCTTCCTAGCCAGGCATCTATCACAGGTGCATTAAAAGGAGTCCAGGTGTTTTTTTCTCCCTCTCCTTTTTCATCCAGCAGGTGACAGAATGGAACAAGACACTCAGATATTTGTTAAATAAACAAGCACTCCACAGCCCTTCCAGTGTTAGTAACCATTGTTACTGAATGCGTAGCCTTCCCCAGCGAATGAGTTAGTATGAGTGAACCTTCTGGGAGACACTGAGCGGTGCCGCCATAACTCAAGGAAGCCCGTTTTCATCTGAGTGTTACAAGTTACACTCAAGGACTTTGTTATCCATCCATCTATTCACTCATCAAACATGTATTGCGCTTTCTCTGAACTAGATATTAGGAAATAATGGTAGACGGGAAGTAATGAGAACATTGATTCCCTCGAGGATGACTTAGACGCAGGTGATAGATGGGGACAGATGTGCAGTGGCTCTGCCTGGTTAGTAAGAATCTGTCAGGCATCACAAGCGAACTGAGCCACGGAAACAAGGAACTGAAGTAGGTGTGGTACCACTCTTGCTGCCAGCCCTGTATTCAGACTAATAGTGATAGGTGTTCAAAGATGCTTTGCTCCTCACAGTGATCCTTAGTGATCAATGTGTGCTCACTAAGAGTGGCAGGGGCAGAAAGACTAGGAAATTTGAGCGCATTCTGCAATAGCTTTTATTGATATAAAAGTCATGTAGTCCTCACTTTGTATGCATCTGGGATTGGCTCTAGGACCTTCAGGGAAATCCAAGGATGGTCTCCCCACATCTAACATGATATGAACAACACCATTTTCCCAGGTACTTTAAATATCCATCCGGGCACTTTTAACTAATACAGTATAATGCTGTCTACTGCTGTCTGCGTAGTTATACATACTGTAGTTTTTGGAATGATGAAAACAAAAAACAGCTAGCAGGCTGTTTAAGTTCCTGAGAACACGCTCTGTCTTGAATTCTTACAACTGGTTGGTTGGACCTCTGAAAGTGTACTGTGTGCGTCTAGCGAGCCCTACTGCACTTGAACTGGAGATTTCACTTGCAGATGGGCTTAATCTCTGACTGAGAATGAGGGGTGGTCACTGCTAGATACTCAGATACAAAACTTATGAGAGAATGGGGCTTGATTGTATATGGCCTGCTTATTGACTGAGAGTTCATGTTTCTCAGCATGCCTGGTTTCTCTGAGATGTCCCTGCAAAGAGTCAGAGTGCTGATGTCACATCTAACCGAAGACCTAGATCGGCTTTGGCTGTCTTCAAATCCGTCAGTTTTTTTCTTCATTGTCTTGAGAAGAGTTTTTCTTTTCTGAGGAAGCCATGGCCCTTTGCTAGACAGGAGGAACACACCCATTACATGTTTGTTATCTTTTAATTGGCCAGAGTTATAAAAAAGAAACCCCAAGACCGCAGACGAGACACAGCCGTCATTACAATTTCAGCTGGGAAAGCACGCGTGCTCTTCCGGATCCTCCGTAGACCAGTGCTATAATCGTACTGGGCAGGGATTTCCATGTTTTGTTTCTCCCTTTATCACGTGACTGTAATTGTCCAATTTGTACCCTGCTACAGTGTTCTCATCATGTTTTAAGACAGCAAAAGATGACACACAGGCAGTGCGGTTCTTTAGACCATTCCTGGAGGTGACCTTGAGCTTGAACCTTGTTCTTACTTTTTCAGCCTTTACCAAGGAGGCTGTTGAAAACCAGACCCTGTTTTCATACACACCCCCTTCTGAAATCTTGCTGCATCTTGTATTGCTTTCCACACGGCAGTGCCACAGCTCCGGCTCTGGTGACCATTTAGTTTTCTGCTCCATTTCTTCGCTGTTTAGACACCGCCGTGCCCCGTCCTCCATACTAATTACTGACTTTTTGCCTCTGCAGTGCTTGGTTCATTGTGTCCCATTTTCCCATGTGAAAGTGGACAGGGAGCCTTGGCAAGGAGGTTAATGGATTTCAGGGTCATTCTTGTTCAGCCCTGGAAGTCACAGGAAAGTAAGAAACAGTGGCTGACCTGCTTTATAAACCAGACTCTAGCCAGCTCCACCTGCAGCCCGGTGAGAGCTTTTACCATGGTGACCATCACAAGTCACAGACTTTGAAGAGTAGAAAATGCACGCTCCTACTTAAAGCCAACGTTCTGCCCAGTGGAGCAGAAGTAACCTCAGATTCTAGGGCATGGTACCCTGAGACTTCAGTAAACTCTGTTATGAATTATATTGTATAGATTGCACTATTACCTGTCTTCCTTCTGCATCTCAGTTCCCTCATCATTAGTATTTAATACTTAAAGTTAATACCATATTTAGCTCTTAAAAGTCTGATATTTTTGTCAGGCATGGTGGTGTATGTATGCCTTTATTTAATCCCAGCACTCGGGAGGCAGAGACATGCGAATCTCTGAGCTCGAGGCTAGTCTGGTCTACAAAACAAGTTCCAGGATAGCCAAAGACACATAGAAAAACCCTATCTCAAAAAAAAAA
>LOEQ01001295.1:197455-211800 GCA_001685075.1 Bramus lutescens
CTCCAGGAATGGGGCTCTCCTTCCGCCTTGGAAACCAAGGAAGGGATTTAGGTCAGGCTTTCCTGCAGGTGGTTTTACCTGGTGAGATACCTTACAGGGCTGGGTTCCCTGTTATTTTTGAAGAATTCCAGAGGAAGAGGGGGAAATTGGCTTATTTTGTGGGGTTTTTATGGTGGAAAGCATGACCAGAAAAAGATTGTAATTGCCCCTCAGTCCTGTTGTCTCATATTTTACTTTTCAGTATTTCAGGAGGTGACCTCCATTGTTAAGTAAAATATGAATATTAATTGATCCAGTAATGAAAGATATAATTCAAAGCCATTTTTTTACATTTTACTTTGAATTTCCTAGAATATATTATTTTTTAAAAAAAGTATTGGGAAAGATTTTGAACAGGAGCTGCCATGAAGAGTCTTAAACTGTTCAAGAATCAACAGTCTTTTTACTTATAGTTATGATCCATGAATGTGAACTGGCAGGCTTTTATTTTTTTATATGTATGTTCACATGTGTGCAGATACATGTGTCTGGTTCTATGTTCATGTGTGTACATATGTATGGTAGAGATCAGAGAACAACTTTGTCACCCTAAGGTACAATCTCATATGATTTATTATTGTTGTTGTTGTTGTTGTTAGTAGTAGTAGTAGTATTATTAGTGAGACAAGGTATCTCGCTGACCTGGAACTGGCCAAGTACATTGTGTTTGTTGTCCAGTGAGTACAAAGGATCCACTCTTCTCCACCTTCCCCATTATAAGAATCTGCTACCAAGCTTGGCTGTTCTTTTCTAGGCTTGCACTTTACTGACTGAGCTATGACCCCAGCCCCTAGACTTTGCCTTTTAATTTTGTACTTTTAGATCATCTGCGCTGTTTGACGTTTCATTTTTCTAGAAAGACTAGGATGATATTAAAGTTTTTAGAAGTATCACCACAGTAATAGCAAGGAATGTTTGTGGTGTTGGTCTGTGTGTGTGTGTGTGTGTGTGTGCGTGCACACGCGTGCATGTTTAATACAGTGGTCATATCACAGCCCCTTGCTGTATAGCATTGGTACCTTTGTATAATAAGCAGCCGACCTGTGCAGAGTGCTCTCCACTTTTAAAAATGCTTAAAGATCCCCTGCGGGCCCGCAGAGCTAGTCCGGTGGCTGATGCAAAATCTCGAGCAGCTGGTGGCAGGTCCCGGTCCAGCCATGTGGCGCTGAGGCGGGCGGGTGTGAGCAGGCGGCGGTAGAAGGCACATAGACACATAGTACAGAATAGAATTGGATATTTATTACTTAAAGAAGGGGGGGAAAGAAAGGAGAGAGAGAGAGAGAGAGAAGAGGAGAGAGAGAAGAGGAGAGAGACAGGGAGGGGCACCAAGAGAAAGAACAAACAGATCCAAGATGGCGGGGGAGGAGGACAGGGTTGCCGGGAGTGGGCGTGGCTTGCCTCTTAAAGAGACAAAAACCATAAAATCCACACTTAGAAGAATCTGGTTATGACCAGTCAGTCTTTTAATTCACTCCTTCCCCATCCTCACCCACCCACAGTGCTGGGGATTGGATCCAGGCCTTCGTGCACATTTACAACCCCTCTTCCACGGGGCTACACCCTCAGTCCCTCTCTTTCACTACACCTTTTCCATGAACCTCAGACAAACACCAGCCTTGTGTTCTTAACCAATTTACCACCAGGACTGGACCTTTCAAGGCCACCTCTGTGCAGGGTCAAGTTTGAAGTCATTCTCTGGCAGAGAAGGGGAGCCCTTGGGAGATGGGCTGAGGATAGTGTCTACCTCCACAGGGTTTAGGGAGAGACTTCCATGATTCTTCATATACTTAAGGGTTCCAGCCAAAACATTATATCAGCCCTTGCTATGCCAAAAGATCCAAGAGCACAGGGAAGGCCTGTTCAAAATCTTCCACACGAGTAACACATGCAAGAACTTTATTAGAAAGGAAGGAAAGAGTCAAAAGTTCTGTGAAAAACATTGTTGTGATTATTTTAGATCTAGCAGAAAAGTGGACAGGTAATTCCTCTGAAACAGTGAGGTGTCTTTTTCCCTGTCATGTTGAGCAATCCTGCAGGGAGGCTTGTTTAATAGGACAAAATTTCATCTCTTTATTTTTATTATCATGGAGGTGGATGCTGGGAAGCTGTTCAAAATTAAAAATAAATCTTTCAATAAGGAGACCTCCTATGAGGTCGACCAGAAAGTGGTTTTACTCAGTAGAGAATTACGTGTGTGTACAGGGCTGCCTCTGAGTTCTGCCACACTTTGAAGTTCCCTGATTCAAACTCCCTGGTAGTTAGTTTGTCTTTGCTTAACAAACCCTTTCTTCATAATGGTAAGAACTAATAACGGAGGCCGAATTCCTGGGTGAACGCAGCAGTCATCAGTTCTGTCAAAGCTCCCCTAAGCATATTTACATATGCACAATTATATTCTAATTGCATTTGGTTCCATCATTCCATTAAATTAGTTTCCTTAAGGACCTTTATAGGTAATGATGGCTTATTCTATAAGGAATACGAGGAATCGACAGATATTAGCGTTTAGTACCCAGAGTCCTCACAATCATTCTGTACCTTTGTTATGTTTTCATGGTTTGTTGTTGTTGTTGTTGTTTTCTCATAAGTATCATTTTTTAAGCAAGTATTAGATAACAAGGAGAAAATCTTAGTTTAGACAGTCACCTTTCCTTACGATTTCAGGAAATCAGTAGTATTCATGGATTCAGCTGGGCCTATTCCCATTGTTGGGGGAAAAAAAGGTGAGAGGTTTGGATTTAGAGGGGCTTTGATGGAAGGCAGTGAGAGTGGGCTGTGTCCTCCCAAGAATGTGTGAACCCTTTGAAACCAGATAGAGTAACAACCTTTTCCTCTCCCCCTCTGGGTTCAAAAACAATTGACACAAAGGACAAAGGAAACCAGGGTGTCTGGCACCTAATTATTGATAAGTTGATTGATGGGTGCCAGCTTTGAGACTGAGGAAAAGGGCTTAATGGAGTAACACCAGTCATCACCCAGTAGGCTGGCTGGGGGCTGATGGGTCCTGCAGGAAGGAATCCCTGTTGAGGCTGAAGGGTGAGCCTTCTGCATGTGGTGTGAATGTTGTGCTGGGGTACCCAGTCTCTCCAAATGCTGAAGGAGATGTCTGGCGTGTTGAAGGAGGTGGGGGGATCACATTAAATAAAGCCTGGGTAGGGAAGCTCCTCCCAGACTTCCTGTTCTTCAGGGCAGGCAAAGGGAGTAAATTGAGGCTTGTCTTCCTGTATCTTCCATCCTGTGGCCGCTATTCTGCCTTTTGTTTGGGAAATTGTCTTGGTGTTTATGAAAAGTGGATATGCAAACTGCTGAGTGATTTGTTTTTTTGAAGGCTCTCTCTCAGTTTACTTTGACTTAAGTGGACCATCTCAGGCAAATGAATACAGGGTGTGTTCCTAAGAGAGAAATGCTGTGTAAATGAAGCAAGGTTTTCTGCCTAAGGAACGGAATTGTGAGTTTTCCTTAAAATGCTGTGGGAGCGCCCAGCGTTAATGTTGTTGTCGTTTTTTACTGTGCTTCCCCAGACCTCCTCAGGCTTGGTTTGTCAGCTCCGAGACTAGATCATACTGAAAAGGAAAGGTACTTGTTTGCCTTAAATCATTATTAATCTGACCCTTGTGAGGAGTTTTCTCTACTAACCCTGAATTGCATCCACTGACTGTGGTATCATTTTTTAAAGAGTATCTTGTTTGTTTGTTTATTGACTGATTGATTGATTTTTCTAGGTAGGGTTTCTCTGTGTAGCCCCTGGCTGTCCTGGAACTGAACTCACAGAGATCTGCCTGTCTCTGCCTCCCAAGTGCTAGGATTAAAGGCCTAGCTGTTTGTTTGTTTATGTATTACATATCACCACATCTGTGTGGATGAGTGTGCACGTGATGGCACATGTGGAGGTCCTTTCATCATGATATAGATGACTATAACCCCTTTTACCTGCTAAGCCATCTCACCAGCCCCAGTGTACATTTTGGGTTTTTATGTGCTTGTAATAGTGTGGGAAAGATTTGGCCACACCCTTTCTGGCAGCAATGGTATCTCAAGGACAAACATATATACTACTCAGTCCAGAAACATTCAGATATTCTATAGATTGTGTGATTATCTAAACCTGCCAGTCTCAGCCCTTTTTTATGGGCTCCTATTAATTTGAATGTAGTCGAAAGCCATGACTTTGGAGTCTGGACTCTCAAGGATAGCATTCAGAAGTGGGTGTTGAGAGCGATTCCAAGGTCGGAAGCAATTCTGAAGGGTTTCAGCATAATTATCATCATAATTTTACCACAGAGGTGTGACTTTACAGTAATGCCCATCTCCCAAGGATTCATAGCCAAGTGGCATTGCTGTGTCCGGTTGTAGTAGTGCATGAACCAGGTACCCTGTTTCCTTGGTGGAACTGCTGTGGGCTGAGAATATAATTTAGTCTTTGCTGTTCTCAGGCAGTTTTGAGTCTGCAGGTGTCTCTCTGAAGACCTTGCCCAGTGTCTCCACCGTCACATAACCGGTAGTGCTGTTAGACTGGCATTGTTCTTAGGATTGCGCGGTTAAGGGAACTTCTAGAAGAACGCTATACCACCAGCAAAGTGGCCTGACACTGTTGTACCAAATGTAGCAGTAGGTGCCCAATATGCTTGTTGACTTAACTTTTATTTACAGTAAAAACAAGTGGGTTAACTCTGTCTAGCAGTAATACATTCAATAAACTCAAAATAATTGGAAAAGAAAAGAAAATAATTAAGTACAAGAGGACACTGTCTGTTATTACTCAACTGGTAAGTTCCCATTCTCTCTTTCTCTGCCATCTTTTAATTAGACACATTATGTTATTTGAGTGGGACAATGGTGAACAGTGGGAATTCTCATCCCCACTGGGTATAATTGCTACCTGTCTTCTAGATAGCAGAAGGAAGCTTCAGGGGAGCGGTGGGAGAAGGAAAAGAATCTTGGGGCAATTGAGTGAGGTGGTGTGCCCCAGGCACACAGGAGCCAGGTTTTCTGAGGTCTGAAGCTGAGATGGGCTTTGTGTGTTTAAGGGGTGGAAGCAGGGCTCAGTAAAATTTAAAAAACAAAACAAAACAAAACAAAACAAAAAAAAAAACAGAGTTTGGGACCGGAATGGAGGTTCTTAGTTTTGCTATGTCACATTGTGACAAGGTTGAAGGGAATACAATTGTCAGGACAAGGAGACCATTGCAGTAGTATGCTCAAGGCAAAAAGAGGAGCAGGAGAATTTGGCTTACTACAAAAGGTGCTGAAAGGCAAAGTCATAGCTCAGTATGAATCAGGCCACTGCTTAGGTGTGAGAGGCAGAGGCCATACTGGAGTCAGCCAGGAGGAGGATGAGAGATCAAAGGACCAGCAGAAGGTACATTCCTGTTGCTTTTAAGAATTATGGTGGAATCCAACGTTCAGATGAAGTGGTCTCAGGACCAAGATTTTCTTTAAGCTTGCAAAAGAAGAAAAAAACAAATTAGTGATATTTGAAAAGCACAAATGTTAGCTGTTTTCAGTATCCTACTTCTCCCACCCTCGAACAACCTATAAAGAATGACTTTGGTATTTCTAAAGGGTCAACGACAATTAAAAGATGAGGAATAATAGTTAGCTGTCATTCAGACTTGTAGGATTCAGATTCTGGCATCTATGAATAAAGTTTTATTGGAACACAAGGCCAGTCATTTTTTTCACCTGTTGTGTAGGAGGGCTTCTGACTGCGGAAGCATGGCTAGGTAGCTGGCAGAGCAAATGACCGGCAGCGAAAATGCAATTAGCTCTCTGGCTTTACATTTATTTTTTTACACTGGTCTCTGCTCTGGCATACTACATCAAGAAAGGGGAGTAGTCAAAACAGAGGTTAAGATGTTGAAATGGCCATGCCACTGTGGGAAACTGTACTTCAGGGGAAGGATGTGGTGGCTTAGCACTCCGATTAATCCATATGAAACAGTTTGCATTTGGCAAGACACGTTATTTGTAAGATGTTTTGATTGTGTTAAAAAAATTAACCAAAGTAATTACGATTTCAAACATGCCTTTGCTTCCTTCCACCGCAAATCTTTCCCCGCTGTTGTTCAGACTGAAATGTGTAGGAATGTGCTTTTCACAATGTTGGTGTGCACGGATTCTCTTCAACTTTTAAAATTATTTTCAATATTTTTATTTTATTATTGTGTTGCACGTGCATGCATGGAATGTATGTGTGGGTTTCTTTCATGATGTTGATGTGAACGGGTTCTCTTCAAATTTTAAAATTAATTTTTTGGTTTTATTATTATTATTATTGTGTGTGTGTGTGTGTGTGTGCATGCGTGATATGTATGTGTGGGCACATATGCCACTGTCAAAGGACAACTTTGTGGCATCAGTGTTTTCCTTCCACCTTTATATGAGTTCTAGGTATCAAATCCCAGTCTTGGCCAGCAAGTGTCTTTCCTCTTTGAGCCATTGTGAGGGCTCCTGGTTCTCCTTAAAGTCTACATCCTTACCACTCTGCCTCATAGATAATCACACACTCTGGTTGTTAGTGTTATCCTCTCACTGAGATGATTTCCTGTTTGCTTTGATCTCCAGGAAATCGTGTTGTTTTTCCCTACCCCTGCAAAATTTGAGTGGAAAACAAACGACAGAACTAGCCAGATCTCCCAAGGAACTCAGATGGTAAAGAAACCCCACTGAGTCCATGCTGTCTGAGCATCCTGCAACCTTCCTTGTTGCAGCTTAAGGTTAGAAGTGCAAAAGTGGTGACTACTTGAGAGACCTTTGCTTGCTTGGATAATTATAAGCTTGACCAAGCATACAATGGGCTTCAGAGAAGCCAGGTTGTGGTTTTCTCATTAACAGCTCTGCTCCAACCACAGACCCCTGGTTTAGTTCATAGTCCTTATGAAATGTGTATTTGAAAAACACACAGTGCAATTTTTTTAAAGAAAAAATTCTTGGTTTAAACTTAATACCAAAACCAATTTTATTTCCATAGACTATTGTTGCCTCCACTGTAATCAAGAAGCCTATACATTAATTCGTTATTATAATTCTAAAATCAAGTACATGAGCAATTATATAAAATAAAGCTTTCTTGTTTGGGAAACCAGGATCTCTGGACTCGTATTCATAGTTGGTATCATAAGGCCTGGTGAGAGGAAAAAAGGAAAGCCTTCCAAGGGAATCTACTAAATTATCTAACTTCAAGGTTGACTAAGTGTCATAGACAAATGGTACACCTACAGCGGCCAGCGGTAATTACTGTGTATAAGTGAAAGTTCTCATTTAGAGAGGTAAAGATTTCATTCTTGAAAAATGGACGTTGGTTTTTATTTATACACCTGAGTCAGCGAGCACTGTTTTTCTTAGCTCCATTTGCTTTGCTCCTACATAAATATACACACATGTTCATCAGTGAGATGGGAAACCCACTGTCGTGCGCGCTTCTGGCAGTCCGTTTCTGCTTTCTTTCTCATTTCTCAATGTTGGGCTTGTTCCACTGGACCCCACTGCCAACTTGTATGCTCTGGAGAAGCCATCAAGGGATCTGAGAAAGAAACGCCTGACCAAGATAAACTGAAGAGTACAGGGCTCATGTGGGTTTTAGGTGGGCTTCTGTCCTCTCTGGGTCTCCTTCCAACTAGCAAAATTAATCCCTTTCTCCTCTGAGTGGCCAAAGGAGACTCCAGAGTCCCGTCTTCAATTGAACATCAATGAAAAGATGCAGCGAAACTTTATCAAAGCTTACATGAAAGCCCTGCTGATGTCTCTAAATAGTCAGGAATAAGCCTGTTTTGAGATCTAAAGTCTGCAGGGATTCATTGGAATCCTTGCCCATGTCTCCCCAAGATGAGTCATGGTATGGCTATTCAGGAAAACATTGTATGTGGTCTTCAGGTAGACCAGAAGATAGTGTCTTAAGTTTGTAATTTGTTCAGAGAAGCAAGCCTTAGGGTCAGAACATTTCTTTCTTTTTCTTTTCATTTTATTAGCCTTTCCATGGTGTCCTCCTGGCTGCGATGCCCTCAATATATGAACCTTCTTTCTCCTTCTTGACTTGTGCCCAAAGTACAGTGACAGATTTCTCAGATGTACAATACTGGCAAAAGAAAGATAGTGCCACACATTTGTGTGCTTGCCTCATGTATGAAGTGGCTTTCATGGAGAAATGTTAGTGACACTTTGCTCCTGTGTATTGTTGTCTTGAAGGACACAGCTTGTGTGTGCCCCAGTCCAGGTCTGGTCACCCATCCTCAATAAACCAACTAAAGAGACAAAGTAATAGTGCTAAGGAGAAAAAGGCAATTGATTCAGTGTCTCTTTGGGAAGAGGGACAAAGAGTTCCAGCAAACTCCTCAGGGTTCTGAAGTTTCAACAGGGGGTAATATGCACCTCTAAGCAAGGGCAGTAAAGATGTGGCCCTGCCCACCACTGACCCGCCATTGTTTGGTCTTCAGTCCCAAACTGGTCTGCTAAATTGTCAGGTCTGTGTGAAGTCTCTTTCCAGTTCTCACTCTGGCTGGAGAATCTTTGTGTGGGGGTGGGGGGGTCCCATTTCTTTTAAACTAGTGAAATGGGGTGATACCCTTAACTGAAGAGGAACATCTTCCTTTCCAAGGAAAATCCAGAGAAGCAGCCTTCAAACTGGTACTGTATAGACACAGAGCAGGCAAACCATTTAAACGTAAAATCCTTTATCTGATGGATTAATTGCTAAGGCTTGCACTGTAGTTCTCTACTGAGCCCGTATTTTGTTTTGCTTTAACGAAGCATAGGGGCCACTTACTAAACAATAACCTCTCAATATGTTATGGGGAAAGTTACAGTGCCTTGACATGGTTATGCTATTTTGCTATCTCTCAAGTGGAAGATTTGAGTCCGAAAGAAAAGGAAATGTGTAGCAACTGTTTTTGTTCCACAGTTCCCAAATGATACCATAGATGGAGAAATTTTCTCGGGCAGTTTGAGGGACACTTTCAAAAAACACCTTTTTTGGATGAGAGCCGCAGAATTGATGTTTTCAAGAAGATCTCACAGGAATCTTTGGTCTGTGGCATATGCAACCAGCACTCAAGGATCTCAACTGAGAGCTAAATAAGGATTTGCCACCAGCAGGCTCCCAGTATGTAACATGCTTGTGTAAGATCCACCTGATAGAACAGACACTGTAAAGGAACAGCCTCACGACGGCTCCTTGGAGAGTTTGTGTTTGTCTAGATAACATACTGCAAGCAGTACATCTGCTGCCTTCTGTTGGGATCAACTTTGGGGGGGGCAGTGATTCTGTATTTGGGGCATAATAAAGTAAGGTAGTTGGAAATGCGGCTTCATTCTCCTTCCCTTACCAAAGCTAAGGGCATAGAAATAAGCCAGGCTCTCAAACCTGCTAGTAGCAGAAGGCTTACTCAGGCAGTCTCTGACCTCACTAAGGTAGCCAAGGACTATTTTTGAGCTCTGAAAATTACTGATCCCCCAGGTGTTGCTGGTGTAGAATGCAGTCCTCGATTGTGCTGGAGCCCAGTGAACCCACCATAAGCTTATAGGGTTCGCAGGAGAGCCAGGTTTGAAGGGGCTCCCTAGGAAGTGTTCTTCCAATGCTGTGTAGAGTGGGGGTGTCGCTCCATCCACTCATTTCTTTGCAGGTAAAATGGAGGGTTAGTTTTCACTGTAGAATATGGTGAGTCCCTGATGCTTTATTTTCACCAAAAACTAGAAGAACAAGCAACAGAACCCTAGGCAGTGGAAGTTAAAAGAAGGATGGCTTCTGGTTAGCAGAAAGAACGGATGAAGAATTTTAAAGCCATAATGGTGTTTACACCTTTCATTTGAAACTTACTCCACCACAGAAAAATCTACTGAGTAAGAGCCCGAGACAATGCAATTAGGAAGTCTTCCCAGGATAGAAAAATTTGGAGGAGTCCCTGAAATATTAGT
The DNA here is from genome assembly GCA_001685075.1 of Bramus lutescens. NCBI lineage: Eukaryota > Metazoa > Chordata > Mammalia > Rodentia > Cricetidae > Bramus > Bramus lutescens. The sequence goes on from LOEQ01001295.1 coordinate 207,404, forward strand.
GCTAATTTCTTAAAGTGTACTTGAACTGGAGCTCCTCTTTACACAGTGTATTTTTCTCTTCCTCCTCTGACTCAAGAACCCATGTGAAATAACCGCCACAGCACACTGGAGCTGGGCCTTGGGTGTTTCCTAGTGACCATGCTGGGGGAGGATCTCTAGGTGGGATGTTGTTCCTCCAGCACTGAGGGATTTACTCCTGGGAGGAGCTGGGGCTAGGAAATTTCACACTTCACCAAATTGTGTTTAAAGAGAGGCTTCTGAGAGGTGTTGTAACCCCCTTATTTAAAAAAAAAAAGTCCAAAACAGTTATGACTTTCCTAATGCATTCTTTGTTATATTTTATGACTACAGAAGTCATCTTGAACACTTAAGCACTGATCTAGTTGAAGATATCTATTGGCCTAAATAACATTTTAAATTTTAATGGCTCAGTTGTTTCCGCTCTGAGCTTACACTGCATGTAGGAATTTAAACTATCTGGCACACATAATTCTGTTTCTGGCTGATACCCCAAAAATTAAAAAAAAAATTCTGTGGTTGCCAATTCTCAAGCTTAAAATCCCCTCTCATAAAATACTCTTCTGTTGCTAACCTGTAATAGAGCCTTTTAATAGACTTGTCCAAAAGATAAAGTTTCAGATGTGAGGATCACTATAAGATCATTTCATGGCCACGGTTTTTGAGAGCATCGCATATGGTGGCCATACAGAGGAACCATTTTCAAAAGGAGCTGTTTATAATCTAAACCAAAGGCTTCTGTCTCTGTCTCTGCCTACTGTTCCCTGTCTACCTCAGCAGGAGAGACAGTTACATGTAAAGTGGAGGCCCTGGTTCACAGCTTTTGCTCCATAAGTATTTGATCCCTTGTGTTTAGAACATCCCTATACTTACATAATGTGGAATCAACACGGAATTAAGATTTGACATCTCACCGGACAATGGTGGTACACCCTTGTCAGGCAGAGGCAGGCAGGTCTCTGTGAGTCTGAGGTCAGTCTGGTCTATAAAGTGAGTTTCAGGACTGCCAGGATTACACAGAGAAACCCTATCTCAAAAAACTAAAACTAAACTAAAATAAAAAAGATTTAACATCTCAGAACGTTCATCAAGAGAATGAACCTGGTGTTCATTCTGTTGTTCTCCGTGTCCCTCATNGGCAGGTCTCTGTGAGTCTGAGGTCAGTCTGGTCTATAAAGTGAGTTTCAGGACAGCCAGGATTACACAGAGAAACCCTATCTCAAAAAACTAAAACTAAATTAAAATAAAAAAGATTTAACATCTCAGAATGTTCATCAAGAGAATGAACCTGGTGTTCATTCTGTTGTTCTCCGTGTCCCTCATTTCCACTTTATTATCCAGAATCATCATTTTTTTTTTCAGCCCCATGGTTCTGTAAGCCAAGTGACATTTGGGCTTGGAAAGCTTCCACATAGCAGAGAACACATCGATTTGGCAAGAAGAGACTCACCAGCATCTTTGCTAAGACAGTAGGGTGCTGTAATACTCTTTGTCCTATAATTTTGTGTTTTACTTTATTCTTTTCCAAATAGTGCTATCCGAAATTTGTGTGCTCAGACAATGTACTTCAACTGCAATGAGAGAGATTTGTGTAAAAAAAAAAAATAGAGTTTAGAAGTTTAGGTAAAGGGACTCAAATTCTCAGTTTACAATAACCCTGACTTTTGTGAGTAGCCTGTGTGATCTCTTAAAATGACCATTAGAAAGTAGGTTCCCCATTCCAGATATATACATTATATATATATATNATATATATATATATGATGGGGAATTGGATGGCCTCAAAGATGACTAATGGGACTCTGGACCTTTCTGCCTTCGGGTCACCTTTTTGAATGTGGATGACATCTTAAGTGATCCAAAGTGTGACCATTTGGCAGCCAGGAGTAACTATGTTAATGGGATTGGTCTCAGTCCAGGTCTTTGCCGACAGGTGTTCACATCATAACGGACGCTAATTGACTTCCTAGTGTTTCCACTTGGAAGACAGTGGGCCATCTCTGAGACAGCTATGATGAAGGAGCAGCTCGTGATACATTCAGTCTCCCTTTTAAGTTAAGAGAATGAAAGCCCTGAGTAGGTACCCCCAGTACCTTGTAAACATTGCATCTGTCTCTCATGGGCCCCATTAACCCAAAAGATAGGAAATAGAAATCTAATTTTCAAAATTTCCCTGGAACTCAGAATGGTTGATGCCTCTTGTCTTTGAGCTTCTCTTTCCGGTTTTCCTGTAAGGTTGCATACCAATTATGAAAACTGGTACTTTGTTTAGGGTTGATGACCAGATATTTTATTGTTAACAATAGCTATAAGTGATTCTTGTTCAGCAGATTTCAAAGCATGATCTGGGCACAGTGGTGTATACAACAACAGTCCCAGCACTGAGGAGCTAGAAGCAGAAAAGTCAGGGATTCACAGTCATTTCTCTCAGAGCAAACTTGAGGCCAACCTGGGCTATATGAGGCCTTATCTCAAAAAAAAAGTATAGAAGAATAGAATTAAAGGAGGTTCAACCAACACTGATTCTCCTGTTACAAGTGCTTGAATCCTGAATGAAACACTGAAACATCATTAGCAGCTTTTGTTCGGGCATTGGCCTAAGGCTATTAATGTTAGTAAGACTGTCCCTGGAGATTTTTTTGGTTTATCTACTGGCCTTCTTCTTCTTTTCCTTCTTCTTCACAGATGACTCAAATATCTCTATAGCAAATGGAATTAGTTATCATACTTCAAAAAAAATGAGAAAGACAACAGTCGCCGATCTATTTATTGAAACTGACAGGCTCATTTGGCAAATGTTAGATGCCTTACCTCTATGGAAAGGTTTACAGAAGTAAGAAATAGAGAGTAGCGCACAGGAATGAGTGAGCAGGACTCTACTGGCCAGTTTCTGGAGCAGGCTTCCAAGTTTTCTGTATGTATAAATGTGGAAATTTGAGTGCGAGAAGCGGAAGACAGGAGTGAAGATTTACTGGGCACATCTATCATGTTGGCATTTAGAGGTTCAGTGATTAAAACCTGTTTAATTGAGGACCAGTCAAGATGCTCAGGATGTCAGAAAACTAAATGTTGCGGCATTGTCGGGACGATTAGCAGCTGTCTGGGAAACAAAACGAACCCGCAGCCCATGGTCTAGCTTTTCAGTTTGCAGCCCTAGGAGGCGCAGAGCTTGCTCTCCAGTGGGCTGGCAGCTGAAGGGATAGCTTCTTGGTGTGTGTAGCAACTGATTCTTCCCTCGCTTGGCTGCTCAGTACAAGACGTTTTTCTTACATATTCCAAATAAATATTGGAGGGCATCATGGGTCACGGAGGACCTGGCTTTGACAAGAGGGTCTCTCTCCAAATCATAAACAGATCAGTTGAAATACTCAGTAATTCTTTAATCTATGGAAGCTCAGCATCAACGTCCATCTCACTCGAAGCATTTAGATGAGGGGGAAATCATGCTGTTTGACTGTGGCCAGATTTACTGCGTCCTTATCTTAATACCGTTGTCTTGCTCAGGCCAATTCCTATAAATGAGCCCCAAGGGGGAAGGCTTGTCTTCCTCTTGCCTCAAACTGGCATTCTGACTTAGCGGGAAGTCCACGCATGGAGTCCTGTGGTGTTTCTGTTGGCAAGTGTTGCCCTATACCGTCTAGTGAATGGGCATGGTAGGACAGGCCTTTAACCACAGCATTCAGGAGGCAGAGATTGGTGGATGTCCAAGTTTGAGGTCATCCTGGTCTGCAGAGAGAGAGTTCCAGGACAACCAGAACGACCTTCAATACCTGACCCCAGAAACCCACTTTTGACAGGTTGGCCTCAGTAACAAAGTTTCTATATCTTTCTCAAATGGTACCACCATTGGGGAGCAAATGTTCCCGATGAGTGGATGGAGGACATTTTATTTTCCCATTCAAACCCTAATGGAAAGGAAATGCAAAGCTTTCTATAGCTTGGTGGGTGTTAGTGCGTGGCTTTAAAATTCACCAGTTACAGCGCTATCCTGAGGCAAGTTAAACTCTTTGTCCCATATTCTCCTCATCTATAAGAGAGGATAATAGCAGTGCCTATTTCATGAGGTTGGTATGAATTAATTCATAGCAGACATTTAGAATAAAGCTGGGTCGTTGCCTTATGTGGGTTCATTGTGCGCATCACTGCAGACATGTGGAGGGAGGATCCTCTGCTTTTAGTCAGGTGGCCTTGGGTTTTAACCCATTTCCTAGCTTTGGTTAAATTCTTTAATTTCTCCTTGCTGGAATTCCTGAATCTGAAACAAAAGAGCGACATAATATAACTACTTCAAGGGGTAGTTAAGGGTAGAAAGATGTGAGTGTGTGTGTTTGTCTCTCTCTCTCTCTCTCTCTCTCTCTCTCTCTCTCTCTCTCTCTCTC
>LOEQ01001295.1:213442-225198 GCA_001685075.1 Bramus lutescens
CTCCCACTCCCCCCCATGTCTCCAGATTACAGATGAGTACCACAGGCCCAGCTGCTTAGTTTCAATACTATAATGTGCTCACGTAGAGTAGGAAATTGAAAACTTCCGATCTTTGGGGAGCAGGGTAAGGCTCTTACACAGTGGATCCTGATGTGGCCGAGTTTTATAATGATTTTACTGGGAAGCAAAGCAGCAAAGGTAATCCAACTGATTGAATATAATAAACATCAGACGTGTGAGAAGCTTTTGGTACTATTAAACACTGTAAAAATACTAGTACTAAAAGAGCCCGAGCCTATAGGAACTGCTTGGCAGTTAGTTCCTGAAGCCATAGATATTGCCAAGCCCAAGGAGAGAAATGCTTTTCTCTCCTTGAATGTGGGAGAAAGCAATTAATATTAGCTCCAGAGTCCTTAGCATCTCCGAGATGCAAAACCCTTAATCACAAGGATATCATTAGTGCTCTGGAGCATTTAATTTTGATGCTTGACAGCATTTTAAAAATGCACAAACCTTTGATAAGGAAGAAATCAGAGCCATGGTGTGGAATTGAGAAAGAGAAGAATGAACAAAAACCACCTTAAGCTCTAAGTAATTAAAGTTAAATATACTGTTTGAATAAAGCAGGGATATTTATAAACTGTGGGTTTATCTTTCCTATCATGAAAAGACCCTTTGGGTAAACATCGTCTATTTAAAGCTGGATTCTAGGGTGGGAGAAAGGTAGCCTTGCTGTGCCCAAGCCGCCTCCCTTCCAAACAATGGCCAGGGTAACATCCACATCCACCCATTCAGGCCTCCCGACTTTGAGGGGCTGTTTTCACTCTTTGTTACCCACACGCAGGAGACTTTTTATTGTGTCTGTTTGTTTCCTGCCCTAGCCACCACCACCACCATCCTGCCCCCAAATCTAATTTGAATGAAAAGCAATTGGGTCATTTTAGCTGTTTCTCTGCCCCTATAAATTCCCCCATATAGTTTTTCATTTCTAGCCCACGATGCTGGCCGGACTCAAGAAAGCGGTGGTACAGTCCAGGAGTTGAGCCCATCTTTCCCTGTGTCTATTCTCCTTGTCTCCTTTTCTCTTCCCCATCCCATTTGGGTGGCACCAAACTGCAGCAATAAAATGGGTTGTAGGTGTTTAATGGCAAGTCATTGAGAAAGCGGATAAAAGAAAATTGTGGTAGTCACATCAGTGGGGAGCAAGGAGAACCGCTGGGCTTTGGACCAAAGGAAGTTAAATTTACCATGTTCTTAAGGGAACCACCTCTGTGTGACATCAAGGCACCGCCTTTAAATTCGTCCTCCTGGTGAAATGTGCCACTGTTAAGAGTCATGATGGAACCCTCTAATCTATGCAGTTTCTGTTTATCCAAAACACACACATGGAGATAAAACCACATGTGCCCTCTGAATGCTTTGTGCTGTGCTCTCAAACCAGTTGCATTCACAGGCACAGAGCAAATGGAGAGTCTAAATTCTCCTTTTCTCAGGGATGTGTGGAATTCTGGATGCAGAATAACGTGTGTGTGTGTGTGTGTGTGTGTGTGTGTGATCATCTTGGTTTTCTATTAGGAAGTTCAATGCATTCAATTTCCAAACTTGGGTGAATTTTTCCCTTTTCTCTTCTTGAGAGTTTTGCTCTAATTTACAGCAATTTTACTTTTTTCCCATCAGTGCGTGGAAAGATAGTTGGTTCCAATTGTTCAATCTTGGTGCTCCTAGTCTGACTGCAGAGGGCTCTTGATCCCTCTTATGCTTCAGCAGCCTGGTAGATGTTCATATATATATAAACTAGAGATGACTCCCGCTCCAGCTGCCTGTCTGCAGTGGTCCATGTAGCAGCCTTACATAACAAAACAAATTGCTGGGGACCTTCTGGATTTCGGGAGATGACCTGAGAATGTCATCTGGGTCCTGACAATTAAGTCAAGAAAAGTATTTGCACACATCCCAGAGGTACAGATGAGAAACGCTGAACAAATTGTCAACACCTTTGCCAGCCTGAAGAGTGGTCCTCTCAAAATGTCTGGAGCAGGTGCAATGACACCTGGCTTTTCTAGTAGCTTACATTTGAATGACATTTTACAGCCCGAGTATTTGAAAAGTGTTCAGAACCGTCACGCCGCCCTCCAAAAGAGAGGTCTCGTTTGTAATTAGAATTGTCATTTGCTTGGCCTCCGATTGTCAATGTCTTGGTTAAACTAAATGACAAAACTAAAGTCATAGAAGGACATAAGAAGGACGTCCAGACGGAGCGTTTGAAGGATGACTCATGAGTAGCCCTTAATATTCAGGACTCGTTTTACTGTCCACAGATAAAGTGGATCAATTTTAACATTTAGTTCATAGTTATCCATTCAAATGTATTGACCACCCACGATATGTGCTTGCCTTCCTGAATCCTGAGAATGGAGTGACAGGCAAAGCAACACCCACCCCTAAAGCAAGTGTCCCAGCAGCTTCAGCTTGCATCAGGAAGCATCGAGCCAAGAGCAGGCCAGGAACTTGCCCAAGATGGAAATGAACACATTTTAGAATAGACAATTTTGTTTTTGTTTGTTTTCTAAAAGGGTTTTTTTTCAAATCTATAAAGCCTTCTACTAAACCATTTATTTAAACAAAATGCTTAAGTGATATGGATTATCATATCGTGTCTTCCTCACACGACACAGAGGCTAACGGTTCTTGTTGCTTGCTGCAGGTCCACTCTTTAACCTCCTCCTCACACAAGGTCTTCTCTGAAATCCCACTACCACATACCCCAGCATCCATCAGCAGGAAGATACANCTCTCTCTCTCTCTCTCTCTCTCTCTCTCTCTCTCTCTCTCCTCTCCCCCTTCCTTTCTTTATTTTTCTTTTTTCTCTTTCTGAGAAAGGGTTTCATGCGGCCTAAGCTGGTTCCTGAATTTATTTACGAAGTAGCATAGTTTCACCTGAATTTCTGATTTTCCCTGCATCCCCCTCTCCAGTGCTAGGATTACAGGTGGGCTCCACCATTCCCAAAGTAAAACGTCAGAAAAAACTTCAGAGCCCTCAGAAAGTTCATCTCTCATGGAAGAACACTGTCTCCAAAGGTGATGGGAAGGAGTTCCACCAACCGGACCAAACCTACAGGCAACTGTCAGCTCTTTTCCTATATGATCTTCTCATATTGACTAAAATTCCTATAATGATTAGATTTACCATGTTTTCAGCTAAATATTGTTTTGTTTTGTTTTCAATTCTAGTTGGGGCCTTAATGTTATTTATCTACTTACCTTGTTTTGTTGACAGGGCAACAACGCCTTGGCGTGTTAGAACACAAGATCCTCATTTCTGGCGGGGCCAGGCAGGCTGGCACACGCCTTTAATTCCAGCACTCTCTGAATTTGAAGCCAACCTGGTCTACAGATTGAGTTTGAAGACAGCCAGTGCTATACAGAGAAACTGTCTTGAAAAGCCAAAATAAAACATGAAGAAAGAAAAGGAAAAAAATGCATTTCTAGATGAACTGGGGATAGACAGTGTGGATAGATACCAGTGGTGGCATTTAAGGTGGTCCTAGGATAGGACCATTGGGTTGTTACAAAAGAAGGAATTGCTCTGTATTGCTCTGTGTGTAAAGTTAGTTTTTTTTTTTTTCTCAACATCCTCTGAGCAATTTTGAGTATGCCAAGGTCAGGATCTCAAGTCGGTGACTGGGTAGCCTCAATCTTTTTTTAATGCTGGCGAATCTCACATTGTAACAAAGCTTGGAAAGGCAATTATGCCTAGTGAAGGCTGATAACGTGGTTTCACTAACATTTGATATTTTTATGGTTATTTGTCATTAGTTGGAAGTAATGATAGTGTTTAGCTTGTTAATGGGAAGTTTTCTTCCGAGATAACAATTTTAAGTAAATAGTGTGTATGTGTATTTAAGAAGATCGCTTATTCATGACACAGCTCGGAGGGGGTGGCCAGCAACAGGGTGGTATGAGAAGACCAATGCTTGGGAACCACGGGGCGAAGAGGAAGACTGGGGCATTCCATTGCCAAATACCTCATCTAGGGGAACGAGCTGCAGGCAGGCACACGTGGCAAGCTGATGGCTTCCAGATGTAGAGTTGGAGGCTGCGTTGGAAATAGGCTAGATGAAGGCAAGGGGTGAGCCCGTATGCGGCTTATGATGTGGAGGACATCCAAGCTGCCTCTTGTCCAGAGTGGCAGTATGGCAGAGCTGAAGTTTTCTCAGGCCTCCGTCCTTCCCAGGGGAAGGGCGAAGGAAGCTCTTCTGAGAGAACGTGGCGTGTAGGCCTGACCTAGGTGTCTTTCCCAGAGTCACAGATTGTCTTTGTCACTGTGCCCATTCCAACACCCCTCTCAAGAACAGCTGGCCAAGAATGAATTCAGATATGACATTCCAATCACGGGGTACTGTTTGTAAATTAGAGATGTTTAGCCCATACTTCTGTAGGATGACACCAGAGGCATGCATCAACTCTGAGCTCCTCTGACCACCCTCATCCCATCTGTAGTCTGTAGGATGACACCAGAGGCATGCATCAACTCTGAGCTCTTCTGACCACCCTCATCCCGTCTGTAGGATGACACCAGAGGCATGCATCAACTCTGAGCTCTTCTGACCACCCTCATCCTGTCTGTAGGATGACACCAGAGGCATGCATCAACTCTGAGCTCTTTTGACCACCCTCATCCCGTCATTTTAATCATCTTCCCTACCCATTGCGTGTCTCGTCCACTTCTCACTCTCTCCTGCATTCTATGACACCTCAGACAAAATCCACTCTGTCCATTTTATTTCACGTTGGCGCACATCCAATTTCCAAGTAGGAAAATTAAAGATATTCATTCTATTAACAAACAGGGTCGTATTGTGTTGTTGACTCCCTGCTCGAGAGTTCCAAATGCCCAAGGTGAGCTCTGATTCCCTCTGAATGTCCCTAAGAAGGCTGCTGCTCAACATGAACCGAAATGAATTTCATTTCCCCTTGGAGCGATGTCCTGACAACCTAGCCAGAGAGAAACCACTTGCATTCAGTGGCACTCTCTGAGGGCAGACAGGCAATTGTTGCCCAAGGAGTCTGTCGATTTTTCAGAATCTAACTCGAGACTGTTTCAGAGAGAAAGTTCATTTGATAATTTTCTGATTTGTTCCTCTCCTGCCTTTTCTCTAATGGCTTTACTTTTCGATTTCATGTCCCAGTCTCAAACATTGGACTTTAAAGAGGCCCCCTTTATGGAGTGTATGCTAAAGTGCTCTGTTAGGTAATACATTTTTTACCTGGAGTAAAATGGTTTCTCACAGTTAGGCAGCCTTCTGAGCCTGGTTACCTCTCTACCTCTATATAGGATAAAAGTTCTATACCAGCCTATGCCAGTCAGTAAAGAAAAAAGCGTGGGGTTGTGTGTGTGTGTGTGTGTGTGTGTGTGTGAATACATCTAACGAGCACATTTCCGTTTCTCATTTTCTTCAGATGTTTCACAGCTTCCATATGTCTGTTGCATGCGGCTTTGTTCAACCAGTTGGGTATTACTAACCTTGGCCTTGCCTTTGATGGAAACCATGTGTCTGAACTGTATCTTTCACTGGTGTTTATGCCTGAGTTCCAATCTGGGGTAGCGGAGAGAGAGAGAGAAAGTGGGGGGAGGAAGAGAGAGAGAAGCTTTGGGAGGGATGTCAGAAGCTATGTTTCCATCTTTCAGCATCTCCGACAGAGATGTCAGGCTGTCGGTATCTGTGTGTAGGAGACAACCCTTGCTAGATTGGCTCTGTCGTGGAGACTTGCTTTTATGACTGGCCTGTCCTCTTGACTCTGCCACCGGGATGCACATCCCATGTGGTCAGCTGGTTCTGACGCTTTCCATATTCTGGTTCTGGTGCTAATTTGTTTTACTTACTCTTTCCTGCGTTGAGAATTGCCAGTCCCGTGGGTGCTGGGGGTGGGTGGGCGAGTGGGAGAGGATAACACTCATTTGTTGGAAGTCGATTTTCACATGTTCCCACAGTCTGGGGAGTAAGTGACTATGCTTTCAATTTAACAATCCCCCTAATCTCTGGTCCTTCAGGCCAGCTTTGTGAGATAAGATGAAGGATTTCATGAAAGTTTCCTCTTCTCTCTGGGGATTGGACGTTGGCACCGGTCCACGTCTGTCACAGCAGAGCTGCTAACAGCTGGCTGGAGATGACAGAACCGCAGAGGAGAGATGCAAGCATTGGGCAGCCTGCTTTCATAAATTTCAAGAATGCACACACGTCCCCCCACTGGCCCCCGCTTCAAGAACATAACCAAAAAGACTGCTTTCATGTCTTTCTCAGTGGAGAGGAAGTTTTGCCACTCAGCAGGCACAAGAACAATTTCAACTCCTATAAAATGGTTGCATAATGTCATTTATGTCCAGAGAGACCATCGTGGGTTTTTTTTGTGTGTGTGTGCTCTTCATTATTTGCATGGCTGTGTTCAAATGGAAAAGTCTTGCTGTAATTAAGCAGTACCTTTATTTATATTGGAAAGTGGATAAATCCTTTGCCTTCCAGCATTCCCCACAATAACTGTGGAAGGATGGGGAGTCCCTCTGCTTGTCAGTAAGATGCATCAGTACCTGGGTAGAGCTTGAAGGCAAGTTGGTCCTGAGGCAACTATGGCTTGAAAAAAAAAAACCAAAAAAACAAAAAACCTCAGGCAACCTGCCCTGTACCCATTGCCCAATAGAAATAGTGTTTTTAGGTACCAGGGAAATGGCCTTGTGGACTTTTAGAGTTAACGACCCTTTGCTTCACTGGTGTGTGTGTGTGTGTGTGTGTGCGCGCGCGCGTGTGCGCGCGCTCGCGTGCATGCATGCAGGCACGCGTGCAGAGGCCACTGGTCGCCAAGTATAAAAGGATACCCAGTGTCCTCCTCCATCACTTATTCCCCATTCACCTCCCCAGTTCCAAGGTCACAGATTTAGTGTCAACCACACCTAGCTTTTTTGTGCGAGCTGGGGATTCAAACTGGGGTCCTCATGATTGCAGAGCAAGCGCTCCTCCCACTGAGCCATGTCCTAGGTCCTCCTCATAGATTGTCTTTTAAATAAAAGTCATATGCAAAGCAAAGTCTGGAGAGGATGGTAATGAAAAATGCTGAGCTGGTCTGGAGAAAGGCAACGTGGCCAGGAGGAAGATGATGCTATTGAACTTGCTGAAGTAAATGAAACTTTTGAGTGATGGTTCTTTCTAAAGGAAGATCCTTTCTTTTTTTTTTCTCTCTCTCCCCCTGGTAGCACCATCATCCATTGCTTTGGTCCAGGCTAAAGAAGTCACAAGATACAGTGTGGCTCTGGCTTGGTTGGAACCAGATCGGCCAAATGGAGTAATCTTAGAATATGAAGTCAAGTATTATGAAAAGGTATTTCTTCCCTTCCCTCCTTCCCTCACTTCCTTCTTCCAACTCTTTTTCTCTTTTCTTCTTTCCATTCCTTCCCCTCCCTTCCTCAAGTGCTAAACATTCTACATCATGAGATAGCAATCAATACCAAAATCAAATGCATCTTGATTCCCAACAAAATCTGATTGTGAAATGTAATATTTGGCTTCTTACCTTGAAAAAACACAGATTATGTTCTAATATAATAACTTTTCTTTCTAATAAAAGAAATCAAGACCTAATCTATATACCTTCTATTATGGAGAATGACTCATAGCTACTAAAATAATGATATGTTTAAGCAGATCACTGCTGTTCAATATGAAGGTGTGGGTTTTGATGACTTTTAACAGAAAATTGGGTGAGGAAAATTATGTTCTTCAGCCCCTTATAGAAAGACATTAATTTTGCAAGTAAATTGTCTCTGAAAGGACAGAGTTCTGAAGAGAGCTATTTGCATCCAAGCTTGGATGCAATCTTTTTGTTTTCGTTAGGTTTATTTGTTATGTATTCTGTCTGCATGTATGCCTGCAGGCAGAAGAGGGTGCCAGATCTCATTAGAGATGGTTGTAAGCTACCATGTGGCTGCTGGGAATTGATCTCAGGACCTCTGGAAGAGCAGCCAGTGCTCATAACCTCTGAGCCATCTCTCTAGTCCCTTGTTTTTATTTTTTAAGACAAGTTTTTTTTTTTTTTTCTGTGCAGCTCTGGCTGTCCTGGAATCCACTCTGTAGACCAGGCTGGCTTTGAACTCAAAGATCCACCTGCCTCTGCCTTCCAAGTTCTGGGATTAAAGACATTGCTTATTGACTTCCTTAGTAGAAGCAGAAAGACGGCCAGATTGTTTAATTAATATAAGATTACAATATTTTTGCCACTTTCCAGACAGAAAGGAACTGTTAAGGGAGACAGTATATCAAGTAAAAGGAATAGAAGTGGGTATATTGGTTTCTGATTTACAGTTTTGTCCCCTGGTCCACACTGAGGAGGACTCGAGGACATGGACGAGGGATGAGACTCTGAAATGAAGACCAGGATGCTGATTTCAGGTTTTCAATAATCTTAGGGTATAGGGAAAACATCAACCATCATTTGATATTCTTTACAAAATCAGATTGTTTTATCCTCAACATCCCCAAGAATTAGAAATAAAAGTAATGACCAACGTCAGCAATGACCCGGAACTCTGTCCTTTTCCTGAGCCTGGAAGAATTGACACCAGTACTTGGACACCGCAAGCGCCGCAGAACATTTCAGAGAGTGTGGGGCTAGGAGAATGCACCCAGTGTCGGGTCACTCGCTTCCCGCCTCCTACCTAGGACACATCTTGCCACCTCACCAACTTTGCTTTCCTGCAATGTTATAGGATCAGAATGAGCGAAGCTATCGCATAGTTCGGACGGCTGCCAGGAACACGGATATCAAAGGCCTGAACCCTCTGACTTCCTATGTGTTTCACGTGCGAGCCAGGACTGCCGCTGGCTATGGAGACTTCAGCGAGCCCTTGGAGGTCACTACCAATACAGGTAAAGAGACCACCCAGACACCACCCGTCCCCAGGTGCTTTTACTTACAGGTTGAGCCCCAAAAGAGCTGTGCATATATTTTGGCTAGGTAAGCATTTGACTTCTATGGACATTTGCATAAAACAAGATAACCAGTGTCTACTTATTAGAAACTCTCATGCTGTTTGAGGAACATTATTTGCAATAGTGTCTTATCTGTCTTCCCGTGAATGAAAAATGATGTCAATGCTAGTCTTTTTGAACCTTCTATTCAACCATGAATAATGGGTTTACTAACCTGACTAACTGAGGGTTCTGTAGCCACCCCACATTAAGAAAAGTTTTCTTCCTGAGAAGATTAAAGAACGAACCAAAATTGCCCATTTTTTTCCTACTTATTTCTAGGAATCTGTTTAAATTGTGTCATTAGGATGCATGCATGTTTTTACGTTTTTTTGTACACCATTAAGTCTTGCTCCCTGGAGAGCTTGGAATGGCTAACTGAACAAAAGTTTTCTAGATGAGAGATGCCTCCTTCTTAATTACCGAACCCAAGCTGAGCCTACTTGATAAGAAGATGGTGGGACTGAATTTTCAGCATCTGTTACAGATGCTGAAGTTATTAAACGAGGATGAAGAAGACAGATGAGGAAGTTGAGATGACTCTAAAGGACACATATCATTGATGTTATGCAGGAAAACTTTAAGGAGGAGGCTTTGAGCCCACCTTTAATAGGTTGGTTTTTAATAGCTGTGTACGGAAGTAGACCATTCGGATTCATTTGTCCCTTCTGAACTTTCCAAATGTCTCTTCACCAAGGAATGTATTTTTGTTTTTCATTATGTAAGACTTTTTGACAAAGAGGATATGAAGGCATCAAAACACATATTTTTAGGTGCATTACAGAATGCTTTAAAAGTATATGTGTGGGGGGGTGTTTGCTTAGGAGATGCTGTTGCATAGACAGCTTCAGAAAGTTGAATGTGAAAACAAGTTCCATCTCTTAGGACCGCCCCCCCCCATGTGACCTTCATGTAATTGTCATTCCAGTGCCTTCCCGGATCATTGGAGACGGCGCCAACTCCACTGTCCTGCTGGTCTCCGTCTCTGGCAGTGTGGTGCTTGTGGTCATTCTCATCGCGGCTTTTGTCATCAGTCGTAGGTAAGCACAGGAGCACAGCCCCCTCATGCTCAGTTTTCTACAAGAGACTTTTGCCTTCCCCACACAAAGCCACAGGCTTTTGCATGCCAGGGGTTCTCTTCATTCTGGTCATCCCAGATTCCTCCAGGATTTTATGGCAGGAATGGGGTGGCAGCCTTCTTTCTGTTGAGAGTCCTGGAAAATTTCAGCCAGTTGCAGGAAGCCAGTAGGAGATGTCTAGATGCATTAAGCTGTGAGTTGTTACATTTATCCCTCTGGTAAGCCTGGACTCTGCTCCCAAATGTTGAGCACAGCCATTTGACAGCTGGATTTGTTTTCTTGTATGAGACAGCAGTGGTTATTGCCTGCCTCTAAGGGATGGTGGCAAGAAACTTTGCCACCGTAGGTGCCAAACAACACAGTAGGTGCTTTGGCATATTATTGGTTAACAAGAATGGTAAGGAATAAGAGCACTGTGCTACCTCATCTCTCGGAAAATGCCATCAGTATCTGCAAAATCTGGTTGAGCAGAGTGTTTATGCCCGGTGCATTTAAGGAATACCTTGGTGCTTGAAAGGGAGAGAGCCTGTGATGGCTTGGTTGTGTGGTCTCTAAGGCAATCTTAATTCTCTCACTTCTGTCCAGTTGTTCACACTGATCAGTTGCTTCATGGGATACAGCTGCTCATCATCACCCGTGCCCCATATTCAAGCTTTCCCCACCATGTACCACATCCCCAGTTTCCTAAAGTGGGGCTTTTGTTTTAAGTATGAGCTTCTTCAATATGAAGCTCTTCATGTGAACGAAGACGAAAGGCACATAAATAGACAGAGTTTGTCTAGTGTCATCTCGTTGCTATGTTTGTAGTTAGAGCTCCAGTTGGTCCCCCAGCAGCCATGCTTGGCTCTCAGACTACTGGCAGTCCTGTTGTCCCATCCACTTATTGATGATCTCACCAATGTCAAACCAGTGTCTTTGACTGACACCATCACGTTTATTAGCCACAACGCTCTGATGCACACTGATATACATTGATGTTAGGGTGATGAACGAACATGAGAGTTAGACCAAGAGACCCACTAGTCACAAGCATTTCCTAATACTGTGATCATACCCTCGCTTTCCAGAGTGCCATGTATACAGAGATCCATTTGTTCACTCTAATAATAACACCATATGGAATAATGTGCTGCTCTGTATGGTGTCTCTGTGTTTGTCATTGGCGCCATTCCTTTTGAGAAAATCTGTAAGTTGGTGTGCTTGACCAGAGCCGTGCGCTAAGTCTCCAAGAAGTAAACATTTGAAAGGAAATCAAGACTTTTCCTAATTTGCTGCCATGAGATTTTGCTTGTGTACATGTGTCATATATGATACATTATATGATGCCTAGGAAGTGATGCATTATTCCCAACTCCTCCAACCGCGGGGGAGAACAACGGAGATTACGTGAACATTTGTTTGAATTAGCGCATATTTCAGTGTTTCAACTAAAAACACAGGAAGTACAGAAATGGGAGGAAATGAAAGAATAGCATGAGTGACCTACCTCTGGAACAGTAGCTAGAGGTCTGGCCACTGTGTGATGCTTAGCAGTGCATGCGCGTTCCCAGCACTGACATGTGCACTGACTGGGGCCGTTCTGCAGTTGGAGTCTAGCTTTTCTGTGGATTTCTCTTCCTTCCTTCCTTCCTTCCTTCCTTCCTTCCTTCCTTCCTTCCTT
>LOEQ01001295.1:229154-252419 GCA_001685075.1 Bramus lutescens
CGGGGTGATTTCCTGCTGTTCCCTCTGGGGATGGTTAATGCCCTTGTTAGCCAGTCCCCAGGACTGCAGGGAAGATTGCATTCACTCAAAGCTTCACCTGCAGTGTGGGGCCCTTTGCCAGGATGCCTTCCGTGGCAAGGTTCCATGTTTCCTTCTGGACCATTCTAAGAAACCACTCTACTGCTTCCCCCTTGCTAATCGCCTTGTCCACATCTTTGTAATTAGAAAATCTCTCACAAAGCCTTGCTTCTGCCATTCAGGTGATCTGTCTGGGATGTCAATTTAGACTTAGCCCCTCAGGAGGGCTCACCCAAAGTAAGCTTCAATGGTCTTTCTTTCCTGGGATAATAAAGAGCCACATTGTCCTACTCTGAGCCAAGGGGAAAGGGTCAGAGGTGACTGAGGTAAGACAGAGCTTAGGCATTTTTGTTTTCAAGGTATTATTAGAGCGTTAATAGGCTGCAATTAGCCTTTGAACAGTAATCCTCGTGTTTCATTCTCAATATCCCCTGTACCCTTGTAGGGTCCTCTACTCCAAATGACACACCACATGAGAAAGATCTTTAAATGCGCACCTTCGCGCTCATTTAATGGCAAGTCTGAGGAAGGAATGGGAGGGCCCGCCTTATCACTAATGACCTCTGCCATTTTGTATTTCCTCTGGCTTTGTCCACTTTTAATGAATGTGCTTGATGTGAAAACAGTCATGCTTCATGGTTGTTTGAGGCCACTGGTTCTGTCGTAGGTATTTTTTTTTCGGCCAACTCTTTAATTTCAAATGGATGCCTAGAGCTTGAGGGCAGAATGTGTTTCTAGCATGTACTAGATTCCGTGTTGGACCTCCAGAAGGTAAATAAAGGAGGGCCTGCACGTACTAAAGCTTTCTTCTCTGTATTTTCTCCCCTTAATTTCACTATTGGAGTTCTAAAATGGTCTAAAAGCTGGTCCTATGATTTCAGATAAGGCCTTTAGAGCTCTGATAAGATAGCCTATCGGACCCTGGGGACTTAGTCCTGTTGATTTCTTGACTCAAAATATTGTTTTTGTAGTCTCTGCCCTAAAGCCCTTCTGCCAGCTTTAAAAGGGGGACAATGGACAGGGGAGGGGGCAGGGTAGAAGGTGCTCCACGTTCCACAGAAAGTTCTTCCTGTTCACCTCGTTGAACTATCTGTTAAGCTTTTTGATGAAGCCGTAGCTTTCTAAGAGCAGCCGGGTTTGGTTGTGGATTTATGGATACAGTACGCACCATTAGGGTTGGAGAGAGAGCCCCGTCACCTGCTTACTTTGCAAGCACAAGGACCCTCGTTCAACCCCTAGAACCCAAGTAGTACCAAATGAAAGCCAGCACGGCAATATGTATGCTGGTAATCCAGTTTGAGGAGGCAGGGACATGGTAGACCAGTAGTAAGCCCCAGACCATAGAAAGAGACCTTATCTCAAAAAGTAGATAGTGGCTGAAGAATAGTACCTAAGGTTGTGGTCTGGCATCAACACGAATATGTGCATATGCGTGCATGCCTACACACACACACACACACACACAATACACACACACAATCACTACCTTTGAATGTACTATTAAGTCTTTTCATTTATCTTGTAACTTCGTCTCCTCTAGGAGAGGCACTGTGAGGGTCTGGGCTAGACCGTGGCACCTATCAAATCCTTGCACTTGCCAAGAAGGGATGTGAGTAATTTACTCGATGCCCTTGGTTCTGAGTCCTCCTCTGTACCAGGTCCTCATCTGTACAATGGAGCTGAAACATGTGGTTTCCACCTGATTCCTTTCATAGGATTGTTGTGAACAAGTAATTAAGTAATAGACCCTTTGAAGGCCCTTTGGAACGCTAACTGCAAAGGAAAACACAGGCTGTTATTTGGTACTGAAATATGCACTTTGCAGTTCATGGTAGTAACTATGGTCTCTGTTTTGTTAAGCTGGCTTGTGCTTTGCAAACAGTTAGGGGAGGAGATAATGTATGTAATGAGACGACTTTGAAAACTTAAATGCAATGTAAGAGCACAAGGTATCATTATTTGCGAGGGAACTATCCACGTAGAGGAACATCTGTGGGCTCCGAGGGTCTCATTGCTGCGCTGGTGCCTGCGGAGCTGACAAATGAGAGGCTGTTGGGAGGAAACTTTGCACATGTGCCCAGGGCTCTGCTGCCAGAGGTGGGCTGTGTGCCTGCTTGCTCTGCTTAGTGCCTTTAGTTTCTCTGTATTTTCTCTTCTTTGGGGTTAGCCTGCCTTTCTGCCTGTTGGAACACAAACACGGTGGCTTTAGTGAGCCTTACCTCACCTTTGGAACTCAAAGCAATGATGAATTTCTTTGGAAGTTTTACATTATGACAGAGTCATACATCCACACGTTTTATTCCCAAAGTGAAGAGATCTGTAATAATCAAATGAGTTGGTTTTCTAATTATTTTATTTTAGGTGATATAACTTTTCCTCATTCAGCATAATATATATTTAAGGGCCAGGAATGTAGTTCAGTGTAGAATGTTGGCCCAGCATGTGCAAGGCCATGGGTTCCATTCCCAGAACCACACACACACACGGTCACAAAATTACATATGCATATATTTGTGTCTATGTATTTGTTTATATATTTAAGATTTTTTAGTTTTCAAGTCTCGACTTGATTTTCTAGTTCGTATAAGTGGTTCAAATTTTCCTGACTTGAGTTTAATATGTATTAAAGATTTATATTTCCTAAAGCTTTATAAAACAAAAACAGCAACAAATCTTAACTCCAACAGGACACGGACAGACAGTATGCAAACTCTGAGACCAGGAACCTTCTCTTAGAAGAGAATTATACAGATCTAGTGGTCTACAAAAATCTATTGAAATGTAGTTAAGTACAAAACAAACATTTGCTTCCTAGAATGTCATTTGTATCTTGGCTATATTAGTATGCTATAGAGTGTATCCCTCCCCCTAATCCCCAGATGTGGACCTAACCTAGGGCCTTGCTCTTGGTAAGAGCTCTACCACTGAGCTAAATCCCCAACCACTGAAACCTAATGTGATAATGAGGTGTTAGGATATTATCGTGATTATAGCAACAGGATGTGTTGTTCATTACCTATCACACACTAAACATTACTGCCATTTCACTGACGAGACTTAATTAAGAATAATATGTATGCAGAACCAGCAAGGTGGCTCAGAATGAAAAGGCATTTTGAGTTCTATCCCTAAAACCCACAAGCCATGGGAAAATGGAATAAAGGAACCAACTCTTCAATGCCCTTTGACACCTATGCTCACAGGTTCTCCCACCTGTGTGTGTTCATGTTCACACACACAAACAGAGGTCATAGATAGACAGATAGATTAGATAGACAAAGAGATAGAGATAGAGAAATGGATACAGTGGTCATAGATAGATAGGTGGATGGACCGACTAATGTTCTATCTATCTATCTATCTATCTATCTATCTATCTATCTATCTATCTATGATAGATAGTAGGGTTATATAGAAAAAGTAGCCAATCAGATATTCTGGGCTCTGGGGGCTTAAGTTTATAACTCTGACTCAACATGAGGTAACATTATTCTCTTATTTTGCCTCTCCCAAGCCTCAGTTTTCCTATGTGTGAAGTGTGCACTGCCTATCCACCCGACTTCTGTTGTGGTCAGGAAGAATTTGCTTACAGCTTTTTTGTTGCAAGTTTCATGTTGGAAATGATTTTCTTTTTTTCAACTTTTGATAGGCGGAGTAAGTACAGCAAAGCGAAACAAGAAGCAGACGAAGAGAAACATTTGAATCAAGGTATAGAATTGGTTCCAAAAGTAATATCATTTTTTTAGAGCATGCTTTGTGTCATCTAACTTAGAAATGTTGGTTAATGTGCCTATTAATATTTGTGTACTGTATGCCTTATCCAAATAACATTCTTCAAGGATGTCAAAGTGTAGTTGATGATTCTAGATTATGTCAAGTGAGATTAAAGGCAAGAAGTTTATTAGTGTCTGCTTATTCTATCCTCTGCTCTGCAAAAGTGTTTTTCTAGCTGACTCATTTTTACAGCTGGGCAGCAAGAAGTAATGGATAGTTATTTTTTGATTTTTGTTTGTTTGTTTGTTTGTTTCTTGTTTGAGACAGGGTTTCTCTTGTAGCCTTGGCTGTCCTGGAACTAGCTCTGTAGACCAGGCTGGCCTTGAACTTACAGAGATCCATCTGCTGGGATTAAAAGTGTGCACCACCACCAATGACCAGGCTAGGTCATTATTTTCATAACCAAAAAATTTGGGTGTGGGAATGATAAAAGAATGAGAGGTTATGTAATGGTAGTATGTGATGCTGGGATGACAGCCATCAAAAATGTGTTGTTAGTAGACTCTAGATGTTGCTGTTACAGATAGGCTCAAAGGAGTCAGTTCAAAGAAATTGATTTTAGTAGTTGAAAACACTTAAAAGAAGCCAGATGACCCAGCGTTACTTTTTGAGATGACGAGATAGTGCCATGTGAAAACAACTCCAACCTATTCAGTTATTTGTTAAGACCAAGGAAGAGAAAAGGAGAAAGATGAACAAGTTAGGACAGCTATGGAGGTTTGGTCAGCTGGCATCGCACATAAAGTCCCCTGTGGAAAGGCAGGTAGAAAACTGTCGGTAATGCATGTTGCCAGCTGCCTCCGAGATCATGTTCTCAACATGTTTGTGAGCGTGGCACATGGGCACTTGTACTCAGAGGACTCAGAACAGTCATACATTCGGCTGGACTATAGCATTACCTCCCGAAGAACCTCCTTTCCCAAACGGAATGCAAGTGGAGGTGCATTTAGTGGCCTTAACTCTCAAGTCAGCCGGTGGCCGGTATTCCTCCTGTGTACACTAATCTAGTTTTCATATTTGCCTGTTCATTTTTGGTCAGGTATTTATTTGGTTTAAATATGAGGGAGAAGTGATACCCTATAAACAGGGCCTGTGGAACAGGAGCGCGCCTATTGTCTTCAATAAAGGACAGTACTTGAAACGGACGGGTAAGACTTTAGTGTTAGGACAATTGGAGCTAGGAGTGAGAAAGGATTAAGCCAACACATTCTGAATTTCCTGATGAGAGATTCACTTTTTCCTCCAGGGATGAGTTGTTTTTAAGCTCTTATCCTTGAAGTGTGAGACCAATCCAGGAAGTCCGTAGAACTGCATGCAGTGTCTTAAGCAGCTAGCAAATTCTTTGTTTACCCACTAATGGAAACCAGAGCAAGAATTTAAACATTTTCATATGTCAACGGCTATATAGCTAACCCAACTGTTCCAATGTGAAGGCTTGGTTGTTTTGTTTTTGTTTTTAAGTAAACCTCGCCCATTTATGTTTATTCGTGTTTCCTGGGATCCGTCCAGTCACCTTATCTCTTGTTCGTTCTGTAGGTGTTAGAACTTATGTGGATCCCTTTACATATGAAGACCCCAACCAGGCAGTTCGAGAATTCGCCAAAGAAATCGATGCATCCTGCATTAAAATCGAAAAAGTCATAGGAGTTGGTAAGTGTCTGAGTGTCTTGCCAATAAGTCAGCTTCCTTTGTGAATGTTAAATAGTTATGTAAATTATGCAATTACATTCGCATGTATGAGTGAGTGTATTGCGCGTCCGTCTATATATGTAAATATTATGCACTGAGATTTCCTCATTCAGAATATGAATGTGATGGTCTGTAAGGAACTCTGGTACAAATTTGAACTTATTTTCATGAAAATGAGCATGGGGATAAACACGTAAGATCTATAGTCAGATTAGTTGGACCAGAATGTTCTAAGTCTCACTAGGTGAAGTAAGGTTTACCTTAAGCTTGAGTTTCCTATGATAAAATGAAGTCTCTAAGAATAGGCTTTGTGTGTGTGTGGTGGTGGGGGGTTACTAAATAAAATAATCATTGGGGTTCACTAGCTAAGTACCTGATACAATAAAGGTTTTTTTCTTTCATCTCAAATGCATTTCTTTCTGGCACATCTGGGATTCTTCTCCCTCAGGTGAATTTGGAGAAGTCTGCAGTGGGCGTCTCAAGGTGCCAGGCAAGAGAGAGATCTGTGTGGCTATCAAGACCCTGAAAGCCGGGTATACTGACAAGCAGAGGAGGGACTTCCTGAGCGAGGCCAGCATCATGGGCCAGTTTGACCACCCAAACATAATCCACCTGGAAGGCGTTGTCACCAAATGTACGTGGGTCATCCCCCTCTACAAAGCTAAGTCGAGAGTTACAGGGAAATTAAACACACATTTTCTTCTAGGGAAATGACAGATGGCACAGGCCCACTGATTACTAATAGGAGGAAATCGGTGCAGTGCAGGACCAGTCATTAATCTTTCAGTCAGCTCTAAATGGCTCTGTGACTGCAGCTGATGCCCCATCTCCAAGGCAGCTTGCGTGAGATTTGGGGGAAATTAATGCTGCAGAGTTTTGGATACACCGCGCCATCTTTCAAGTCTTTGCTAGACCAAACTGAACATCGCAGGGCAGGCACAAGCAGATGGTAAACAAAATGAATTTTATATAAAGCAAAACAAAAGCTCGCCACACACACCTTGTATTGGAAGCTTGGGTTCCCAGACGCAGGGAGCGAAACTCGGGAATCTTTATTCTTTCGTGGGGGATTCGCTCGTCTGCTCGGCCTGATTTATAGCTGTGACCGTTCAGCGACTGTTCACAGTAACACCTGGTTGGACCCTCCCTAGTTTAGCCCATTAGCGTTTACTGAGCACAAGAACCACGCTCGACACAGCTCAACAGATGCGTTTTGTGAAGCAAACCCTGTATGCATCTACGGCTGGCTAGGACTGGCTTATGAAGTCCCGCGTGGAGAGAGCACCAAGCAGCGTGTGTTTAAGGTGGCTCTGCTCCAGGAGCCCCGGTACCTAACTCCAGTTTGTACAAGTCAAGGATCTTGTAAGCCTGGGGCTCTGTCTATGAGGCCAAGGTGTCTCTTCTTTGATTCAAGATGCCTGCGAAAAGCTTGTCAATCAACAAGTGGCAAGGATCGGGATAGCTGCTTCAGTGAGTGAGAAACGGGGAGGGGGTTAGAGTGGGTTTCATTGGAAAATGGAAACATTTATAGTAAGCTACAAAATACAGTCTTTAGGAAGGAAAAACCAGAAGGTTATTTTGTTTAAAAAAAAATGAAAGCAAGCACCTCAAATCGAAGCTGGCATGGGTAGCAAGATAGTTCAGGAGCTTGGAAATGTGCTTGCTGCCAACCCTGTGGCCTGAGTTCCATCTCAGAATCCACATGGCTGGAGGAGAGAGCTTGACTCCTGAAGATTGCCCTCTGACCTTAGGAGAAGTTCTCCATGGCATACATGCCCCACACCCATGACCCTAAACAAATAAATGTAATAAAATGTTTTCTACTAGTTTTTAGCATAGTTTCCTGGGACTCCTCTAAAGAAGTTTGAATGGGCAGGGGTGGGGATTAGGGGAGAACCATCTAAGCTTTCATCCATAAAGTACTAGGTAAAGGTGATATACCAGTACCATGTGTCCAGGGCCCATGATGAGAATGACTGGCCAGAAGATAAAGTGTTTGCTCACCCTCCTATCAGAATTCCGCTGGTGGGGGCTTCGGTGGGTTGGTCAGTCTTTTGTTTCGCTGTCCTCGTCCATAAAAATGGAGATAAATAAAACTTGCCTTGCAAGGTTATTTGGGGAAGAAAATAAAATATTTAGAATGGTTTGCACAGTGGCAAATGAAACACACAAACCTCTTTTAAGTGTTAACGGGTATTCTCATGGCTGAAGGAGCACATCCTCCCTCACATAGAGAATTCTTCAAAAAAGGAAATTTGATCCTGAGGACGTATAATTTTCTACCTCTGGTGAAGGCTGTAATTAGCATAGAATAGTTCTATTTGCTTTTTAAGATTGGTTTTACAGACAGGATATTTTTTCTGTTGCCTGTGGCCTTCGAGGCTGCCCAAGCCCCTCACTACTTTAATTAAAAGATAACATTCCTGTTAAATACTTCTGCAGGTCCGTTCTCTAGAAAGGGAGCTCTGTTCAACTCGGGTGTTTTCCCTGCCACAGACAGTGATTTTCATAGCACCTCTGCCGAAGAGAGAAGAAACAGGGGGGATCTTTGTGTTAAAGTCCCACCGCGCCTTTAAAAACCCGCAGCTATTACAGCTGTAACTGTTACAAATGGCTGGGTTCATTTGCATAATGCATTGTCGCTGAATTAGAATGATTTAAAAATTTCCAGTGGAGAAGTTGTTGGGGTCCCCTCCCTTTCTGCTATCGCCCCCTCCCACATCCCTGTCTGTTGTAGGGAAGCAGCCATCTCCATCTCTGAGCCCACCCCAGCTCAATTTAGAAGCCCTTCTGTGGAGGGAGGTAGTCTCTTAAAGGTTCTGACGAATGGACGCTTTTAATAAATAAACAGGAGAATACTGAAGTTTGAGAAAGCGGTGGAAAGGGTCGAACTAGGTGAGAGGGCCCAATCAGAATGGGCTTTCGTAACAACCAGCCAGTTCCCAGAGAAACTATCTAGATTGAGGGGATCATAAATTCTCCCCCACTCCGCTCTCTCGGATCTTGTCTGAGAACTCCAGGGAACTAGGGAAATGGAATTAGGTGTTAACACTTAGCTGGGACAGCCGACTTTTCCTCATTAGTTGACAAAGTATCTTTTGATTGAGCAGGATGATTAAAACTCACATAGGTGATTTTATTGTGTCCAAGGACTTGCAGAGGGCAAATTTCCTCTGCAAAGCCCTCACCTCCTTCACACGACCTGAGAAAGTCGCTCCTGAGGACCCTTTCCAGCAAGACCAGAAGCATTCTTAGCAACCATTCCTCACTGGAAATCTGACTGTGGCCATTCTCTAGTTTAAAGAACTTGTCTCTGAAATATGCCTTAGACATGACAGTAAACACATGCACGTGTACACTCACACACACAAAGCCAACAGAGTAAATTTGACTTCGTTGAAATTAAAACCTTTGAAAGTTTTGCCTTGGAAGTGAGAGCATCCCGTGCTCCCTCCCCCCGCCCCAAACACTGCGTCTTTGGGCTGAGAATATACCGTACAGGTATAGAATAAGGAGGCTTTTTTGGTAGTGAGATATACCAGCCTATTTTCTGACTAATACACTAAGTTTAGCCAGCAAGAACAATAAAAGTAAATATTTTCATCAGCTCAGGTTTTATTTTCATCGGAGGGGATCTTTTTTTGCTCTGCACTGCTCCACATGTTCTCTTAGTGGAAAAAAAAAATGACAGGGTTACTACATTTGCTGACACTCCACCCCCCACACCCTTGCCAGCAGTACCCCTTACAAAGAAGGAATTTCAGACCTGATTCATTGCCTGTGACTAAGAAAGTAAAGAAAGGTTATTTCCTAAGGTCCCCAGGAGAAGTAAAGTAAGACAAAAAGGTTGGCCCCTGAGTCCCCATAGACCTTCCAACAATTTTGGTCCAATACTCTGAATTCAATCTCCTGTCTCAGATGAAATTATTTGGAGATTTTATTTCTTTATAATTAATTTATTTTTATTAAGAATTTTATACAATACATTTTGACTATGTTTGTTCTCCTTCTCCAACTCCTTCCAGATCCTCCCTACCTCCCTACCCAATCACCTTCATGTTCATTCTTTCTCTAGGAAAAAATTAAAAAGCTTGAGAATCAAAAACTAACATTGAAAAAAGGACTTATTTATTTGTTAAGATAAGTTGTTAAAGAAGGCAAAAAGAAGGGATGAGAAAGGACGAGCCAAGGACGGGAGCAAGAGAAGGGGGCAGAGTTCTAGCTAGATGGTGTGTGTTTCAGATTGAATGTTTGAATAATGAAGTATTGAATGTTACTACATCCTTATAAAACTTAATTTCTCTAAATAAAGAAGAAGCTTTCTTTCTCCATAGACCTCAGCATTAGACAAGCTGCCCTTCTGGGGATAAAATCAATAAATTATTCTAAAGACATTCTCTCTCTCTCTCTCTGTGTGTGTGTGTGTGTGTGTGTGTGTGTGTGTGTGACACACTCCAACACGTCTGCCCATTTATCATTTTCATCTGCTGTTTAAGAGAGCAATTATCCATTCATGTGATCCCTGGGTACCAGAGGCCACTTTTGTTAAGGACCCTGTCAACAAGCCACCCAAAGGGTTAACCTTCCAGATGGAATCTAAGCCTGCTTGTCCTTTGAATATTTCATTCCTAGCTTCCCACAGCTGAGGCATAAGCTTGGCTTGTTTTAATTAAATTAGATCGCACAAGACAGGTGTCTTGGCAGTAAAATTTTGCACAGCCCATTTTTATCTCATTAACTGCATGGCTCATCAAGGGCTTTTGTTTTTCTTTTGGAAACTCTAGGTAAACCAGTCATGATCATAACGGAGTACATGGAGAACGGCTCCTTGGATGCATTTCTCAGGGTACGTGTCTACTTTCTAATGAACCAAAGAATACTAGTATCCAGCAACAGCAACTAACAGATTCCCTGTGTACATTCTGTTCGGTTGCATTGGTGGGCTTTTTTTCAGTAGGGTTCAGGAAGAGAAGAAATGGAATATGATGTGATTCTTAAGGCTATTGAATAATCCATGGCCAATGAGGGTAGTATTTGATTTATTCTCACACCATGGAGCTCTTTGAGCCATAGATTCATTAAACTTGGACAATTTCCATCTATCACAGGAAGTCAACCCAGCTCGGCTCGTAAATTACTGACTTTGCTCAGAAGGGCCCGGAAATAATGCCGAGGTTCATTGCGTGCCAGATACAGATATTCAAAGAGAACGCAGTAATAAATGCTTGGTGATAGTTGATTTGGCCTGATGCTAATGGAGTTGTTTCCCCCTTTCTTCCTATGCAGAAGAACGATGGCCGATTTACAGTCATTCAGCTGGTGGGCATGCTCCGTGGCATTGGGTCTGGAATGAAGTATTTATCTGATATGAGCTATGTGCATCGAGACCTGGCTGCCAGGAACATCCTAGTGAACAGCAACTTGGTCTGCAAGGTGTCTGATTTTGGCATGTCCAGGGTGCTGGAGGATGATCCCGAAGCAGCCTATACTACCAGGGTGAGGAGCGTTTGCCACCTCTGGCATAGCATCTGCACAGATGAAATTGATCCCTTCCTTGCCATTGCGATGTTGTTGGAAGTCTTATTATTGTTTTCTTCTTCAAGTTTGCTTATCCTTCAGGCCTCTCTGTATATCTGTTTGCGTTTTTAAACCTCCTTTAAAACAGGAGGCTGTCTGAAGCCCACTCTAGCACAAAGTTATTTTGTAGAGCCCCAAGTTACAAGCAAAATGAATTCTCTTTCTCCTAAATTTTCTTGGGCAAAGTGTTTATGAACAATGAGAGGGTGTCTTTAAAACTGAGCCAAATCAGAAGCCACTATCAAGGGCAATTTACTCAACAAATGATACATTATTATGAAAATCAGCAGGTTGGATGACTTATTGTGTATGTATGCATATATATACCATATGCCAAATATATATCCCTGTAACGCTAAAGTTTTCATTTTTCTGCTTTTTCCTTTCTTTCTTCTGGATTCCTTTTCCTGCCTGAGCTTTGCTACTAGGTTCTTTTCTGCTCTTCAGGGGAGAAATTTCTTGCCTCTAGTTAAGCCATAGCACTATTTCTACTTGTTGACTAATGAATGTGGGAATGGATGTACAGAATTTATAGAACATGTCCCAATATCTAATGGCTTTCAGTTTAGTACCAATAGAAAATCAGGGATTAGAACCCAGTGAGGCGTGAGTGCTCAGGGTAGGGTCAGGATGTGTGCTACCTTAGCCTCATGATCAGAAGCTAACATTCTGCAGGAATAAATGCACAGTCCTCAAATAATTCCGACATTCATGCAGATCCTCTTCTGGCTTCTGATAGCATCTTTGGTGAGCTCAGGAGATCTGCTATTGTTGTCTTCAATCTTGGAAGAGGAGAAAAGTTACAGAGGCTTCTAGAAGGATATATGTACATAGATAGATCCCTCAGCAAAATGTTTAAGGAAAGCATTTGTGTCCATCTGTAGATAAGGTGGACGAATGCAGTATATGGGCTTTCATAGTGACCCACACAGCAGGAGAGCAACATAGGCAATTTATTGTCTGATGAGTAAGCCCTAATAAAGCCGAGACAATCTTAAATGAGGGTTGCTGCAACCATGCGTGGATCTATGTCCAAGTTCCTTTCTCCAGGTAGAACCTCAGGAAGTTTGAAACTCAACTAAAAGTATATATATTTTTTACACTTGAGAGTAATCAAGAAGCATTTGAGGGTGCTTAGTTTAGTTTTTGCTTTTGGAAAACATTTTATTTTTTTCTGGTTTGTTAATTTGATTTTTTTCATTTTAAGTAATTTAATTAAAGAATAGTCTTCTCTTCATGGAAAAAATACTGACTTTTTGAAGGTCCTACTGCCTTTTCTACATATTGAGTATGTTTGTCAAGCTACAGAAGACTAGGGAGACAGTGTGGTGGGTAGAAATGCCCAAACTTGGCTTCCTTTGTTCATTGTTTCTGATGCAGTGTTAAGCACTCCCTTTACAAGGGTGAAGGAGAGAATACAGGAAGAAGGCAAACCAAATGTAAGCCTCATATCCTTTGATAGGCTCCAAAGAACATATGTATTTATGTAAAACCTGAGATTTCCTTTCTATAATATTGCCCTAAGCAACACTCAGAGAATAATTAGACACATTCACTTCCCTGTGGTTTAACAAACACACATAAGAATTGCCTCAACCTGGAAGACTTTACTCAAACAAGTCTGTTATTACCTAAAGTACCTCAGGAATGCTGTTGTCTCGCTTGTTTGAGTCACTGCACTCAGAAACAAAAGTGGCTGGCACATCACTGGGAAAGTTAGGAAATAACCCATAGCTGAAACCTTCACAGGGTGGCAAGATTCCTATCCGGTGGACTGCACCAGAAGCAATTGCCTATCGTAAATTCACGTCGGCCAGTGACGTATGGAGCTACGGAATCGTTATGTGGGAAGTGATGTCTTATGGAGAGAGACCATACTGGGACATGTCCAATCAAGACGTAAGTTTTACCCTGAGATTCAGGAAGTTCTATATTGCCATATGATTAAGTAAGCATTGGGTTTGAAATGATATCATTAAAGTCAACGTTCTTAATATAAATAAATATATCTTGTGACCTCGTTCCACATTTTAACCAACAGTAACTTGATTTCAAGACCAAATTAAATTGTTTCCATGGCTTAGTGAAGGGGAAGAAAGAGATCCGTGGATTTGTAGATAAACAAAGCAAAGAGTATGATGAAACACATTTCACATGTGGTAAAATTGACACAAAAGTTTTGTTGAGAGAAATCTAGAGAATATTTTAAAGCTGGCAGAGTTGTAATTAGACCTTGGCCCTCAAGGACTCTTAAATAAAGCTTCGCTAAATGACCCTCTGTAAATTATGCACGTCCCTTTAAATGTACCATCTGGACTAGTTTGTAAGGGAGTATCTACGATGCATGCAATTTCAGAGACACATTCAATAATGACACTAATAAGATTCCAGGCTAATAGAATTTAATTACAGACATCTCCAGTGAGAAAGGAAAAAAAATGCAAAACACAGAGAGTCCAGGGATTTCCTAGAACATGTTTTAGTTAATTCCAGAAAAATTGGGGGGATTGGAGGTGAAGTGTCCCCCGCACCTGTATCTTCCCAACTTTTCTAATATTTACTAGTGGTAGGACACTATAGAAGAGTGTTTACAATATAGTGCTTGGTTAATCAATTACAATGATACTTTGGGAATGTCATGCTCTGAGCTAGCTGAGCACTTTAAATTCCATTTTGGAAAGCTTTCCTTGTAAATCTTGATTTTGATGTGGGATACTGCCTGCCCCGATGCCTCATCTACCTAACTCAACAGGAAATCAGAAAACCCTGACAGATACACCCAAATAGAACGCAGCTTCCTAAGAACACAAGAGCGATTGGAGCAATGGGGAAGCCATGTGTTCACATCTAAGTGCGTCTGTTGGTTGGTGCTGGGGCGTGGTTTTCCTCAGTGTGTCTAACCCATTTAAAGAAGAATGGTAGTTCCAGACATTGCACCGTTCATAAGAGAAGAGTCACAGGGGA
Source organism: Bramus lutescens (assembly GCA_001685075.1). Taxonomy (NCBI): domain Eukaryota; kingdom Metazoa; phylum Chordata; class Mammalia; order Rodentia; family Cricetidae; genus Bramus; species Bramus lutescens. The sequence continues at coordinate 243,237 of LOEQ01001295.1, forward strand.
TGGGATGAGAGATAACAGCTAGCATGAGCCAATTACAAGGTGGGAAAGGGTTGGAAGTGAGGGCTGTGTAGTCAGTCCATTCATTGTTGGAAGGGATTATAGCTTTTAGGTTTCTTTAAGTATTCTCTTTGAGAATGTTTGGTTTCAGTCCTTCAGAGAGACAGAGGTACCCTCAATGAGCATGGCATGCATGCACTCACATATTTAACATTAAACTTCCTTTATAAACAAGAGAGTCCCAGGTAAATGAGCATCTACTACAGAGAATGATATTCCTGCCCTACCTCTCCTCACACTTAATTGTTTTGACAGTTTCTGCAAAGCAATTTGACTGGTCTATGCTTTTTATTTGGGTGACTTTGAGGCCATTTCTTGCTCACAAATGATATTGCAGTATCATTCATATGTATTTGTCTCTCTGGATTTGGGGCCAGTAGGAATCATCAGGAAATGTAAGTGACATCATTGGGCATATGGCAAATGGATCGGGGAAAATACACCAAAATTAGTAATTAAAAAAATGTATCTTTTCTTCCCCCATCCAAAAGACTCAGTAGAGAGCTGAAAGACTTGCTTTATTTACCTAAGAGCTGTCTTCCTAGCTGTTCAGGGTAGGGAGCCTTCGAGAGAGAATTCATCACTGCATTCTCTAGACAGCGGCCCAGTGCTGTTTTCCTTCTCATCAATGGGGAAGGCTTTCATCAACTCCAAAGTCAATACCATGTACTTGGAAAGATAAAAGAAATAAGAAGTTCAGACTGACCTAATATGCTTGGCAAAATTAAATACAATGAAGGCACACAAGGCAGAGTCCTCTACCTTAGAAGAAACAGATAATTCTGATACAAGGAGATATAGAAAAACGCTTGGGAGGTGCTTTTCCATCAAAGGATGCCTGCTAGATTGAAGCAGTGGTCTGGGTAAGAAGACAGCAGTTAAATTTGTGCCGAGAATCTAGACCTACTCGAATTGACTATTTCTGGCCGTGGGCCAGTTTCTCAGCAGTCAGGAGCCAGCCCCTTGTGGAATAAACCCAACGTGGGTACGAGATGGCTGTGGTACTTTGTCTTTCTGGCAGCAGTCATTTGGATAGAGGCAAAGGAAAACCACCAAATAAAAGGCTCAAAACACCAAACAAATAAAAGTGCTTCCAATATGTAAGAAACAGTGTGAAGTCGTTCTTATCTTTAAATTTGTCAGGATTCACATCACAGTGGGATATGACTTTAGGGGAAGGCCAAAGAGACTGAGCCAAATGTGATGGCTGAGGCAGGAGAATGGAGAATGGGAGGCTTGCCTACTGAACTATATTGTTAGATCCTGTCCCTAAAAACAGGGGGAAGGGGGACGAAAGAGAGAGAAGTAGTGTGTGCTCTGGGCTGGCGCATTAGAAGGGCCACACTAACACGAACTTGAGTGATTGCTGTATCTAATTAAGCAGGTAGACAAACCACTCCAGATATTCTTGAGCAATACGAAAATAGGCAACCACCATTGAAACTTTCTTTTATATATAAGGATTCCCCCCCTTAAAATATGAAATGTATTAGCTGGGCGGTGATAGCACACACCTTTAGTCCCAGCACTGAAGCATAAGCAGGTGGATCTCAGAGTTCAAAGTTAGTCTGGTCTACATGGTGACCCCCAAGAAAGTCAGGGCTACACAGAGACCCTGCCTCAAAAAAAAAAGAATTAATTAATTAATTAATTTGGGGGGGAAGAATTGCCTTACTAGCACTTTGAATAGAGTTAAGTCAGCATCAGACTGTGACCATGACAGAGACTGAGGTGACATCTGAGGGTGTAGCGATCTCCTGGGGGAAAATGGCTAGCGATCTGGAAGTGGGCACTGATGCTGATAGAGTAGCTACTGAATGAAGGGTACACAGTGATACCTAGGGAATTCCAATTTGGAATGACTTCCTAAAGAATGCCTGCGGTGGCCCCGGGTGGATCTCCCTGGGGTGTGTAGGTGTGCTGGTGCTGGAGAGTAGAGTACAGGCAGAACTCTGTGATGCGAGAGGGGCTGTTGCCAAAGCTCTGACACCACGCTGTGATCTAATCGGGCTCTAACCACTTTGGAATATCAATGCGTCTTTAGTTCAAGTTTCAGGTTGGCATCACGTTCCGTCATTTAACAGCAGCCCCCCATCGCCAGCAATACCTGGCGTTGGCTTCTGTGAAGGAGTTGGAGCTGCGCCCACGCTTAAGCCTCTGGCAGCTTACCACATCATCCTGTTGTCTTCTCTAGGTGATTAAAGCCATCGAAGAAGGCTACCGGCTGCCCCCACCAATGGACTGCCCTATTGCCCTCCATCAGTTAATGCTGGACTGCTGGCAGAAAGAGAGGAGCGACAGGCCTAAATTTGGGCAGATTGTCAACATGCTGGACAAACTCATTCGCAATCCCAACAGCTTGAAGAGGACTGGGCCGGAGAGCTCCAGGTTTGCCATGCTTACTAATAGTGATGTATGAGGGACTACATCCTATGTGGCAGGCGAGTCGGGTGTATCCTAATTTCTGCCTTCGCTAATTCACAAGCCACTTCCAAGCTCTGCAACCTGGATGGCACCTTCCTCAGTCACTTTAAGTCTGAAGGGCCCGTGGCTCTATGAAAAATATGAAGGTCCCGAGGCCATTGTTCACCAGCAGGTTTCCTTGAGAGAAAAAGTTTTCCTGTCAACAGGTTCAGTAGTAGATGGCAGACCCATCTGCTTTAGATAGAAAGGCTTGTTGATTAGATTGTTGAGTCAAAGACTCAGGCCTGCCTGTGTCAGGTGAGGCACCCAGTCGGCTCCAAATCTGAGCTCCTTAAAGATGTCTCTTTTCTTGTGACACTGACTTAAAAATAGAGCATCCCTTCCATGTTAGTGTGTCTGAGGCCTTTCAGCTTTTGCAGGCTTTTGAAGTGCTCTTCAAAGCAGCCCTAAGGTCCTGGAAGGGAAGGAATATATTTGCTATCCCAATACAGGACAAAGGGACCCTGGAGCAGATAAGAGACGAACTTTCTAGTCTCAGGGCTTCTAAATGCCTCCCCCTGGCCACATTGGACAAAAAGGGGATCATCAAACTCTTGAAATAACACTAAACATGGCTAAAATTCACTTCTTATTTGAGCAGGGACCGTGTATAACTTTACTAACTGAAGAAAGACATTTTCTGCCATGTGAGGCTTTCCCCCCCCCATTCTTGGGTTCAAATGATTCCCAAGCCTCTTTTTGAGATCTAGTCAGTTCCTTCAATTCCCAGGGTGTATTTTCTCTACCTGGTTAATTTTCAACTGTGTTCTGATTGGAGGGGAGAGATGCTTGTTTAAGGCCATTTTTTAGTGTTTGGTACTTCTTTTAGCATTTAGGTAGCCCCTGGTAGCTCTCCAGCCACTCACACGGCATAATGCCTATTTCGCATCAAAGCCTAGAGCAGACCCAGTTACAGCATAGACTTCTCAGTTCTGAACTTTTTCTTGATAATAGTAATACTTAAATAATACTTGTCACTATTGCCAATAATGAAATATAATAGAACATGGTACACAGTTTAGCACAAAATTAGGCAAATGTGTCATTCTACAAAGAGAATGAAGACTGCAGAGCAAGTCTGGCAATGACCTTTGGAACCAACGTCTTTTCACCCTGGGGTTGGTTCATCAGACCTTGTCTGCCCTGTCGTGGGCTTATCCCGAAAATACAAGTAAATACAAACAATAACAAACACAAGACTTTAGTATGTTAATAATGTGATGATGCTATTAACGCAAAATTGGGAGAATTCGACCTTCGTTATTTTTACTGTAAATAAATGCTGCATTTTACTAGGAAAGAATTAGACAACTGAAATAACAGATACAAAAGGAAAGTCAGAAAGGCAAATGTTTGAACACAAAGCTGAGTTCAAAAAAAGGAGTTTTCTGGGGGGCTGGAGAGATGGCTCAGTGGTTAAGAACACAGGCTGCTCTTCCAGAGGTCCTGAGTTCAAGTCTCAGCACCCATATGGTGGCTCACAACCATCTGTAATGAGATCTGGCGCCCTCTTCTGGCCTGGAGGCATACATGGAGATAGAACACTGTATACATAATAAATAAATCTTTTTAAAAAAAGGAGTTTTCTGCTAAGAGAATATGAAAGAAAGAGAAATAATGCAAATCAAAATAACTTTTGGTAATAACGAAAAAAATTCAAGGAATGGATTAATTCTGTATAAAGAAGTCTAGGCATTATAATAACTTCCTTTTTTTATAATAAGATTTTCTTTCTTGTCCCAATTGAGGACATTATATCAACCTAAATGTTGGTGCATGATCACCGTTTCAGGCTAAAATGCTAAACTCAGACACAGACTTTGTACAGTTTTGAGAGGAAAGAGAAGTGTAAGAAAGATGTGTTTCTATGTAGGAAATTACAGTAGAGGGGTTATGAGATGCTTCTGAAGGGCTAGCCTGTGGTCTTGAAGTATTCTGGAGATGACTAAGTCTCCTAAAAGCTAGCATGGATTAGAGATCCCTCGTGCACCTCGATCGGGAGGAAAGGCAGAATGCCTGCAACCAGTCAGTCTTGACTATTGATCTAATAGTAAACACCTGGCTTGAGAATGAATAAATTAATAACTAAGTTAATAAGAAGAGCTTTGACGTTATTGGAATGACTATTGACAGAGGAATCTGAGGAGCACATGCCCCAATCCTAAGAGCAATCAAAGCGCCGTTCTTTCTGCTGGTCTTGGCACACGTGCTGGTCAGGCATGGGTTGATGAGAGAGCGGATTAACTCCAGCTGTCCCGGGATGGTGGAAGTGCACTGAGCATGTCTCCAGACCTCGCTGAGAGCATGCTGGATCTGAACTCTTCTGCTTCCATCAAGCCTGGCAGCTTGCAAGCTCCCACTTTTCCTCCCTCGTGCTCCGCTGTTTCCACAGCTCCTGAGCTAATTAATGTCTGTGGAATTTTGGTCCTGAGGGAAAGTGGATTCTTTTCCAAAGACTGCACAAGTTTGAATCACAAGGGCTCCCACATCCTCTACCAAGTTAGGATGGTCAGAGATCTGCTATGAGATTCAGTGTCCAGCGCAGTCCACCTAAAATGAATGCCAAGAAAAAAAGAGAGGAAAGCACACATTAATTTCAAATGACAGTTATCCCATTTACACCTTTGTTTGGCCCTCTGTTTCCCTGGTCTGTCCTATGCAATCTCATCTCTTTCTGTTTATCTTATCTCATTCCGCTTTCAGACCCAACACAGCGTTGCTGGATCCCAGCTCCCCTGAATTCTCGGCTGTAGTATCAGTGGGCGACTGGCTGCAGGCCATCAAAATGGACCGGTATAAGGATAACTTCACAGCCGCGGGGTACACCACGCTAGAAGCTGTGGTTCACATGAACCAGGAGTAAGTACTCAGCGATGTAACACCAAAGGGTAAATCTAGATTTCATAGTATTTTCCTGTTTTGCTTTGAGTTTCATAATCATTCCCTACTCATCCAAAAAAAAAAAAAAAGCTGGAATGCCTCTCATTTTGATAGAATATAATTTTACACGACCTCTATAGTACCTGCATTGTTATATTGGATTGCTTAATGGAACATTTGTACACCTTCCTTGTACTGTATTGATTGTGGCTGATTCAAATGTGTGTCTGCATGAAGCCTTGAGAAAGAGGGTCCCGGCACCCCTGTGACTTTTTCTTTCCCTCTGTCTTTGCCCCACCTGCAGTGACCTGGCGAGAATTGGCATCACTGCCCTCACACACCAGAATAAGATTTTAAGCAGCGTCCAGGCGATGAGAACCCAAATGCAGCAGATACACGGCAGGATGGTCCCTGTCTGAGCCAGTACTGAATAGACTCAGAACTCTTGAAATTAGTTTACCTCATCCATGCACTTTAATTGAAGAACTGCACTTTTTTTACTTCGTCTTCGCCCTCTGAAATTAAAGGAAAAAAAAATACCTGCAGCGTTGCTTGGTGTATGAGATTGCTGAAACCGTGGGGCTTACGTGACTGGCCTAGATCATCAGATTTAAACCTGGAACCAGTAATTTCTCAGAAGTACCCTTGTCCATCGCTGGTGTATGAAATACATGTACTTATATAGATAAAACTCTGCCTCCGAGTTCGACGCCCTTTTTTCCCAACAGATGCTGGGTTTTTGAAGTCACCTTAATCCTTTCTGTTTGGAATTTCAACCGAAGGATTTTGTCTGTGGCGTCAACCTTTGTCATCATTCCTCGCTGGGGCCCAGGAGCATTGCGGAAGGACTCAAAAGTGGCCGTCGGGGCTTGGTTCATACCGCAGAATAAAATCCAGGTGAAAGCCTCGTGACCCACCCATGTTGTCTCTTCATTGCCCAGGACACTTGGTGGATTTCTATGACACAGGGGGCTAGAAAGAAAAGGAAAGGGGATTTTTTTCTTTTTTTAAATGCAAACTCCCAAGCCCTATTACCCCTAACTGGACAAATGAAGTCTCTTTGGGCCTGAGGCTGTGCCATATAACATCTTATTTGGGAATGCTACAAACCTTCTGGATAGTGGGCTGTGACAATCCTGAATGGGGAGTTTTCATATTCCCCCCTGCTTTGAAGAGGCAACTCCCAAGTTTACAAGGTACGTTAAAAGAATGAGTGTTGGCTCTCTAGTAAAAATCTCTCTCCTTCTCTCTCTCTAACTTGATTCCATTTGAAACACTGAAAAGCCTGCATGTCAGGTGCTGGGTTGTGAGAGATTTCAGTTCTCTTTTGATAAATGAAGATACTGAAACCAATATGGCTGCCCTGTTGTTAGGGACAGAAAATGCTGCCTTATTTAAGTGACTCCCACCAGACATTACCAAGGCTCTTTAACACTACATCTAATATCCAGATATTAACAAACTTGCTTGGCTTCTCAAGGAATGGCCTCAAATGGCAAGAGAACTGTTCATGAGGGAAACACAGCCTCTCTATGTTAAGTTCTAGAGCTTTCTTCATGAAAGCGGTATATTATGTGGATAGATCGTTCATTCATAGATTCAAAAGGCCTAACTTTGTGCTAGGAGTTTTAACTATTTCAGTTTTGTCACTTTTAACTGAGAGTTTGGCTGGGTTTAATAACCCCTCCCCCACCCCCTTTCATTTTTTTCCCTGAAAGCTATTTCTTATAGACTAGAGTAAGGAATGCTGAATTTAATGCTGTCAAACGCTGACAGTTTAGTAAAGACCTGTCTTACGTTAGTTGTAAAAAGCTTTTCTCTTCCCAAGGAGTATGATTTTTTTTAAAGTACTCCAACAATTTTTGCTTTATTATTGTTTTTGCTGAAGTCTGGGATTTCTTGATTTTCCTGCTAAAAGTTGACAAATGTGGGTGGGGTTCTACTTTTTTTTTTCTCTTTGACTTGCTTTGTTTTACAAATAGAGTTTTGTTGAAGAAAAGCTCTGGAAACCTGGGGGAGTGTTGATTTTGTTTGTTTACTGTTTTTATTATGTGTGTGCATGCATGTGTGTGGCCTGTGTCTGGAGGTTAGAGGACAACACCCACAAGTTGGTTCTCGGTATGTGGGTACCAAAAATCGAATTCAGGTCAGCAGGCTTGGCAACAGGCGCTCTTATTCACCGAGCCATCTCACTGGTCCAAGTACATTGTTCTTTATCTCCACCGTCCTATTCTGATAAGAAAGCAAGCATTTTGGCATTCTGCGTGGAGTGAAAACAGAATATTACCTTGCAGCCAGTGTTGAATGATTAAAAGGTTTCCATTTTTTTAAAAAGCCACCAACTTGAGGTTTGACATATTTTTCTAAACATGGAACGTGTTCAAAGCATAACTTCACTAAGGTACCCTAACAAGTGAACATTACTTGTAGTGTTGAAGTCCTTCTTGTTATTCCTTAGCACAGATCTCTGTCTATGAAATAATATGGAAGGTTATATCATTCAAAGGCCGCCTTCTGAGTTGTATTTTGTGTCAGGGACAGGGCCAATAGAACAGCCAAAAAGGGATGTTCCAAGTGTCTGCAATAATACCCCAGGAGCAGTAAAAGTGTTTACTGCCTCCAAAAGTCTTAGCATGAGAGCCATGAGAGAACAATAAGAGAGCCGTACTGTTTCCCAGGGTGCCGTGCCAGACTCTGGCATCCCGACAGCTATGGAGTCTAAAGCCAACCGAAACGATGACACTGGAAACTCGCCCCGCTTTGCTTCCTAACTCAGTTCCTCCACCTGTAAATTAGAGAGATAATGATACCTTGGTAATAACAGCTCTCCCGACACGGTGGTGTGCCTTTAGCAGAGAGAGAGCTCCCCAGGGTAGGAGGTGCTTTCTCCCACCTCATCCAGGTGGCCTGCGTTCACAAACGGTTCAGCATGTGGCCCCACTGATCAAAATGCAGGTCAGGTGCAGAGGACCAGCGTAGTAATGCCCTTCACTTTGCTTTATAGGGGGCTGGGACAAAATATGGACCAACACGGAAGGCAACACCTGTAGAGATATTTACATGCCCTGTAACTGACTCCAAAGAGAAGCACTTTTGTGTATTGAGCACACTGTGTTCTATTTTGTGTCTTAAAACCCTTCGTAGGCTACAAGCCTTCAATTCTAAAATTCCCTTTAATGAATGAACTGCTTGGGTACTTGCTCTGATGTTAGCTAGATGTCAACTTTCACAGTCCCCTCTCACCTTGGATTTCCTCTTCACCTGAGCAGGTCCCCACAATGTCTGATCTGTATTGTGAATATAGTTACATAACAGGTCTTTGTATTTCCACAATAAGAAGTGGGTTAGTGGACAGATGGTGACAGATGTAGCAAGAGTCTTCCCACCAGAACTGTGCCTGTGCATGGTGCATCTGTGCTGGAGATTGAAGGTTTAAGGTCAAGTTCATATTCTCCTTGTCCTTTATATATGTGGACCTGATGCAATCTGTGTACGGTCAGATTTCAAAACCTATGTTTGATAGGCTTATTGCTTCCCAGAAAGGAGGGGTTAGAAAACATTTCAGTTCCTGTTTCTTTCTTTGAATTTTCGCCTAGTCATTGTTTATGAGACAGGGTCTTACTACAGAGCCTGCCCTGGCCTGGAACTAACTACAGACAGACAAGGCTAGCCTCAGATTCCTAGAGATCACTTGCCTCTGCCTCCTGAATGCTGGCATTAAAAGTTTATGCCACTATGACCAGCTCGCTCATTCTCTCTCCCTCTCTCTCTCTCTCTCTCTCT